>CATQJL010000316.1:25735105-25779699 GCA_958299035.1 Cylicocyclus nassatus
AAGCAGTGGTATCAACGCAGAGTACTCGAAACAAAAATATTAGGTCGTTTCAAAAGTAATTTCGCTTTTTTCAAACGGGCGCCACATTTGATGGAACCAAGGTTTCTAAGAGATCTTGGGAGCATTCCATGCAGAATTTTATTCTCTTTCCAAAAATTATGGAATTGTTGCAAAACACACAATGAGCTTTCAGAAAATAACCAAAATCTGCGACCCATGCTTTTTGAGATGGTCAAGTTTCACAATTTTGTGAAACTTTCATATCAGTCCTCAGAAGGAGTTCAAGTAAGCATTCGATAGAGTAAACCTTATAAAATATAGCACTACTTTTGTCTCCTTTCCATAGCTTGTCATAAATTTGTGGCAGAATTTTAACTGATGCTACCGATTTCCATACTTGGCAGCTAAATCCTCGTGAAATATCGAAAGAAGATCAGCTCGCGCTTTATTCGATGCAGCATTTTCTCCTCTTTCTAACAGGTGTTTTTTGTTTCCGATTCGTTTAGTTTCCGGGGTGAAATCATCAAAACTCATTTTTTAGCGAGCCCCAGGCTGTACCTGAAAAACCCTAAATTTGATATTTCGAATCCGTGAACTCTCACTTGCATTGTAAAACCAATATTAAGTCATATACCATTTTGGAAGTTTCAAATTCCGAATAAGTACCGTTGTTTGATGCAATCTTGACTGACGTAGGCCTGAAAAAATGATGTTTTCTTAAAAATTCTTTTAAAAAAATTACGGCGAGCTAGGAAAAAGAGAAGAAAGTAGTACTGTATTCAATTGTGTTTACTCTATCGAATTGTTACTTAAACTCCTTTTGAGGATTGATATGAAAGTTTTACAAAATTGTGAAATTTGACCATCTCAAAAAGCATGCATCGCAGATTTTGGTTATTTTCCGAAAGTTCATTGTGTATTTTGCAACAATTCCATAATTTTTGGAAAGAGAATAAAATTCTGCATCGAATGCTCCCAAGATCTCTTAGAAACCTTGGTTCCATCAAATGTGGCGCCCGTTTGAAAAAAGCGAAATTACTTTTGAAACGACCTAATATTTTTGTTTCGAAATGTGCAAATGATGAGCAAAAAAGTTCTATATCTGTTTTTTCCATTACCACAATCCAAATTCTGTACATGTACTCTACATAGCGCCTCCTACGTGGCTCCACAACGTATTCTTATCACAATGCCACTCATCTTGTTCTCTTCTTTAGCAACATAGCACTGTTACCTAGACTTGATGCATTAGAACGCTAGCCCCACACGAATCAAAATAGGAGGCTACCTAGAAATGAAGAGCCTTTCCCCGAAGAAAAAAAAAGTTGATGCCGTTTTTTAGACCTATTCTAAATCGTTCAAAATGAAGATAGGCAAATCTTTCATTTTTGACTTCTGAGGGTGCTCTAATAACCACCTAATAAGGCGAACCTTTTTTCAGTTAATGCAATTTTTGCATTCTTTCAGCTTCCTCACCAGAATTTTGTGAATATCATATTAGAGTATTCAATTCTTAAAAAGTCGCGTGACATGTAATTGCACCAAAAGCTGTGAAATCCTCAAAACATCAAATTTCTTAAACTCGGTTATTACTATCACTAGTATTACGAAGTAAATGAGCGACTAAGGCGTGAAAATGGATAAATTTTGGAATTTCGACTGTAACTTTGCGCACCCGTGAAATTGGGAAGCACAGCGACTTTGTCTGCAATAGTCGCATGTTTCGCGAAGAAAAGTTAGGTGTTACAAAGAGGAGATATAGATGCATCGAATGATGCCTAAACTGTTCATGCGTTATTAGGCGGTTATTAGAGCACCCTCAAAAGTCTAAAATAAAAAATTTGTCTATCTTCATTTTGAACGACTTTAGAATACATCTAAAAAACGGCACGAATTTTTGGACCCACCTAAGGCATAAGGCACCCCCATGTGATTTCAGTCCCTGCGCGATCTGGCACTGCAGCGACTCTTCATAACTGGTCGTAAGCGCGTTTTGCATGGGCCAGATTTGAAGCTTTTGCTACAACTTATAGCAGCTATGCGTCTGTGCTTTTTAGACTCGCGCACGGTTATTTTGTATACATCTGACAAACCGCCAAGTCGCGTGGGCACAGTGATTTGACGAAATTGCGCGAGGTATGCCTTAGGCCTAATACATAGTAACGTTGAAGGGATGCCCTCTCGCGATTTTTCTATCCAGTGTTTGCAACGTGATTACGAAGTCACCTCCCTTATTGCTAATGAAAACACGAACAGAGCGGTCTGTCAGAAATTAGCTATTTCTTTACCAGTGTGATCGTCCGACTATGCCGGACTCTTATACTTTGTTGCAAAACCTACTAATACATTGATCTCTACAAACTTTCATTAGCAGTGGAAAAGGGTTTTTGTTAATAAAAATGCTTGGTAATTAGAACTATTTTTGTTGCGAAATGTGCTAATGATGAGCAAAAAAGTTCTATATCTGTTTTTTTTCATTACCGCAATCCAAATTCTGTACATATACTCCACTTAGCGCTTCCTACGTGGCTCCACAACGTATTCTTCTCACAGTGCCACTTATGTTGTTCTCTTCTTTAGCAACATAGCACTGTTACCTAGACTTGATGCATTAGAACGCTAGCCCCACACGAATCAAAATAGGAGGCTACCTAGAAATGAAGAGCCTTTCCCCGAAGAAAAAAAAGTTGATGCCGTTTTTAGACCTATTCTAAATCGTTCAAAATGAAGATAGACAAATCTTTCATTTTTGACTTCTGAGGGTGCTCTAATAACCACCTAATAAGGCGAACCTTTTTTCAGTTAATGCAATTTTTGCATTCTTTCAGCTTCCTCACCAGAATTTTGTGAATATCATATTAGAGTATTCAATTCTTAAAAAGTCGCGTGACATGTAATTGCACCAAAAGCTGTGAAATCCTCAAAACATCAAATTTCTTAAACTCGGTTATTACTATCACTAGTATTACGAAGTAAATGAGCGACTAAGGCGTGAAAATGGATCGATTTTGGAATTTCGACTGTAACTTTGCGCACCCGTGAAATTGGGAAGCACAGCGACTTTGTCTGCAATAGTCGCATGTTTCGCGAAGAAAAGTTAGGTGTTACAAAGAGGAGATATAGATGCATCGAATGATGCCTAAACTGTTCATGCGTTATTAGGTGGTTATTAGAGCACGCTCAAAAGTCTAAAATGAAAAATTTGTCTATCTTCATTTTGAACGACTTTAGAATACATCTAAAAAACGGCACGAATTTTTGGACCCACCTAAGGCATAAGGCACCCCCATGTGATTTCAGTCCCTGCGCGATCTGGCACTGCAGCGACTCTTCATAACTGGTCGTAAGCGCGTTTTGCATGGGCCAGATTTGAAGCTTTTGCTACAACTTATAGCAGCTATGCGTCTGTGCCTTTTAGACTCGCGCACGGTTATTTTGTATACATCTGACAAACCGCGAAGTCGCGTGGGCACAGTGATTTGACGAAATTGCGCGAGGTATGCCTTAGGCCTAATACATAGTAACGTTGAAGGGATGCCCTCTCGCGATTTTTCTATCCAGTGTTTGCAACGTGATTACGAAGTCACCTCCCTTATTGCTAATGAAAACACGAACAGAGCGGTCTGTCAGAAATTAGCTATTTCTTTACCAGTGTGATCGTCCGACTATGCCGGACTCTTATACTTTGTTGCAAAACCTACTAATACATTGATCTCTACAAACTTTCATTAGCAGTGGAAAAGGGTTTTTGTTAATAAAAATGCTTGGTAATTAGAACTATTTTTGTTGCGAAATGTGCTAATGATGAGCAAAAAAGTTCTATATCTGTTTTTTTTCATTACCGCAATCCAAATTCTGTACATATACTCCACTTAGCGCTTCCTACGTGGCTCCACAACGTATTCTTCTCACAGTGCCACTTATGTTGTTCTCTTCTTTAGCAACATAGCACTGTTACCTAGACTTGATGCATTAGAACGCTAGCCCCACACGAATCAAAATAGGAGGCTACCTAGAAATGAAGAGCCTTTCCCCGAAGAAAAAAAAGTTGATGCCGTTTTTAGACCTATTCTAAATCGTTCAAAATGAAGATAGACAAATCTTTCATTTTTGACTTCTGAGGGTGCTCTAATAACCACCTAATAAGGCGAACCTTTTTTCAGTTAATGCAATTTTTGCATTCTTTCAGCTTCCTCACCAGAATTTTGTGAATATCATATTAGAGTATTCAATTCTTAAAAAGTCGCGTGACATGTAATTGCACCAAAAGCTGTGAAATCCTCAAAACATCAAATTTCTTAAACTCGGTTATTACTATCACTAGTATTACGAAGTAAATGAGCGACTAAGGCGTGAAAATGGATCGATTTTGGAATTTCGACTGTAACTTTGCGCACCCGTGAAATTGGGAAGCACAGCGACTTTGTCTGCAATAGTCGCATGTTTCGCGAAGAAAAGTTAGGTGTTACAAAGAGGAGATATAGATGCATCGAATGATGCCTAAACTGTTCATGCGTTATTAGGTGGTTATTAGAGCACGCTCAAAAGTCTAAAATGAAAAATTTGTCTATCTTCATTTTGAACGACTTTAGAATACATCTAAAAAACGGCACGAATTTTTGGACCCACCTAAGGCATAAGGCACCCCCATGTGATTTCAGTCCCTGCGCGATCTGGCACTGCAGCGACTCTTCATAACTGGTCGTAAGCGCGTTTTGCATGGGCCAGATTTGAAGCTTTTGCTACAACTTATAGCAGCTATGCGTCTGTGCCTTTTAGACTCGCGCACGGTTATTTTGTATACATCTGACAAACCGCGAAGTCGCGTGGGCACAGTGATTTGACGAAATTGCGCGAGGTATGCCTTAGGCCTAATACATAGTAACGTTGAAGGGATGCCCTCTCGCGATTTTTCTATCCAGTGTTTGCAACGTGATTACGAAGTCACCTCCCTTATTGCTAATGAAAACACGAACAGAGCGGTCTGTCAGAAATTAGCTATTTCTTTACCAGTGTGATCGTCCGACTATGCCGGACTCTTATACTTTGTTGCAAAACCTACTAATACATTGATCTCTACAAACTTTCATTAGCAGTGGAAAAGGGTTTTTGTTAATAAAAATGCTTGGTAATTAGAACTATTTTTGTTGCGAAATGTGCTAATGATGAGCAAAAAAAGTTCTATATCTGTTTTTTTTCATTACCGCAATCCAAATTCTGTACATATACTCCACTTAGCGCTTCCTACGTGGCTCCACAACGTATTCTTCTCACAGTGCCACTTATGTTGTTCTCTTCTTTAGCAACATAGCACTGTTACCTAGACTTGATGCATTAGAACGCTAGCCCCACACAAATCAAAATAGGAGGCTACCTAGAAATGAAAAGCCTTTCCCCGAAAAAAAATTTGCTTTTCCCTCTGAGTTATCAACGCAATTGAGGGGACAACTATCGCTTTTCCCACAAACTACGGATGAATACATTTCAACAACTAATTCTATTCTTTTTAAAGAAAGTTCTACAAATAACTTTGACGAATATTCTTAGGAAAAGGTTGCAAAACTCGCGTTTTCTCAATGATAGCATCGGGAATGACATTCGCATAACATTTCGCTCAGTAGGCAGCACTGCTGCCTACCGCCTCTACAATGACTGAAATGTTCTTCCAATCCTTCAAAAACGGACTGACTTACAAATAGTCTCCACACATAAATGTGGGAAAAGCCTTGAAAACTTGCGCTTTTCCTCAACGCGACGGCATCTGCAAGAATAACAGTCATAAACCTTCCTCTCAGTCTGCAGCTGGAAACTGCTATCTATCGCCTTCTCGTTGCGTACTCTTTCAGAGAAGAAGACTCCAAATTTGCATACTTTTCTAAAGCACAGAATTTTATCTTCTTTGACATCGTTTTTTAATTTTCTTCAGCCTTTCCTGTACCATAATCCTTTGAATCATTTTTTGAAAAACAATTTCAACAAAATGGCCTTTTTGAGGTGTGTTGTTGTACGCCGAAGTACATGAGGGCCCGCCTTTTGAAAGATGTGCTAGGAGGGTGCCAAATAGATATCTAAAAAAGGATTTTGCTTTTGCCGCCTTTGAATTTTACGGTCTCCCACTTAGTCGTTGTAGCCGCGTGAGTCATTTAATTGAAGTGCGCTTTGCTCCATGAGGACACCGCCCTCGTTACTACTTTGTCTTTAACGATGAGAGGAAAAGATTTGAACTCAAAATCCTATATGATAAACTTTGAATGCAGAACAGATTAATGTAAAACTTTGAGTAGCTTATGAGAGCAACCTTTCGCCACCCTCACATTGGCATTAGGTGTGCATATGGTGCCAATATTTTTAAAAAAAAGTTGGGCACAATTTTTATTTGAGTAAATATTTCGCGATTTGTCATATTTTCAACTTCTTATTGCGAATATAACATCAGACTCGGAGCCAAATTGCTTTTTGCGTATTGCAAACGAGTCGTTTTGTTAAATCTTCAGCTTATATCAAGTCTTTAGTCACAAATATCTCACAATACTTTTCACTATGCCCTTCCTAATCTGCCCGTTCATACACTAAATTCAGAGTCATATCTTTACATGCGCGCTGCAAAAGGGGCAGTTAATTACTACTAAGCTAGAGAAATTTTTTGAGGGTGAAGCGCGAGCAAGACAGTTTTCTGCATGTCAGCCGTGTAGCAAAATGATAAGTATTACATAGTATGGATGTAATTAGATATCTTCTTTGTTGTATTACCAACTAGCTTACATAATTGGCTACGCCCCGGGTTACTTCTTCAGTTTCAGCAAATTTACCAATTTCAAAGCGCTCTACCTGCTATGATATCTACGCCCATAACAAAATGCTTTACTGGTTAACTACAGCAGTCTAAATTTGGAGTTCATTTGACATAATTTGTAAAGAAACCTAACTCAAATCTGTAGATAAAATCACACTGTAAAAGCCAGTGTGAATGGATTAAGGCACAGGTCATATTGCGATAGCATAACACTTTCATCTAACTTGCTACTTCGACATTTCTGTTTGGTCTTAAAATGGCGTGCTTATTTTATAACTTAACAGGTTCGCTCGCTCCCACAAACGTTCTCGTAAGCATAGTGGAATAGGAGTGACTAGCATATCACTATCCACAATCAGAACTTCCATTCTGCCTCCCTCTAATCGTTTGCTTTCTATCGGGTAGAGAACATCAGGACGCAAAGGATTTCCCAGGCGAAAATTTGCAACACACCGCGCGCCTTCAACGTCACTATTTCCACGTGGGTGGAAACTATTGGCGACCTAATGTCCTCTATCCCTTACTATCTATTCACTAATTGGACTGTGACAGAAGTGGATGTGGCCTAGATTATGTTTTCTTATATCAGCCTAGATTATGTTTTCTTATATCGTTATACAGTCCAAAGGTCCTTCCATATTTCCACGTTTTCGACAAAAAACGTAGCTTTCTCTAATCAAGTCATCAAATAAGTTTAACAGATGACAATGCTCTGGTTCTTTATAACAATGTCAGTCACAAACTCGCGACAGTATATCCAGTACCTTTGACATACATGCTGACATAGAATTGACACTTATGAGAATTGCCCATAATGTTGCTTTACGATCTTACACACCGCAGCATCGCATACTTCATTTTTGAGCATATAAAAAGATTTACTTGAGAAGCGCTTCTTGTCACTGCGCTTTGCTTGCAAAAACTCAGAATAGGATGTACCGTTCACCCTCTTTCAGACAAATGTCTAATAGACTTTTCTTTTCCCAGACGTAAGTAAACAAATCAATTATGATAAAAGGACCGAACAAAAAGTTGCAAAAAGTAGCCTATCTTTTGCGCCGCGTCTCATTTATAGGGGAACAAACAAAATCCATCCTCTTCGCTTCACATACAGTCAAGAAACAAACATCCTAAGAAACAATATACAGTTTGCCTCAGCCCCAACCAGGCCAAAAGTGGCATGGCGGGAGCCCGCGTCGCGAGGGTATTGCGTTACGTCTATGACTAGCTAGTCTGCTCTCTCCTCAATCTCTTTGCCCTCTGCGACAGCGCGCGTATGCAGCGCAAACCCTCAGCGCTGCGAGCGTCCAAATTTAGCCGACGGTTCGGCCGGATTCCGATTGGGACAAACCGTACGATTTTCATTTTGACATTTGCCACCCTATTGCCAGGCCCTGTGTTTGTTTAGAGCAATTTTATTGTGACTGTGTCATTACAAGCTTTTTTGCCCTGCACTGATACGCTCTGTAGTTGCACTAACTCATTCAAGTTTTGCGTTTTCTTTTTTTTCCTCCACGAGCGCTCTCAAAATTGGTTCGTACAAAACGCTTTTGAGCAACCGATAACAAAGCCTCAGTCCGCCTCGTTTTAGACTGCATATTACAAAAGATGCGCATTACTTGAGCAGGTTCAAAATTTGTCGGTTTATGACCAGCAACAATAGTTTATTTGAACGAATTAAATTTTGAGAAATTACCACCGATTCCTGATTATTGCACGTTAATAGTTGCAGGAATAGGAGTGCGCATTATATGAAAAAGGAATTGCAAACCGATGCGATAAATTACCATAATTGCTAGACGCAGTCGCTGTAAATTTAAAGAAATTCTTGTTTATAGTTTGATGGCTCAAAAACGGCAAGACATTCAAGGGATACGTGGCTGGGCGATTGCTTTGGTTGTCACATTTCACTTCTTTCCTGCTTATTGCCCGAATGGATATGTTGGAGTAGATATGTAAGCAATTTCTCTTTCTTAAGGCAGCGTCCAAAAAATGGATATTTTTCCGCTTTGGGCTTGTCTTTTTCCGCTGAATACGAAAATACAACTTGGAGAGCACGAAATACCAAAAACGGAGTATTTCAAAAACCTTTGATTTGAATTTGAGCGCCTGCCGCCAAGGAGACGCGAAGTCGTTTTGGGACCCGAAACGTTCCAGCCAAAACTTCTGAAACGGTTTTTCGCTTCAGAAGCACATTGGTGCAGTGCCACGTGCAAGAGCTTCATTAAGATTGGAGTCATTGTACTCGATTTTCATATTTGCCTGGACGCTGCCTATAAAAAATGACTACGCCCAAAAATGCATATGTTACTATATCTGTAAGCTTTTCCTTTGATCTGCAATCCAGGTTCTTCGTCGTATCTGGCTTTCTTATGGCTATGATCATAACAAGAACGGAGATGACAGCTTTGTTTTGTCAAAACTTCTATGACAGAAGGTTATCTTACATCTTAAAAGTTATTTTACTACTATACAGATAAGAGGCAAAGTTTAAGAATCAAGCGAATATTACCGCTGTATTATATGACGTCCGCGGCATTATTATTGTTTGTAGCATCAAGGCTACCTTCCTTCCGGCTGATGAATTTCCCTAGTTCACGCAAAGCTATATTCCTCATTACAAACATCAGGCTGTCTGAAAAGGATCCTGTCATCGAATACGAAAAAATGGTGATGTCTTCGAATTTCCTACTCTCACATCTAGGCATGAACAGCTTCAGCTGTCAAATGCGGACGATCTCTTCACTCATACTTGGTCTTTATGTGTCGAGATGCAATGGTATTTGTTGGCTCCACTTCTCTTCTTCGTGCAAAATTTGTTACCTTTACGGAGGGTGCTTTTCTTTTTGGGTTAGTCGTGTTGCGCTGAAATATGTCTGAGTGTAATTTGGTATTTAAGGGATCACATGTATTTCTCTCGGTTTCTATCTCACTACTGACAGCAACACTGCCTTCTACAACACATTTGCTAGGATGTGGCAATTTTGTGTTGGCATTATCGCCTTTTTGAGTAGTGAAAATGTGAGCTTTTTTACAATATGCAGCTGTTATCATCAAACTTGTATTGTATCGCTCACAGCATCCTTAGCCTTTTTCTTTTTTGCCCTAACATAAGGTGGAAATTGGACAAGTTCGTACCCGATCGCGTTTACGGTCGGAACGTTTATACTCTTGAGTCGATTATAAATTCCTGGTTCAATTTACTGCAAAATTGCCCTCAAGGTTTCGCAACCTTTGTGCCCAGAGGATGTCGATCATGCAGGATCGACTTTCGAGGTCATCTTCAAGATCCTAACAAGTAAGATTGAACACCTGACTTCAAGGTCTTTGAAACTACTGTAGCCATTTAAACTGGTTCTGATTCAGAGCCCGGCACGAATTGGCAAATGGGCATCGCTAAAACAGCTTTGCCACTATCGATTTTTACGATTTCCTACTTGATCCCGCCAGCTGCGTAGGTTGCCCGATTTTAGCGCGCTTTCTCCTTCCAAGGAACCGGCATCGTAGATATTCCGGATTCTTGCAAGGAGGAGAGGAGGAGCCTTGGAACCGTTACTATATACTATTAGGTGTAGAACACATTCATGTAAAAATTCCAAAAAACTTATTTGAAACGGGAATTTTGCCTACTTCAGGTGGGCATTGGGCGGACAATGGCCCACCTAATTTGCAAAAAAAAGTTTTTGTTAACGATAAATTTGCAGAAAAAACCTTGCCTCAATCTTCAGTCACATACTATCTCAATGAAACGTCACGGTTCCCCCTGCAGGCCCGTGTTCATGTGCATACCAAGATGCCATATCGTCATTTGCGCTTTGCAAACAAGCCATTTGAATTTTCATCTTCATTCACAGTGATGCAAAATTTTTGGAAAAAAATGTTTATTACACCTTTTATTCGAATGAGTTTTCCATATTTTATACAACTTGTTTTCACTAGTCTCTTTTCGTACGCATACATTGAAAACTAAAAAGTCTTTGGTACAAATAGCATCGTTTAAGCGACGTCGCGCGTGCGACAATTAGCGACAGCGCCGTTTGACGCGCGCAAACTCCACTACTCGCCTGTAGAGTCACATAACATGTTCAGATAAGCAGAGAGCATGAGCTATCAATTTTTTCCGGGGCTTTAACCCGAATTTCGCAAAAACGATATCTTTTCTGCTTTTTCACCCAACAATTTCCAGCCTGTCATTTGACCACCTCATGTTGGGTCCTGATCTGACTGCGTACTTAAAACCCGCTTAACCGAGAGCACCAGCCTAAATCTAAGTAGCTATATCAATTAACATGACTTGAGTCACTTTTAGAAGGTTGTTTAGAACTGAGGTAAGCGGCTATCTTGCATAATCAAGTTTTTCTTAGAGGTTTTGCTTTGGACTACAGCAGGGATAATCTTAAACGAATTGTATTGGCTAACGTTAATAAGTATGCACTTTCCCGGTAATATCCCGTCTTACTGATCCTTCGCGACCATTCAGACAGTTATAGACGGGCTGGCTTAGCGTAGATATGCGGTGTAAAATCTACCAATAAAATCCAAAGAACTTCTCCAAACATGTACTGCTGCCCCCTACTCACCCCGAAAATGGGTCGCGAAATTTTTGAAAGTCACTTATATGAGTTACAAAACTGTGCAAGCCATTTGTTTTTCTTGTAAATAATTAAAATAACTTTTCAAACATTTTAAAAATCCAATTTAGCGTCAAAAAAATTTTTTTACGGGCGTTTTCGGGGTTACGGCCCCCAAAATTTTGAAAAGCATACCAGAAATTTTCGGAGTGCATTTTTATCGCCTCCTACCCTTGAACGGAAATCTGGGTACGCCACTGCTTTAGCCCTGATCATTCTAAAAACATGTCTAATTTTTTAGGATTTTCTCAAAGGCGAATTTGATTTTAGATGATTCAAAACCCACTCAAAACTTCCTGTTATGGTCTGACGACGGGGATTTTGAGCAAGGGGAACATGTGTCTCAAAGCTCTCGGAACTACCGTCTACTTACCGTTAGGTATAACATGAGTCCTTACTAATTACAATGTCTAATCTTATATATAAAGCTGAATGTCCGTTTGTCTATATGTCTGTCTGTCTGTCTGTCTGTCTGTACGTATGTTCCGAATAGAAAATTCCATTTCTGAACCGATCCGCACCAAACTTGGCACACATACACTTCGGGCCCCGGCGGGTGTCATAGGCTACTTTTCGTTATCGATCAATATCGATTTTATCAATTTTCTGCAAAATTTGAGCTAGGGGCTGGGAGTTGGCACAGGGGGTAATCGAGCATGCTGATTACGAATATAATAATGACAGGGCAGGGCGGAGCCGGGTTTGCCAGCTAGTATGTTCATAATCAACGTAATTTTTGTAAACCGTCTTTTAGCGAATTCTGAGGTTTTCAAATATTGGGCAACTCAAGTGAAATGGTCATACTCAAAAAAATTAACTTCGTTATGAAGGTGACGCGCGGCCAACGTTTCTATTCATATCTCTCTTCCCACCCAATACAATGCATTACTCAGCCTTTGCTCATGTGAGACTTGCTTCAAATAACCGCCAGACTGTGTGATTGAGAATTGTACAAGACCTCGATCTCTCATTTTTTGCTTGCCATGATTTGCTCTCAGCAACAGTAACTCATGTGTAAAAAGGCGATTCTAAATAAAGTTATTGCTATGAAAACTATGGAGTTTGATATATCGTATGCTGCTTATGTAATTCGAATTTTTCTCAAAAAAAGTTAGGCGGTGTACCACAACTCAGAAAACGTGGCGGTTAGGCCTTTATAAAGGCAGCGTTCAGGCAGAAGCCTCAAAGACATTGTCTCATCGAAATTGGGGTAGTGCGGGTTTCCACATGTCATGTTAGAGGACATTCTGAACAGGCAATTACTCCAGGTCCGACTCGACTCTACGCCAAAAAATTTGCCCTCAAGGTGCGCCGCAAAGCGAGATTTTCCCGGTTTTCTCCTTACGCGTTTCAACATGTCGTTCCGCATGGCGTCCACCTCCATGGTGTTGATGCCGTTGTGACGAAGGCTGAGCTGAAAAGGCAATCTGTCCGTGTTGCTTTGACGGGCTTTTAAAAGCAGGGTTTGTGCATTCTAGACAGGGACGAAAAGGCTTGCAATACGCAAGGATCTTGACAACCAAATTCTGGTGAAACACTGCCTTCAAAAACCACGCTCACTTCCTCGCACAACACCTTGAACAAAATCTTCTCAGCCCTTGACGTGTTTTCACGTGGCAAACACTGTCGAACACATAGCGTTTACCTGTTAATGCTTGCTTTTGACAAAAACAGCATCAAAGAATTTGTCCGGGCTGACCGAAAATAGCCCTAACAAGGTGGTTTTGAAAAGAAACTCACGCTTTTCGAGTGCCATGTTTGGAATCAGTGCCATGAAAAGGTCTAAAAGGATAACACAAATATGGGAGTCAAGAATCTGTCCCGACGCTGCCTTTAGGGGTTGTGCCCCACTCCATTAACTTACCTTCACAACATACACATCTAGGTTTTCTAAAACCTTGAGACCATTAAATTCCTTCTCTTCACAGTAGCAGTAGACCATCTCATCCGCAATCGCTGCTTTTATATGGCAAATATTGGTTTACGATACAGTGCTA
This sequence comes from Cylicocyclus nassatus, assembly GCA_958299035.1. Taxonomy (NCBI): domain Eukaryota; kingdom Metazoa; phylum Nematoda; class Chromadorea; order Rhabditida; family Strongylidae; genus Cylicocyclus; species Cylicocyclus nassatus. Next base: position 25,748,527 of record CATQJL010000316.1, read on the forward strand.
AATCTGTTCCTACTACGTATACTGCGAGGGAAAGTGGCAAAAATATGTATATATTCGATAGTTCAGACCTCTTAGTTTTCTGTAGTTTGTGTCTAACTTGTCTTCTTTAGTGTGCTTTGTACACAGCCCATGAACAGGTAGCTAACTCACTTCAAAAAACAAAGCTTATTGTGTTCAAATGGCCATATCACTCGGAAGGAAACTTAGAATCCTCAATCGCTAAGACTTGATCCAAAAGGGTTATTTGACATGTCAATTACAATAAAATAAAAGAAAAAAGGTTTTTTGGAATACTCCGTTTCGTTCCTTCCCTTAGACGGAGTAAAGGTGCTCAGAACTCTCCCCGGAACTCCTCAGTAAGGAAGGAGAGTTCATGAGTCCTGTGTATATTTTGAAACAGTTTTGAGATTAAATTTTTTTAAAAATGGTTGTAAAAGTTGAAGTTTGACAACTTACAGTTTTTATACTCCGTCTTCTATTATATATACAGGGTGTCCCAAAAAAATGTATCGAACGTTTGATCGTTAATATCTCTCTTCCCAAGAAGTCTTTTGCCCTGCTTCAGGTACCGTTTCGTAGAGCTGGCTTCAACTTAGATTTGTACTAAAGAACGAATCACCCATCTTTCTTCATTACTGTAGGATTACGGTAGAAGCTTGAAACATATGGTGTCAATGTGGAAAAAACTACCATTTCAAAATTTTTCAAAAAAATGTGAAAACTAGTGTATTGGGGTTTTTATAGACGCTGAGTTCAATACTCAACGATTCACAAGATTCGAAGCTTTCTAGACGGTGTAACCGCACTTTTTAGTAACATTGAAAAAATGGCCGCTACCTCTTACCCGGCATAACTCTTCAATGAAGCATCATAATAAATTGGGAACTTTACAGTTATAATCAGCAACTCTAATTTGCTTGGTGCAAAAGTTTTCAGGCTGTTTTGTTTTCTTTCTGAGGCAAAGTATGGCCTTTCATTGCTTAAAACCCTCTTTGAAGTTTCTACCGTAATCCTACAATAATGAAGAAAGATGAGTGATTCGTTCTATAGTGCAAATCTAAGTTGAAGCCAGCTCTACAGATTGGTACCTAAAGCAAGGGAAAAAAATTCTTTAGGAGAGAGATATTAGCGATCAAACGTTCGATACATTTTTTTGGGACACCCTGTATATATTAGGTTGTCCCGAAAGTTCGTTCGCACCATTTAAAAAATCATAACTTCTTTGCCTCACAACGATTTTGCGCAGTTCAAATTCTGTTAGAAAGCGTAAAGCATGTAGTTTTCAAAAGTTCCTTGGGGACTTTCCAGTATGTTCAGATTGCAGACATAAAAATGAAAGAACGAGAACATCCGAAATTTGGAATTTTTGAACAAAAATTCTAGAAATTCAGAAACTGCGCGATAAAATCCAGAAAAGCCATTATCCTAGTTTTTCTTATATTTGATTACTAACTGAGTTAAGTTCGTGCTGATGGAGCTCTTCTTTCAAAAGTTATGATTTTTTGAAAAAGAAATCCCGAAAAATCGATTTCTTAAAAATTCAGAGCTGATTTTTCAGCATTTTTTTTCAAAAATTCATAACTTCTGAAAGAAGACCTCGATCAGCATAAACTTGACGCAGTTAGTAATCAAATATAAGAGAAATTAGGATAATGGCTTTTCTGGATTTTATCGCGCAGTTTCAAGATTTTTAGAATTTTTGCTCAAAAATTTCGAATTTCGGATGTTTTCGTTCTTCCATTTTTATCTCTGCAATTTGAACATGCTGGAAACTCTACGGGAGACTTTTGGAATCTACACGCTTTACGATTTCTAATAAAATTTAAATTGCGCAAAATCATTGTGAGGGAAGGAAGTTATGATTTTTTGAATATGGTGCGAACGAAATTTCGGGACAACCTAATATATAGTATAAAATTATTTTTATGTAAGCATTTGAAAATATTTGAGTAAATCATATTTGCATTGTATCCATTGTAAATAAGTAAATTTCGTAACTGTATTATTTTTTGATAAAATCGTCAAGATAAGTGCAAGTACGGGCAATTCTTAAAGTTTCTGTGTAAATAATTGCGTTTTTGATGTGTTTGGATACACCAGAACTAATGTGTATGCATCTTTTTACTTGAAAAAGGAAACTATCAGTTTTATTATACATTTTGGTTATGATTTTGTCACTAATGATTTTAATATGTAAGTCTAAATAATTACATTGTAAATTATCTATATGAGTAGTTTCCAAACTTAGTTTGTCATCATATATGTTTTTGATTATATTATGAATTGTATGTTCAGTGCTTTTGGGTATGATTAATAGATTATCCATATAACGAAATGCAAAAAGTTGTTTATTATTATCTACTTTATCAATTATATACTTGTATTCATACCAAGATAGTGTCAAGTCTGCTAATAATGGACTAAAATTGTCGCGGATTGGGGTCCCCCGCTCCATACGTCAGTGGTAACGTGCTCTCCTGCATCGGCGACAGGAGCGGAGGACTCCATCCGTGAGATAGAGTACGACACTTGGGGGAACGGTAGCTACTTGCGCCACGCTATTATGGCCTGCCACGAGCACAACGCATAACGAGTTAGAGGCCCTAGGCTACCAACCCCCTAAAGCCTACTGCCAGCCATCTCGAGCCGTTCACACAGACAATTGTGGAACACTTGCAACTAGGGCACTAGTGCACATGACTGATGGATCACTCCAAGACAAGTAAATGTGCCAAGGTCTGAGCCTTAGGCTACCACAATAGTCAAAACACTACAGATCTAAGAGCCCACCATCTATCCCTAATTGAACCAAACACACAAGCAACTCAGTACAATGGGCAGATTACACACCGGCCAAGATCTCACCTAGGGGTCGGTAAAAAGGAAACCCCCCGCGAAGTGGCTTCTCGGCCCTGCGGCAAGAAAGAAGCACACAGCCGGGTTACCTCGGTGCAGTTGCCAGTCCTCCAAACGTGCAGGTGTTGAACATCGCTGGATCGAAGAGTGCGCTGCTTGATCGATCGATAGACAGTTGAGATAGTCGACCGCTCGCGGCTGGACAAGTGTGGGAGAATGCGTGACTTATGTGAAGTTAAACGTGGGAACGAGAGGCGGGGCAGCGCGAGGACTGGCATTTTAGGACCCATCGCTTTGCGGTAACAAACTCCCTATAAGGAAGTCGCGCAATCCGCGACACTCCGGGCGACAGAAAAAGGTTCCGAGGTAGGCTCCAGTCTACCACTTTACCTACGACTACGGGTTAAACATACACACACAACTACGAGTAAAAGTAACCCTAGTACGCGCGCTGGCCTACCGCGTATCGTAGTGACAGCCGGTTGTCTCACGGGATGGCATGAAGAGTCGTCGGGGGCTCTACGTCGGGACTTCTGGTGGGTCTTTCGGCAGTTGTGGAGCGACACTTGTGTTGACGGCGATTGGAATCGGCGACGTTGACGAGAGTTGTGGTATATCGCATCTGACCATTCGACCATGACTTGACGTTGACGTGGATCTTCTTGATACGTGACGTACAGCGGCTCGACATAGACTGAACGGACGGCAGGTGACGACGATTCAAAAGTTTCAATTTAGCCTACGGCGCGGTTTGTCACGCCAAGGGGGAAGAATTTAGACCGTGAGGGGGAAATTTTCCTCACAACTCAAAAGAACCCAGGGTCAAGTCAAAGTCAAAAGAAAGGGGAATCCCAAAAAGCAAAAAACAGTCAACACGGTCTCCCACCGTGGCCCCAAAATTCGACAGTTGTGGACGAACGCAAAATGTGGACACGCAGCTAGCCTAAATTAAGGTTAGCAATAAAAAAGGTGGCGAACTTAAGGCTCGCCGAAAAACAAAACTGAAAACAAAACAATAAAACAAAGGTAGAAACTAAAAAACCGTAAATTGTGGACAAGTCCTTGACAAGTTCATTGTGGCAAACAGCAAAACCCCATGGCACTCCCCATGAGTGCCTCACCAGTCAACCTGAAGCAAAGTTGACGACAAAATAAAAGAGTGAGCTTAAGGCTCACTAAAAAAATCGCAAGTTGTGGAAAGAAAGTAACATAGGGTGGAAACTTTCAACAAAAAACAAACTTACATGGGGGGCTCCCTGGGCTCCCTGTCCCCTCTACGCCGTAGTTCCGCCAAGGCCTTATACTGCTCTAAGCGCAGACGATAGTCCTCTGGATCGATGTCGTTGATCTCATGGCGGTTGTTGAAGCAGAAGCATGTCTCATGGTGCTTGGACCTACATCCTCTGCATCTCCTTCCACGGAAGGGACATTCTTCCTCAGCGTATCGGTCGCAACAGAGAAAACACCCTCCGCGCCTCGCATTGATCTCCATCTTCTGCGATAGATGTCGATACACAGGGCAACCCGACGAGAAGTGACGTTGTCTGCAGAAGTAGCAGCGGACGTGTGTCTCTTCCAGTTGCTGACCTCTACGCTGTTCTTCAGGCTCACGATAGCCCACTTCGACCAGGACCACTTCCATAGGCTCCTCACGTTGCTCCTGACGCTCTCGTGGAATGGGTTGTAGGGCCCCATCCTGGGGGGCGGCGGGCTGTCGAGGAGGAGGAGAAGGTGCTGATGATGCTGCAGAAACCTTCCTATGGGCGAAACTTCTAGGTTCCGGGTCGAAGTGTACTGTGGATGCTGATGGCAGTTGAGCTGCCTGATCGAGTGACTGTTGAGAACTCGACTGCTGTGGATTCGACGTCGTCGATTGAGGCTCAGCCTGAGGCGGTTTCGCCTTAGCCTCCGACGGCGGTGGCGCAGCTGCAATCGCTTGCTGAACCACTTTCTGTGCTGTCGCACTGGGGACTACCGATGTACTCTGGCCAACGTTCCTGGTCATTAGATGTCCTTCAGGACGTCGTGATACATGTCGTGGGCCCTCACCATCTGGGCTACTGCTGCGGCTGCAGCATAATTGTTGGATACGATCTTCTCCAGGGTTACGCCGTAAGTAGCCAACAAGTTCAGCTTACGCTGGAGTTCATCAATCGGCGTAAACAGAATCGCTGTAAGCTGTGTTGAAATCGCCTGGCGTCTGTAATTAATGTTATGAATATAATGAAAAAGATCAGCCATGCGATCCAACAAAGCATCAGGATTCGTTGCGGCCTATGAGCTAACTCCTATAAGTAGCTTGTGGCTTGTGCAGTGAGTTCCACGAGTCCATTCATATGTCCTGAAATCAGTAGCGCCGGCAGATGTTCGGCTTTCACGCCTTGTAGATCCTCCGCCTTCGTTGGATATATCTCCTTGGTAAATATACTTCGGATCTGTCCAAAGAGGTCGTCATGGAGGAAGGCGTCGATGGCGACTAAGTTGCTGTGGCCCAGCTACATGGGGCTAAACACGTGTGCTGGGGAGAGAGCTACTGTCAGCTGGTGGAGTAGCTGCAGTGCTGGTCTATACGTCCTCGGTACGGCAAAGGCTTGGGTGTCGTTGTCCTCGTCACAGCTGAATCGTCTATTGACGTTGCGTCCCTTCGCGGTTGCTAAAATCAGCTCGAGCACTGTGGGTGCACGCGTGTGGGGATCGTTGATGTTCGGCGACGAATCCTGCGAAAGGTCAGCTGGAGGCAGTACCTCTGGGGGACGTGACGGCTCTTGAGCTCGCACAGCGGCAAGCTCGCGAATCACTTCAGCCAGGAGTGAAGGGTCGACTGAGCTTTCGCTCGGCTTATCCTTCTCACCCGGCTCTCTACGTGGCGATTGCGACGGCGACCGCGATCTCGAACGAGATTGTTCCTGTCCGCGATGTTGTAGCGAACTTTCCGACTTCCTCACCGGCTCGCCTCGCCTAGTCTTAGTTCTCCAGATAGTCATCGCTGTAGATGGTCAGTCTACTCGTTATCGCTTTACCGTGAAAGAAGAAGAGAATGATAGGAATAAGAGAGTACATCGCACGTAAGCACAACGAACTCACTTAATGTTAGTAAAGAGGATGACAAACAAAAGAGATGAGAAAGAAAGAAGGAATAGAAGCACAAGTGACAATAAGAAGAAGAAAGAGAACATAGAGTGGGGATGAGCTAATTTGTGTTAGTAGCATGCGGTTATTAGGTTATGACATGTGAGGTCAAGTTAAACAAGTGTGAACACAAGAGTCGAATGAGAGTCACAAGAGTCAAATGTGGATTTCGCAATAATCGATACTCACAAAACAAGAAATCTACATGTGTAGACGGAATGGACACATGTGAAGATATTAGTTCCACAATGCAACGTTACACAATCAACAGAAAAAAAGGAAAGAATGAGAGAATGGAATGAGAGTGAATAAGAGAAAGATAAGAAGAGAAATTCCAAAAAGTATGAGCCACGTATGTTTCTGTGTTGAAAGGAAGAGAAAGACGAAACATCAAAGTAAATGAGATATAGAGGATAGATGTGGCTCACAAAAGAGTGACGAGAAGACAAAAACAAGAAAGAAACAAAAAAGTGAAGAACACATAGCGCGAAAACGAGAAAAAACCATCTGGAGCCGCAATTGCATGATGCAATTCATCGCACACGCTGGCTATCTTCCATTCGTGGCGGGACCAGTACCTCTCTCAGGCATATTGTGGAGCGCGATAAGAACCGCGCTTGCAACCGCAACGCATGTGGCTAGAGCATGATAAAGATAGATGCTGTACACAAACGTCGCTTGTGGAATGAAGCGCATCAATGATGACGTGCAAATGGGGATAAAGACTTGGCCTTTCGAGGAGGCTGTATCCTCGTAGGCAATGTGGAAGGCGTACGTCTGTAAGACGTTCTTTTGTGCTCAACTATCGGTATGTAATCATTCTGTGCGCGGATTTCCAAGGGATATAAGCTAGATAGAGGCCTCTTGAGGATGTTTCCATTCGGCACTCGTACCTCTGCTACTCTCACGGTATCATGATTACTGCCACATAGTCGAATCACAATTCCCATCTTCCATTGTCCTTTGCGCCCACTGTCCTCCGCAATTATCACGAAATCGTTCTTTGGATGTTCAGTCGTATATCGTGGCTGGCGTAAACGGCATTGATGGCGTTGGATAAGGGCAGAGAGGTAGTCGGTACGCCACACTTCCCAGAAAGAATCTAGGATAACTTGGGTTTCCCTATACCACTCTGCTAGTCTATGTCCATCGACAGCAATGTCGTGATCCTGTTCTTGCGAGGGTAATTGAAGACTGACTTCTGGCGAAATGAAGTTGACTGGTCGTAAGATGCGAAAAGAGAAGTCCTTCTCCCTGTAAGGTGTTATAGGGCGAGAGTTAATGATAGCTTCTATCTCCACAACTATCGTCCACGGCTGTTCTCGTGTCAGTCTCGACTTTCTCATAGTCTCTTTGCATGCGGACTTAAACAGGGCAACTAGTCTCTCATAGAAACCTCCTTTCCAGGGGAAACTTGAGTAATGAACTTCCAAGTGACCCTGTGGTTAGTGACGAAGTCGTATATATCATTCCTACAATGAGGAGCAAAGAATGAGTTGTTAATGGCATCCACTGTTGCGTGGAATGTACTCGCGTTATCACTATACATGATATCTGGTGTTCCTCGTCGTCCGACGAATCTCCGAAAGGCTAGTAGGAAGTCTTAAGTAGAGCAAGAACTGGTAAAAAAGCGTCGGCACAATGGCGTTATCGTTCCACAAATGACCTGGTGGTAAGACGTAATGTGGGTATGAAGTACAATGAGAGACGTTAGCCTGTGGATTGCACCAGTAGTATGGGTGCTGTGCGATAAGCCTTTTCCATGCGAGCAAGACATCTTGTTAGTCCGTTTTCGCCACAATGCGCGTTGAATCGTTGGAGTCGAAAACGTTCCAAGAGATGACTCGATTCACGATGATGTTCACGAATAACCAAGTTCTCGACTAAGGCAATGTTTTGTGCCGTATTATGACCGGCGGGCGAAATTTGAGATAAATTTGGAATTGCCTTGTGGAGAGGTTGCCTACGCGAATGTGAGACACTCGACAATCCTACGTCGCAAAAATCGAAGGATGTAGACGGTAATCCGCGGAAGCTTTATGGCAAAGAATGGAACAACCGAAACATGTGAAATCTCTGACCAATGATACCTGTGTGAACTCCTTATCCTGTTCCGACGTGGTCACGGGCGGAATCGTAAGGTCCATATCATTGTTAGCCAATCCTTAGGGAGTCGACGAATGAACGATGGTCTTGTCCACCAAACATGATCCACAGCTTCCTTCGTAGCTAGACATCGTGTAGCATGATCCGCTGGATTATCTTCAGAAGCAACATAGTGGAACTTGACGTCGATTCCTAAATCTTGAAGCTGTTTACGGTTTTACGAATAAAAGTTACTCGTTTATGGACGAATTGTCTCCATGGCCTGGTGGAATGTATCCAATAGAGTACAATCTGGGAGTCTGACAAATGTGAATGGACGAGATCTTAAGGTCCAGTTCTTTTTGCAGGTATTCGGCTAGAGAGACACAGCTTCTGGCTGCCAAATCCATCCTTGATATAATGATCGGCGTAGGCTCGTTGAGGTGCGATCTTGCCATAAAGAGGTGTGAAGTAGTCGTCGTATAGGTTCGGCTTACCAAATATGCGCAAGCAGCAAACACTCGTTTGGAAGCATCTCCAAAGATGCACAAATCGAATGTATGCGCACTGCGTGTGGTTACTCTTCTAGGAAGGGTAACGGATCTTGTACGTCCTGACAGATGCGTTACCACTCCTTTGCACTTCCTTGTCCAATCGATCGTCCCGTCTATGCTTCTTGATTCACAGATCTTGCACGAATAGTTTGAAATGAACTATAAAGGAAGTCAGAAGTCCTAAAGGGTCATATGTGGATGCGTAGGGTCTAAGAGCTGTGCGTTTGGAAACTACTGGGCACTTCAAGGTCCTGATGGGTATAGCAAATGTATCCTGTTCAGGCGACCACGTAATTCCCAATAGCTTCATGTGGTCAGTTTCTTTGGCACGGTCCTTTGGTTCTATCTGTTCATTAACTATCCTCGATAAGCACAAGAACTTTCTCGAATTCATGTGCATGTGGTCGAATATGGACTTCGTTGTCCTGTACTTCTGCAAAGCTGCGTCATACGAAGAAGCACCTAGGACAACGTTGCCCACGTACGTATTTCGCTCAATCTCCGTACGAAGAGGTGAGCTCATGTGGCGAAGATAGATCCTAATGGACGCGGCCAATACGAATGGGGATGACTTGACACCGAATGGGGATGACTTGACACCGTAAAACGAAAATAACGCAAGTTATCCTTGTCCGGAGGTCTGTTTACATTGTTCAACCACAGGAAACGTGCCACATCTCGTTGAGAGATTTGAAGTCGAACATAATGGAAGGCTTTTTCGTCATCGGCGATGAGAAGGTAGTCGTGTAGACTTGCTCAAAGTTGAATTCCTGCTATCTCCGGCAACGAAGATGGTCTTTCATAACGGCAGTCGTTCAAGCTCGGAAATCCTCTCATGTACGAAGAAGCATCGAGTACTATTCTCAGCTTGGTGGTAGCCGAGGATTCCTTGAAGACGGCTTGTTGCCGGATGTAGTGAACGAGATGACTGCCTACAACGTGTTCGCTTACTTCCTCGATGAAGCCTAATTGTAGATGGTATTATATGGCTAGACAATACTCCTTCCATACCGACGGTTGTTCACGTAACCTCTGATACTGACTGACTAGTCGACGATAAGCTAACTGTTTATTGTCACCTAGTTGGGGATGTGACTTCTTCCAAGGAAACTGTACGTAAAGGAACCCATTCTCGAAACATGCGGTGTCTTTGAAGTATTTAAAAATAAGAAAGTTGTGGATAGTGTCTTTGTCGTCATGTGGATCATCTTTAACACTCAAGCGCTCTAATTGCCACAATCTGGCAACAATGTCTTCTTCTTCATTTCCTTTTGTTGACTTGTCGCTCCCAATAGATGGTGTTCCGGGGCAGACTCGCGAAAAGAATATCCTGAAACAACGCTACCAAACCTAGTATGGGTGAAGACTGATTCCGACGGAAGACAAACAGCCGATCCTTGAGTAATACTATCCAAATAATGGATACCCATAAGGACGTTGACATAGACTCTCGTAGTATCGTTGTACGCTGGGAGATCGAATCCGTACTGTTTGATGAACTCGATGTCTTCTGTGGATAGTCTTGGAGCGCGTGTATTATGGGTAAGTTGATCCTTAGTACGAACAAAGACTGTAAAGTGCTTGTCGAATAAATCGACAAGTGTGAAATCCACTTTTTTCGAAACTTCGGTGATCTCGTGTCCTCCAAAGGTCGTCAAAATAATAGGCGCATGATCGTATACGCGATGACCTAACCGGGCAGCTGTAGACTTGGTGATGAAGCTCGTTTGTGCTCCGGAATCCAGTAGGAGTGCTATCTCCTCCAGTTGTCCTGACGAATTCGAAGCTTTAGCCTTGACTAACATCAGAGCTGGAGCTACCCTTCGATCCAAATTGCTGTTGTAAAGATGGGATCGTAAATAGCATTGTATGTAATCCTGGTATTCCGTGTCTGACTGCACCAACGATTGTCCACTCGATCTTGTTTCTGGCGGGTATGGAGATCCTGATCTTGGTCTTCTTCGACGTTCTGGGGAAGGCGAATAACCTGAAGTGTCTTGCACGGGTACGTCGAAACGAACTCGTGGAGATGGGGAACGAGAACCAGATTGAGAAATGAAACTCGATCCGCTACGGTAACCTCTTTGTTCACGCAATTGATAGTAACGACCACGAGAATAATCTCGAGATCTTCTGCTATCCCTTGCTGGACTTCTCGATGGCGAAGGGTCTCTAGAGGAATGATGACTTCTCGCAGCTGGTCGTGATCCACGATCACTCGTTCTGGCTCTTGGGGATCGACTTCTTCTGGACGCATGCGTACAGAGTAGTCGATTGTGGGGACCTCCGCAATTCCTACATGTAGAATAGTCGTATTGATCCTGGCGATGATCATCTCGCAAGCACTTCCAGCAGAATCCGTAGAATTGCACGATCTTACGTCGCGTACTTGTCGGCATTCGCTGATCACATCGACTAGAAGGATGATCGAAAGAATCACAGAAGCAACATGCAGAAGGGTTATACTAAACCCTAGGAGGACTAGGCACCGTTTGATGGCGCTGTGGAGTCGCAACTTCCAATACTGCCGTATCGCTATCCTAGCTGATGGAATTGGCAAGTCCACGAATACGATATTGAAACCGCACACTATCCGCTACAAACGTATTCTCCAAGATTCGAAGGAGAGTTTCTGCATTTGCCTGATGTTGATCGACGGTAAACTCCTCAACAAACTAGTCGTACGCAATCTGATCCGAGTCAAATCGGGTGTAGTAACATGGTTCAAAAGCGTATCCCGACGTTCACGGATTAACAAAAGTGCAGATTTCAAACAAGCAATATGGAGTCGCATAAGAGCTTGTCTCTGCTGGAGCTGTTGGAACTGCTCACTAGCAGGAGCGTCGAGCACTAGGGGAGTAAGTAACTCGGGACTTACTTGTTTCCTAGCGATGTACAGGTCCTCGATGGATTTGATGACTTTGAGGATATAGTTTTCGACTGTCGTCATATCGATCAAAAGCTTTGCACTTGGCAACTTGCAGGAGGCAATTACTGTGTGGTGTCAAAAAAGGGGTGTGCTACTACTTCCGGATGTAGCGGCACAAATGGCGGCACGAGGAACGTAAGCGTAATGACAAGTGATAAGCAACAAACAAAGACCTTATGGCAATGCTAGATGTCGCATGATAGAACAGCGAGAACGCGGGCAGGGAATAGGCGGGTTTTACCACAAGAAACGTAGGGAACTAAGCGGTTTGGCACAACTGACGCTGAGACATCCTGTTAGGAGTAGGTGGCTGCAAAATGCGAGCATAAATGTGGTGGCTATAAGTTTTAGGGGAGATACCCATCCAAGATCACAGCAGGCGATTCCTCCGCAGGCCTGATGACGTGTTTCACGGCGGACAGAGCTAGTGCCTACCACGGCCTCGATGTCTGCAGAAAAACCTGGTCACCAGAGGGCACCGGCAGCACGGACAATAGGCAGATATCACACGGCTTGTGCCACTCAAGGCATGTAACGGATCACCATACTCTCAGCTAAGTGTACTGGCGTAGTCGCTCACTCGCGTCAGGCCAGTCTCATCGGATCCGGCTACTGCACGATGGATGTGATCTAATGAGGAAACAAAAAGCACAAATATGTATACACTGTACAAGCACCTGGAATGGGGAATTAGATTAGAATTTGCATTGATAGCTAGGGACGCTAATGCGTAAAGAGCGTGTGTGCGGGCATACGCAAGTAAGGTCCGATCGCAAAAGCTAGACATAGGTTTATCCCTATGGCTAACTCCGTCTCGATGCACCATGTCGAGGATTGGGGTCCCCCGCTCCATACGTCAGTGGTAACGTGCTCTCCTGCATCGGCGACAGGAGCGGAGGACTCCATCCGTGAGATAGAGTACGACACTTGGGGGAACGGTAGCTACTTCCGCCACGCTATTATGGCCTGCCACGAGCACAACGCACAATGAGTTAGAGGCCCTAGGCTACCAACCAACCCCCTAATGCCTACTGCCAGCCATCTCGAGCCGTTCACACATGGACAATTGTGGAACACTTGCAACTAGGGCACTAGTGCACATCATGCCCTGCCTTCCAACTGATGGATCACTCCAAGACAAGTATACAAGGTACACAAACAGCAACAGATATAATGTGCCAAGGTCTGAGCCTTAGGCTACCACAATAGTCAAAACACTACAGATCTAAGAGCCCACCATTTATCCTTAATTGAACCAAACACACAAGCAACTCAGTACAATGGGCAGAGTACACACCAACCAAGATCTCACCTAGGGGTCGGTAAAAAGGAAACCCCCCGCGAAGTGGCTCCTCAGCCCTGCGGCAAGAAAGAAGCACACAGCCGGGTTACCTCGGTGCAGTTGCCAGTCCTCCAAGCGTGCAGGTGTTGAACATCGCTGGATCGAAGAGTGCGCTGCTTGATCGATCGATAGACAGTTGAGGTAGTCGACCGCTCGCTGCTGGACAAGTGTGGGAGAATGCGTGACTTATGTGAAGTTAAACGTGGGAACGAGAGGCGGAGCAGCGCGAGGACTGGCATTTTAGGACCCATCGCTTTGCGGTGGCAAACTCCCTATAAGGAAGTCGCGCAATCCGCGACAAAAATTACCGCCCTGTGGCACACCTATTTTTTGTTTAAAAATGTATGTGCTAAATCTGCAAAAACTGTTATCAAGATTATAATCAATATAATACAATAAATCTGAAATAGTATAGTTTCTGTAGCTAGATTTTGTGTTTATATTATCGGTGTAGTATATTTTGTTGAATCCATTATATGTTAGATATCTTTTGTTTGCATTTTTAAAGCATAATTTGAGAAGTTCTTTGAGGTTGGTTTTTATTATGTCATGTGGTAGGCTAGTAAACATATTTGTAAAATCAGCTGAGTTTAATTGCAAGTTATTCATGTTGATACTGGATAGTTTATCAATGATGTTAGTGTTGTCTATTGACCAATAATTATATGAATTTTGTTTTGTATATTTAATCGCTTGTACTAGTTTTTGAAATGTATTTTTATGTGTTGAAATACACATTGTAATTCTAAAGCAAAGGGTTTAATGCTACTGTGTGTAGCTCCAGTGATGAATCTGAATTTGATAGGGTTTTTATGGAGTTTTGGTACACAGTATAGTAATGGTATTTTGTTAATATTTTGTAGTGGTAACTTGTTATTTTTGCAAAAGTCAATGTGTCTTTTTATTATGTCATTAGCGTTTTCTTCTTCATATAAATTATATGTTTCATTTTCAATTAGAATCGTTTTTCTTATCAGATGTAATTCCTAATCCTTTCATTATTGTTTGTATGTAGAATTTTTTTACAAATAATACCGAAGTTATTACTTGCTTTATCAAGTGGACAAATTACAAATTGATTTTTGAGGTTTTTTATGTATTTACATTCAAAATTGTAATTTTGTTCGTTTGAGTCTTGTTTGCTCTCTAGTCTGGTTTCATAAAGAAGTGGTTTGAATCTATGTTTCAATTTTTTTAGAAGAAAAGTTTCTATGTTCTTAAGTTCTTCAAGTTTGAGTTTGTATTTTTTGGTGTAAGTATTCATAATGAGTTGAACCGTTGACTGGATCCAATCTATTATTTCTTTTTTACTGGCGTAGTTAGGTATCCTGTATTTAGTACCTTTTTTTCATTATGGATTTTAAATGTTTGTCTTCAATTATTTCTAGGTTTCCAGTAATGATATGTCCATGATTGTTATCAATATATTGTGACATCTGTAATTCTTTACATTTACAATATTGAGTATGAATTTGATTTATTTCGTTTGTATCAAGTTTAGCAAGAATGGAATTGTAATTAAAAATTTGCATAGAAATTGGATTTCTGTATTTATATACAAGTCTGCATGAATTGTGATTTATTTTGCTATTTTTGAGAATGTTTTTTATGTAATTATTATTAATAATTTTCAGGTTGATTTCGTCTAGTATATTATGGATATATTCAACGTTGATATTGTTATAATTAATATTTTGTTTTTCTTTTTTGTTGCAACTGAACATGAATTTGCAAAGTATACTACTCAGATAATCGCCAGGGGCAGGCGGCCATGCGATTTATGGGCGGGCGGGCACCGGAAAAATAGTTCGCTGATTTTCTGCGGTCCGCTTGCAGATATTTGAAAGAATTATAGCGAAATTTTGTACGAACGCTCGGAGGACAGACGCGGTTTCCTTATAGATTAGCTGCGGCGCAGCGGCCGCATTCTCGCGGAAAGTCCGCGGGAATATGCAAAATTTTCGAGGGCCGCACGGTCCTTTGTGGAGGACCGCGCAACTCCCAGGTACTTTCCGCTGAGAGAAAGTACCTCAAACTTGAGTAATTAAACCATCGACACCTCTGCCATGTAGAGTCTCACCTTTGCTCGGCGTACGCCCGAAACTGCTCAAAAACCGTCCGAGCGCCAGCTGAAAATTTGACCAGCGCTCGCTGAAAGAGATTATTTGACGAGCGCCTGCAGAAAATTCTGTGTTGCTGCCCGCTGGCAGAACATTAGACAGTAAAGGAAGTACCGCTCGCTGAAGGTTTGGCCACGCCCCAAAATTCTGCTGACCGCTTGCAGAAAAGCGCGAGTTTGCGGACCGCCTGCCCCCGGCGATTATCTGAGTAAGAGTAGTTATTTTATATTTTGTTCAATTTTCATTAGAAATGTGGGATCAAAACATGCTGCAATTACTTGTTTTATGAAACTTTTTTGCAATGAATGGATATAATGAAATAAATCTTGTAGTGTGCTCTTACTATTAATAGTATTCAAGAATGAATTTAGTGTTTCTTTATTTTTACTTTTATGCCTGTATTGGCTACGTATTCTGTCTTTAGTTATTTTTAAATTATAGTAAGGATGTGTTTCTTTTTGTAAAAGAGGAGTATCAATATTGGATATATTTCCATATCCTTTAATATTGTCATTTAATCCAAATGGATATGCTGTGTTGAGTAATTTAATCCAGAATAGTTCTGTATTTATCAAAACATTCTTGTCTTTATTGTTTTCTAAACTGTCTAGTATTTGAACTGTTATACTTCTATTTGTGCATGTTTTAAAGTGATTATATAGAAAGTTATTTATATCATTCTTTTTTGAATGATAAAAGTGTTCTCTTATCCTGCTTTTTAAATTTCTAGTTGTTAAACCTACATATTGCTTATTGCATTCATTACATGTGATGCAATAGATGACATTGTTATTTTTGCAATTGCTGTTATTTGTGCAGAAAGTGTATATTTTTGATTTTGTTGAATTACTTATGATATATGGATTGTGATCCATTTGTCTACAAATGACACATTTAGAACAACATGCAGTTGTGATGTCATTGTTACCAAAATAGTCTAGTGTGTACATTTTGTTAACTTTACTTTTATGAAAATGTGATTGTTTATAATAATTAATTATCAGCATTGCAAGACGTAGTTTTTCGAGACCACTTAAATAACTTCCTAGTCGGCAGGTCTTTACCCTAGGAAGTATGGGAGATAATGATTTGGCAGGGCTGCTGCCAGGGTTCATGACCGATCCTGTTTTTGTTAAGTGAGTTTTGGAAACTTTGGTTTACAAATGAGTAAACGGGACCCATGGAGTCGCAGGGGGGGGGGAGGGTATCCCCCAGGTCCCCACATCCCCACTGGTTTTTTGATACAAGAGGTATGGCCCTCTTATCAAAGAATTTCTAAGGTATTTGCAATAAAACAATATCTTACGGTATAACAAAAATAAACTCACCTATTTTAACTTTGGTTATTTGTAATTAATTTATAATAGGTAAATACAGGGTGTCCCAAAAAAATGTGAACACTGTTTGATCGTTAATAACTCCCTTGCTTTTAAGTCTTTCGCCAAGCTTGAGGCATCATTCTATAGAGCGAGGTCTAACTTAGATCTGTAGTATGGAGCAAATCGTCGATCTCTCTTCATTACTGTAGGATTACGGTGGGAATTTTGACGAAGATTTTAAACCGCTGAAAGCCATATTCTGCCTCGGAACAAAACTAAACAAGCCAAAAACTTTTATACATGGGTAATGGAAGCCGCTAAGTTCGAATATGAAATTCCCACTTCACTGTGACGCTTCTTTCCAAGGTTATTCCAGGTAAACCTAGATGACCGAATTCCCAGCATTTGTCAAAAAATGTGATTACACCGTCAAAAAAGCTAAAACCACTCGTAAAAAGTTGTGTTATGGAATCAGCGTGCGCGAAAACCCTAGTACACGATCTTTCAGATTTTTTGGAAAAAATTTTGTCAAATGGCATATTTCACAATAAATCCACATGCCAGAAGTTCATACCGTAATCCTACAGTAATGAAGAGCGATCGGTGATCCGCTCCACACCACAAATCTAAGTTGAACCTCGCTCTACAGAATGGTGCCCCAAGCTCGGCGAAAGAGATGAAAGCAACGGAGTTATTAGGATCAAACAGTGTTCACATTTTTTTGGGACACCCTGTATATTTGATAAATAAATTTGTGATTATGATATTTAGAAAAATATTAAGAAGAATTAATTTTTTGTAATGCTTATTGTATGTGCAGGATAGTTCACATGAAGTGTGACAAGATTTCAAAAATTTATTTTTTATTCTGTCTCATTTCAT
Organism: Cylicocyclus nassatus; assembly: GCA_958299035.1. NCBI lineage: Eukaryota > Metazoa > Nematoda > Chromadorea > Rhabditida > Strongylidae > Cylicocyclus > Cylicocyclus nassatus. The sequence goes on from CATQJL010000316.1 coordinate 25,765,743, forward strand.
CTCATTTTTGCTTCGCGGCGCCTCAAATATTTTCTCTATAATTTTCTCTCCTAACAGTTTTACTTCAGAAAAAGGTCGATATTGTTGAAGAGCTTTTTGGAAAAATGATTTATTTTTTTATCGGACAGTATCCAGAAAATTTTTTTGAAAGCTGCCCAGAAAGTGCAAAAGTAAAGTACAAACTCAGACAATCATTGCAAGCACCCGCAGCACCTAACGTCCTTGTCGGCGGTGCGCGGGCGTTAAATTCTTGGACTGACCATCCGCGGTCCTAGATTTATTTTCTTGACCACCGCCTCTCAATGTTATCGCTAGAAACAGCTGCGGGCTTCCAAAGTTTCGAAACACCTGCGGCCCAAGAAAAAACACTCGGGCGAGCCCCGGAGGCGCGCTGCAGATTTAGTTCTCGAACAAGCCGCAGCCCTTTAGGCGAGGGCGGGATGATATCAATCTGGCGAGCCCCGAGCCTTGCTGTACGCCACAGTCAATTTGTGCTGTAGGAGAGAACGCTACTCGCGCGAGATACCCGCGGTGATAGGGCTACCCCAACATTTGCGTCGTTTGGCAAAAGTCAAGTTTCTGATCATCAATGGTGTCTCGGTTGAGCTCTATAGGACTACTTGATCCTGGGACAAGGTGGTTGTCGGGCGAAGGAATATGAACAGATGCCCGAAAAGGTTTCAAAATTTGAAAATAATATTTATGAGCTTCATTGCTTTATCGGGATGTATTGGACACCCGCGGATGCATATTGCGCTTCCCGGGCCACCCGCTGCGTTGTTCGAGCGCTTATCGGGCCATCAGCGGGCAATGTCGGGCGCTTACCGGGCGCTTATCTGCTCGCCTTCGGGATGTGCGTGGCGCCGCACGTGGGTGACCGGCGGGTACTCGCCATAATTGTCTGAGAAAGTACATGGTTTGCTTTTTTATAAATAAATTTTAATTTTCTGCTTTGGAATAACCAGGGTAAAGCGGGAGGTGTGGCACGCGACCGCCATATACGACCCCCCCCCTTGGGCCGAACCTCGGCACGACCCCCCCCCCCATTACTGGCTCACTAGTTTGAAGAAATCTTGAACTCTTGTACTGCTTTTGAGCACTTATTAGAGTGCCATTTATTTACTAAACGGTCTTTCACAAAGAAACCGTCTTGCATGCACCCTGCAAGTTCTTGTTTGCAAAAAACTAGCATTACAAGATTTGCTATAGAGTACGCGATCAGCTGTTCGTAAAAATAATTGTAACACCTAATGATTACTTGTTTCGGCTTATTACAACGATAACAGCGTTAAGACTCGAGCTGACTTGAAATTCAACACCAAATTCAACACCAAGTCCAATATGAACACCAGCTTATAGTGATTACTGCAGAACATAACCTTGGCCACAGAACCATTTCCGAGAGCAGATGATGAGAAGAAATTGCTGGCAAATGGCATACGTTAGGGTGCAATAAATCCTGATTACGTCAAAATCAAGGAAAACCTTAGAGTGCATTGTTCGTAAAAAAACCATAAAGCTTCTGATTAGTTTCTTTAGCAGCGTCCAAGATTGGTACAGATATTTATTCCACAGTATACAGACTGACGTTTCGGCAAACTCGCCTTCTTCAGAGTCTGAAAAGTCGAAAACACATAAGTGAACTATCCGATCAAACACCTTATCGACTACAGAAAAGAGCCCAACCCTCCAGATAAGCAACAGTATCAACCAAAACGCAAGATTAAGCCAGTGCTCACCTTAAAAGATGATAGATTTGGTGGGTGCAGACCACTTATGCCAAAAACTGTACTGCATTACTTATATTAATCTAGTGACCCGGTCCTGACCTGACCTCATTATTCAAAAGCCACAAAGGCTCTGATAAGGTGACAGCTCGTTAGTAATGGCTAGGCACTCATCCTTCCGGTTGATTTTTGGATTTTGGGCGGCTATCCAAAACGCTTCGAGTGTCTTGCGCGCTAGGATTTCGGGTTCACGCGCCAGGATTCGAACTTGCACTCCCACCTCCGCGTCGTCATGGCTGAGCCTGCGATGCATGCCTAACGGAGTAGCTACATTGCCCTTGCTGAGACCATCTAAGTGTTCTTTGATGCGCGTGCATAGGGGGCGGCCTGTCTCGCCAATATACGTGTCTCCACATGTTGTACACGTGATAACGTAGACAACACCTGATACCATACAGTCTCCTTCCTTGCCAAACGGACAAACTACACAATGAGGAGTTGTACAGAGACGATCATACTCGCGGTTTCGTACCAGTTGCTGTTTAAGGTTTGCAGGGGGAATATCGACGATCCTTACTATGTCGTTGAGGTCTGCTTGATGGAGCACTTTGCGAACAGCCCTACTAAACTCTTCTGAGATGTATGGTAGGCAGAATGGGATCTGATCTTCAGCTTCTGATCTAGGCGGACGATGAACCCGGGATTTGTGAGGACGATGAGTCTCCGTGCTATATCCATTGGATCTTGCTACGGATCTAGCGAGTTCCAGCGAGTGCATCTTTTCTTCTCTATCAGAAGAGACCCCTGCAGCCGTTCTGAACATGTTCCCTATGATGGATGCTTTTATTCGTGCAGGATGTGCTGAAGTATGGTGTACTAAAATATTCTTGCTACTCGGCTTTCGGTACCATCTGGTCTTGAAACGTCTATCTGACAAGCATAGCTGCACATTGAGGAACGGCAGCCATCCATCTTTGGGTTTTTCCCTCGTCATCTTGATGTTCCTGTCCTGGGCATTCATGATATTGAAGCAAGAATCAAGTTCGGCCTGAGTGGGGCACACGATACAGCAGTCGTCCACGTACCGACAGTAGAGGAGAGGCTTGCTTGCCAGTACCGGAGCTTCCACCTTGGACATGAAAACAATCGCTAAAGTAGGCGCCAGTCTTTGTCCCATAGCCAGTCCTCTTATTTGCCTGTAATAGTTGCCGCACCAACGAAAGATAGAGCAGTTAAGGCATTCCTTAACCAACGACAAGATGCTTCTGATGCTAAGACCGTAAAGATTAAGTGAAGACTGGTGTTCTAGAAGAAGTTCGAATGTCGCTTGCATCGCGGCGTCGTTGGAAACGTTGGTATAGAGCGATTCCACATCGAAAGACTCCAAAACGTACCCTTGCCTTACACTTGTGCTGCGCAGGCGATCAAGAAACATTTTCGTGTTGGAGAGATGTGCGGGAACAAATCTGAGCAGTTGAGAAAGGATGCTGTTAAGAAACCACGAAATCCTATCCGTAGGACCACCAACGCTGCTGATGATAGGCCTAACCTTAAAATCCTGAGGGTTATTGGACGCTAAACTATCTACGGAAACCTTATGTGTCTTGATGAGAGTGTAGAGAACAGGACACATAGGCAGATCGGTCTTTAGACGTGTAGCCATAGCCCTAGGAATGCCTTCAGCCTTAGCTATCTCCAACCATACTCTGTTCAAGCGGCGGTACTGCTTTCTGAAATCGTTTGGTGCCGCAGGCTCGTATACGGTAGTATCCTGTAGATGATGTTTCGTGATAGCCATGTCCAGATCACGAGAGAGAACTACGAACTCCCCTCCTTTGTCGCTGACCGACACCTTGATCTCTCCGGCAGCACAAAGGTCGCGAATTTCGCGCAGGCCGCGGCGTTGCAAAAGTGATAAATTACTATTTTGCCGTTTTGCGCGGAATTGGTTGAGAACTGAGAAGAGCCCGGTAGCAAATACTCGAAACTTTGCATCCACTTGTTGATTAGGCTCCTGCGGTTTATAAACTAAACGCGGAAAAGGTATAACTGGCCATGTTTTTCCCCCAGCTGTTTCGCCGTCTCTTACGCTCTCACGCTCGTTGGCTCGCTGACGTATCTTTTCGTGAACATATTGCAGGCTGCCGACAATCCTACGCGATACCCGAGATCCTATTGATTGACTAGGTGCGAAACTAGGACCAAGGTCCAGTAATGATAGCGCATTATCGGAAATGAGTGCATTGCCAATAAGGTGTTTGATCGGATAGTTCACTTATGTGTTTTCGACTTTTCAGACTCTGAAGAAGGCGAGTTTGCCGAAACGTCAGTCTGTATACTGTGGAATAAATATCTGTACCAATCTTGGACGCTGCTAAAGAAACTAATCAGAAGATTCAAACTATGCCAAGATTTATGGATAGTCGAACATGGATTCTGATGAACGATGTACCAGCAACTCTGTTTCGACTCGTAAAAGAAATTCTCTCTTTGAGACAAAAGATTGTCTCGGAGAGGCAGACCATCCACTTTTTACGCCGCTGCTTACAAGAACATGTGATGCCGAATTTCATCTCAAAGAAGCGCATCCACGAAGTATGCGGGCTACCCAAAGGAAGTCAACATGTGAAGAAAATCGAGCAACAACTTCTTCGTATGGCACTTCGTTCGAAGCAAGATCATATGTACAAATTATTGTCTAAGTGTTTATATAAGGAGCAATGTTGTGTACGATATATGTCTGATCGCCTTTGGAAAAAGATCGTGGGTGAGTCGAAACACATCTGTGATCATGTCCGATCTAATGCTAAATCTAGATTGCAGAAAAAGTTCAAAACTTTAGTTGAGCAAGAGAAAGACCATACACAGGAGCCAGCTAGTGCACACAGTTGTGGTTACGAAAGTCGAAACTAGTACTCTGCGTTGATACCACTGCTTCCTAGTCGATTCCGGGTCTCGGTAATTGGCAATGCACTCATTTCCGATAATGCGCTATCATTACTGGACCTTGGTCCTAGTTTCGCACCTAGTCAATCAATAGGATCTCGGGTATCGCGTAGGATTGTCGGCAGCCTGCAATATGTTCACGAAAAGAAGTACTCTGCGTTGATACCACTGCTGAGCGTAAGAGACGGCGAAACAGCTGGGGGAAAAACATGGCCAGTTATACCTTTTCCGCGTTTAGTTTATAAACCGCAGGAGCCTAATCAACAAGTGGATGCAAAGTTTCGAGTATTTGCTACCGGGCTCTTCTCAGTTCTCAACCAATTCCGCGCAAAACGGCAAAATAGTAATTTATCACTTTTGCAACGCTGCGGCCTGCGCGAAATTCGCGACCTTTGTGCTGCCGGAGAGATCAAGGTGTCGGTCAGCGACAAAGGAGGGGAGTTCGTAGTTCTCTCTCGTGATCTGGACATGGCTATCACGAAACATCATCTACAGGATACTACCGTATACGAGCCTGCGGCACCAAACGATTTCAGAAAGCAGTACCGCCGCTTGAACAGAGTATGGTTGGAGATAGCTAAGGCTGAAGGCATTCCTAGGGCTATGGCTACACGTCTAAAGACCGATCTGCCTATGTGTCCTGTTCTCTACACTCTCATCAAGACACATAAGGTTTCCGTAGATAGTTTAGCGTCCAATAACCCTCAGGATTTTAAGGTTAGGCCTACATCAGCAGCGTTGGTGGTCCTACGGATAGGATTTCGTGGTTTCTTAACAGCATCCTTTCTCAACTGCTCAGATTTGTTCCCGCACATCTCTCCAACACGAAAATGTTTCTTGATCGCCTGCGCAGCACAAGTGTAAGGCAAGGGTACGTTTTGGAGTCTTTCGATGTGGAATCGCTCTATACCAACGTTTCCAACGACGCCGCGATGCAAGCGACATTCGAACTTCTTCTAGAACACCAGTCTTCACTTAATCTTTACGGTCTTAGCATCAGAAGCATCTTGTCGTTGGTTAAGGAATGCCTTAACTGCTCTATCTTTCGTTGGTGCGGCAACTATTACAGGCAAATAAGAGGACTGGCTATGGGACAAAGACTGGCGCCTACTTTAGCGATTGTTTTCATGTCCAAGGTGGAAGCTCCGGTACTGGCAAGCAAGCCTCTCCTCTACTGTCGGTACGTGGACGACTGCTGTATCGTGTGCCCCACTCAGGCCGAACTTGATTCTTGCTTCAATATCATGAATGCCCAGGACAGGAACATCAAGATGACGAGGGAAAAACCCAAAGATGGATGGCTGCCGTTCCTCAATGTGCAGCTATGCTTGTCAGATAGACGTTTCAAGACCAGATGGTACCGAAAGCCGAGTAGCAAGAATATTTTAGTACACCATACTTCAGCACATCCTGCACGAATAAAAGCATCCATCATAGGGAACATGTTCAGAACGGCTGCAGGGGTCTCTTCTGATAGAGAAGAAAAGATGCACTCGCTGGAACTCGCTAGATCCGTAGCAAGATCCAATGGATATAGCACGGAGACTCATCGTCCTCACAAATCCCGGGTTCATCGTCCGCCTAGATCAGAAGCTGAAGATCAGATCCCATTCTGCCTACCATACATCTCAGAAGAGTTTAGTAGGGCTGTTCGCAAAGTGCTCCATGAAGCAGACCTCGACGACATAGTAAGGATCGTCGATATTCCCCCTGCAAACCTTAAACAGCAACTGGTACGAAACCGCGAGTATGATCGTCTCTGTACAACTCCTCATTGTGTAGTTTGTCCGTTTGGCAAGGAAGGAGACTGTATGGTATCAGGTGTTGTCTACGTTATCACGTGTACAACATGTGGAGACACGTATATTGGCGAGACAGGCCGCCCCCTATGCACGCGCATCAAAGAACACTTAGATGGTCTCAGCAAGGGCAATGTAGCTACTCCGTTAGGCATGCATCGCAGGCTCAGCCATGACGACGCGGAGGTGGGAGTGCAAGTTCGAATCCTGGCGCGTGAACCCGAAATCCTAGCGCGCAAGACACTCGAAGCGTTTTGGATAGCCGCCCAAAATCCAAAAATCAACCGGAAGGATGAGTGCCTAGCCATTACTAACGAGCTGTCACCTTATCAGAGCCTTTGTGGCTTTTGAATAATGAGGTCAGGTCAGGACCGGGTCACTAGATTAATATAAGTAATGCAGTACAGTTTTTGGCATAAGTGGTCTGCACCCACCAAATCTATCATCTTTTAAGGTGAGCACTGGCTTAATCTTGCGTTTTGGTTGATACTGTTGCTTATCTGGAGGGTTGGACTCTTTTCTGTAGTCGATAAGGTGTTTGATCGGATAGTTCACTTATGTGTTTTCGACTTTTCAGACTCTGAAGAAGGCGAGTTTGCCGAAACGTCAGTCTGTATACTTGGAATAAATATCTGTACCAATCTTGGACGCTGCTAAAGAAACTAATCAGAAGATTCAAACTATGCCAAGATTTATGGATAGTCGAACATGGATTCTGATAAACCATAAAGCATTAAATGCGAGGGAGCAATGATGAATGAAGCGGGTTATCCATTGTATGAGATGACGACAACAGAAATTTTGAGGAAAGAGGGGCAAGAGAGAGAGAGAGAGATAGAGATAAAATTTTTCTGATGAACTACTGGGATGCATCCAAAATCTTTGCAAGGAAACTAAAAAAGAACGAGAGCACAGCCGTTTCGCTCCAGAAATTTATTTCCAATTATGTTTTATTTATTATATCGATGATTTTCGAGTTATTAGCAATCAAGCACAGATTTCCTGCTTGAATTCACCATAAATAGCTAGATCTTCACTTTACATTCTTTCACGTGTGCCCGCAGCGTGCGGTCGGTTGTATTTCTGCTCTGGCCATTTTCTCTGATCTCTCTCAATTCTTTCCTTTCTTTCGTCCTGCTATTTGTAGTCGCTCTTATTTCCTTCCGCATTGATTCTGATTCAGTATCTATTGCTCATTGCATTGATACTAGTTTGTTCTGTCAATTTCTTTGCCAATTCTTGAACCTCGTGTCATCGATTTTTTTTTCTGCCTCTCTGATTCTTGTGGAGATCAACGGGATGCCTGCAAAATCGAGCCGTACTAGCAAAAAGGTTGCTCAATCTCAGCCCATTTTGAGTCATCCAATTGATCACACACAGAATTCGGCCTACATATCTGGTGACGTGGACTATTCGCAGATGAGCGTCAAGGATCTGATCCTCTCGATAAAAGAGAGGAACACAGATCCCATCATTGATCAGATGCTCTGCGTATTGTCTGATAAGATTCAGCAAGAGGTGCAGAGCGCTGTTGAAAATGATAAACGTTCGCGAACCATTGTCATCAGTGGTGTAGCTGAACCCTCGCCGGGTATGCGCGCAAGTGAGCGTGCGCTTGACTTGAGCAAAAAGCTGGATGACATTTTTGATGTTCTTAACATTGATTGTCCCGCATCCGAGGCGTATCGTGTGGGTAAGCCAAACGGAAATCATCCCCGTTTGGTAAAAGTCGCGCTCCCTAGTAGGTTTTACTGGAGACAAGCGCTCTCTAATGCTCGCCTCCTCCGCTCCTCCGGGTTTTCAAATATTTACATACTAGAAGTATGACCGAGGAGGAGGGAGGAAGGAATATGAGCTCCGCCAACAGGCGAGAGAGCGGAACAGGGATTGCGCAGTACGCGAGTGGGTCGTCTATAAAGGGCGACTCACACACGTATCTGAACTACCCCCGTAAGTCTCCGGGAAACCAGTAAGTGGGCACGGTACTATTGATTTTTTGAGATGTTATCTTTTGAACTCACGCAGTTTGGTAAATAAGATGGACCACCTTCATTCGTTTCTTTGTTTCTACAAACCCGATGTTGTATTCGTATCTGAAACCTGGCTTTCTCCAAAAGTGAGCGATTCTGAATTAGTCTCTGACCTGCCGTATTTGATCTACCGCAGTGATAGGCCAAATCGGACAGGAGGAGGTGTTTGTTGCATTATCAGAGGTAACATATCGATCGGCAGGGTGTATCAACGTACTGTTTCTGATATTGATTTGCTTTCAATTGACCTGCTTTGCCCCTCGGATGCTAACTATGTTAGGTTCATCATTGTATATCGTCCACCTAGTTGCAATAGTCGGAATGATGATGAGCTCAAAAATGTTTTAGTAGACTTGACATCTTCGCAAATCAAAGATATGATTATTTTGGGAGATTTCAATCTTCATGTTAATTGGAATGATTTCGTTGCAATAAATCAAAATTCAAATCACTTAATAGAGTTTTTTCTTGATTGTGGATTTACTCAGCATGTGCTTCAGCCTACTCACGGTAGTAGTATTCTGGATTTGATATTCTCTACTACTGATAATGTAAAGAGTGTCAAAATTCTTCTCCCTCTTGCTACTGCTGATCACAACATCGTTGAATTTCATGTGCAGGGTTGCTTACAGCTAAAGTGGTGTATCCTACTCCTGACTTTTTGAAATTCGATTATCTTGGATTGATCAATTCTTTCTCTGATATTGATTGGACAACTTTGTTTGTGGATCATACCTCGTTAGACGATGCTTATCATAGATTCTGCATCACAGTCTATCAGAGGCTCGGCCGATTCGGTCGCTTGAAAACTGTCAATCATTCAGTAAATTTTCATTACCCCGAGCATATTCATGCTCTTATGGATCAAAAGCAAAATTTGTTCAAGATTTTAGTGAACCTTCTGACTAACCCCTTGTACAAAAAAAGTATGCCTTGACTTGGACTTTCATCTGAGGAAGTTTTTAGCCAACTATGAAAGACGGATTTCTTCCTGTGCAAATGTCAGGAGGCTTTTCGGGTACATACGTAGCAAGTTGCAGTCTAGAGGCTTTTCCACTCTGTTTGATGACTTTGGCAAAGAATGTGTAAACGATGTTGATAAAGCAGAAGCTTTGGGGAAGTATTTTGCGAGTGTGTTTGCTGATGACCATGTTGTTAGCTATCCTTAATTTCAGACTTACCCCCAGCACACATGTGATACTATATACTTTTATGAATCTGACGTTCGCATTATTCTAAGATCTTTGCATCCCTCCTGCTTTAAACCTTATGATGGAATCCCACCTATAATTTATAAAAAATGCGCCGATATACTTTCCAAACCTCTCTCAGACTTGTTCAATCTCTCTATGTATTATGGTGAAGTACCAATCCTATGGAAAAAGGCTGTTATGGTGCCTATTCCAAAGACTAGTGCGGCTGTTAAAGTTTGTGATTTTCGTCCCATAAGTCTTACTTCAACCCCAATCAAAGTGATGGAAAAAATCATAAGAAGAAAACTATTGTCTTGGATCAAGAAAAATCATGGTATTCCAACTCAATTACATGGTTTCGTTTCGGGAAGATTTACTACCACGAACCTTGTTAAGAGTGTTTTTGATTGGAAGAAAGCTCTTAACTGTGGAAAATCAGTTGATATAAACTACGTTGATCTTTCAAAGGCTTTTTGACAAGATTCCTCATAATGTTCTAATCATGAAGTTGCAAATGTTTGGAATCTCTGGCAAGCTTTTGAATTGGCTCCGCTCCTACCTTCAAGATAGATTTATGACTGTAAAAGTTGGGCAGTCGTTCTCCGGTGAGTACCAATGCACTAGTGGGGTACCTCAGGGAGGTGTACTCTCGCCACTTCTGTTCTTGATATTCACTTTGGAGTTACCTGCTTTGATTTCTTTGAGTGGGGTTGATGTCCAGATCTACGCGGACGACATTAAACTGTATGCATCTTACAATGAATATGATTCCATTGACATGCATCAGTCGTTGCAAGCAGCTATAGATAAGTTGAATATGTGGGCTTTATCTAATGGTCTTTCTTTGAATCCAAGTAAATGTTCGTTTTTGCATTTAGGTAAAACTTATCCACATAAGTATGAAATCAATGGGACAGATTTGTCACCATGCCCACTAGTCAGGGATTTGGGTGTTTTTGTTGATTCTCACTTAGATTTTTTCAAACATATAGATTCTGCTGTAAAAAAGCATATTCGGCGCTTTTTGCAATATTTCGTTGTGTTCACACTTCTAATCCAGTCGTTCTTACCAGACTGTATAAGGCTTATGTACTACCACATCTTGAGTACTCCTCACAATTATGGAATCCTTCCAAAAAGAAAGAAATTATGAAGATTGAGAAAGTTCAACATATTTTTACACGAACGGTCTGTTCTCGTATGTCACATGATATGCAAGAAAAGTCCATTCCTGATTATAGTGAGCGCTTGAATCTTTTTGGTTTGAAATCATTGAAACGCAGAAGGATTATTGCAGACTTAGTTTTTTGTTTTGCGATTCTTCGGCGAGAGATTGACCTTCCTGCCAGCAACTTTTGGATTTTTAGACCTGCTAGTTGCAGAGTGGGGGGTTTCAATCTTGACTACCCCAGATTGAGAAAATGCTGCTATTCTGGGCTCGCTGGTTTAGACGACTGCCTGCTAAATTGTTGTCGACTAAAAGTAGTTGGGCTTTCAAAAAAGTTTTACAGAAGTCAGAAATCCTAAAGTATGTTGAGAGCGATTCGTACTTATGTTGACTTTTTTGCGTTCATCTGATTTAGGTAGAAACCACTTTCCTGTTCGGACGACGAGATCTTCATCTTATGGGTTTTTCTTTTGGTTTTTCCTATTGTGTTCGTTTCTGTGTTGTTCTTTTTCAGGTATGGTTGTCGAGTGCTCTTTGTTGCGTATGATGTGCGGGATTAATTATGGCTTACGCTTTACGTTCTTTTCTATGTCTGCGCTTCAAACGGGTTTCAGTTCAATTATGTGCCATCAAGTTTTCTGTCGCTATTCTACTGTATACCAGGGAATTCGTCAGATAACTTCTGCTTTCTTTTCTTCTTCTTCGCTATGCTTGTGTCTCCTACTAACTCCAATTTCTATCACGTAGCTCAAGCGCAGTCTACTTTTTTGACCTTGTACAATACTGCTCATAGTTCGTCAAAAAAGTCGCCGGACTGCGGCGCACTCCGCCACACTCCGCCACAGTGCGCCAGAGTGTGGCAGAGTGCGCCGCAGTGTGACAGAGTGCGCCGGAGTGCGGCAGAGTGTGCCACACTCCGCCGCAGTGCGCCGGAATGATCGTCAATTTAGCCATATCTCGCTTCAGAATGGACGAATTCTGAATCCGAAGACACCGTTCGATTCAGCACGACGAGACGCATCATCCTATATATGAAGCTGAACGTCTGTTTGTCTGTTTGTCTGTACGTATGTTCCGAATAGAAAAATCAATTTCTCAACCGATCCGGACTAAACTTGGCACACATACACTTCGTGCCCCGGCGGGTGTCATAGGCTACTTTTCGTTATCGATCGATATCGATTTTATCGATTTTTATCGATTTTTTTGCAGAGTTCACCTACGGGGCTGGGAGTTTGCATAGTGGGGTAATCGAGCATGGGGATTCCGAATACACTATTAGTTTTCAGAATCATCGATTATTATTTTGGTTGAATTCAGTGTGCTGATAACCAATTACCATTGATCTGTCGCTGATGACACATAGACAATATACTATAGTTGTAACGAACGGAAATTTTCAGCGAATGAACGAATATCGAATAATTGATTTTTGAAAAAATTTCGAACAAACGAATATCGAATAATTGATTTTCGAAAATTTTTCGAACGAATGAATATCGAATATTTGATTTTCGATAATTCTTCGAATGAACGAATATTATTCGACTTTCGATTTTCATTTTATTCGAATTCGAATATTCAAATATTGGCACATTCCAAAATACGAATAAACGAATACTTGAATAACCGAACTTGACCGAATATTCGACTAATTTCGAATAAATGTTCGAATATTATTCGAATATTTGGATGCAATATTCGAATATTCGAATACTCGAATAACTATCTTTTAAAACTACTCGAATGAACGAATATTCGAATAAACGTTTTTTAAAACTTCTCGAATGAACGAATATTCGAATAAGTCATTTTTCGAAATCGTCGAATGAACGAATTATTCGAATATAGGCCTCTCTCATTTATTCGACTATTCGAATAATCGAATAAATGGACTTTCTCGAATATTCGACTATTCGAATATTCGAATAGTCGAATATTTCGAATAAATTATTCGAACACGAATATTCGGTGCTAACTATACAATATACTATAGAAGTATGGTAGAGAGCCACTCTAATCGAATTTGTTCTAAGATCTGCTCAAGATCACAATATCGCGCACAGAATGTCAAAATTTCCGTGAACTTCGCGGAATTCCGGGATTTCACCAAAGTGCGCGATAATCCGGGAAGTTCGCGACATTTCAGGATCCGCGAAACCATGCGAATCACGCAGAGTACGCTACGCCATAACATCCTTCGGAATGAATATATTTGGAATCCAGAAGCAGCATTGTGTTCAGATCGTCGAGGCAAATATTTTGATATACAGTATGCTTCCGATATTCCATTTCCAGTTTTTTCGAATTTTTTCTGTGGAGGTCTTTTCGCAAGGATGTAACGCAGCGTCTGTGTAACATAAAAGATTCCATTAAGCACTGTTCGATAGTACTGTCCTTGTAGGTTATCGTGCGTTCAAGAGTAGCTGCAGATTGTCTCCCAAAAGAGACAGAAGCGTTGGTGAATTTTGGAAAAATCACGCGTTTCTAAATTCTACTCGCCGTAACTTCCTTCGGAATGAACATATTCTGAATCCGAAGAAAGCTTTGTGCTCAGTTCATCAAGGCAAATCTTTCGATATACAGCATATCCTTGATATTCCAATTTCAATATTCTCAAATCTTTCTGTAGACGTCTTTTTGCGAAGGTGTAAAGCAACGCGCATTGCTCCTAGTAGACTCCAGCAAGGACCTTTCGCTAGTACTTTTTCTGTAGATTACGAAGCGCTAAAAGTAGTCACAGGCATCTTTCCATAGGAGTTAGAAGGGCTGATGAATTCTGGAAAAATCATGTCGTTCTAAATTTTTCTCAACGTAACTCTAAAATATGAAGCTCTCTTGCTAAGCAGATGTGATTCTCGTAATCAGCAGGTCGGATAACCCTTAAAAGCAAGTTTTCCAAGATGTTCGAGTAATTTCGTTTTTTCTCGTTTTACGCTCTGAAGCTGCCCGATGGATTTTGGTCAAAATGTTCATGCTCTTAAACTGTACGGAAACTTCGTTTATAGAGGTTTTCGAACACGCTCTTTACGAAAATCGTGGTCTTTGAGGGTTACAGGGTTTTCTTGAGTACTCTGCGTTGATACCACTGCTT
>CATQJL010000316.1:25780199-26141360 GCA_958299035.1 Cylicocyclus nassatus
AAGCAGTGGTATCAACGCAGAGTACTTAGACTCCAGCAAGGACCTTTCGCTAGTACTTTTTCTGTAGATTACGAAGCGCTAAAAGTAGTCACAGGCATCTTTCCATAGGAGTTAGAAGGGCTGATGAATTCTGGAAAAATCATGTCGTTCTAAATTTTTCTCAACGTAACTCTAAAATATGAAGCTCTCTTGCTAAGCAGATGTGATTCTCGTAATCAGCAGGTCGGATAACCCTTAAAAGCAAGTTTTCCAAGATGTTTGAGTAATTTCATTTTCTCTCGTTTTACGCTCTGAAGCTGCCCGATGGATTTTGGTCAAAATGTTCATGCTCTTAAATTGTAAGGAAACTTCGCTTATAGAGGTTTTCGAACACCCCCTTTACGAAAATCGTGGTCTTTGAGGATTACAGGGTCTTCTTGGAGAGATACGGCGAGGTGACTGTAACTGCATCACGAAAGCTCGTAACTTCGCCTCCACCTCTCACGTGTCTTTCAAAGAACCTGCCTGCTTGCTTTACTAGTCAAAATTACTAGGAGATGTGCTATCGAATGGCGCAAGACTCAGGCTCCAGTCTATAAAATCCGCCGAGTTACGAGCCTATGAAAACACGTTCTCATGAATTTTGCTCAAAATGTAAAGATCGCAAATTTCGTCGAAATTCCACCATGAGTGCTTGTACAATACGCTGATCAAATCTTTCCACATTCTTAATGGATCTTATTGTGAAATTTGGCGATTTGAGCTCTAGCCACAAAACAGTTTTGATATCAATTGCTGAAGCACACGCAAGCACCATATTCAATACAGTGGAGTTATTGGGCGAAGCGAACATAATATCCACAATGCGAGTGTCGTACAAGCACTCACGGCGGAATTTCGACGAAATCTGCGATCTTTACATTTTGAGCAAAATTCACGAGAACATGTTTTCGTAGGCTCGTAACTCGGCGAATTTTATAGAAAGGAACCTGAGTCTTGCGCCATTCGATAGCACATCTCCTAGTAACTTTGACTAGTAAAGCAAGCAGGCAGGTTCTTTGACAGACACGTGAGAGGTGGAGGCGAATTTACGAGCTTTCGTGATGCAGTTACAGTCACCTCACCGTATCTCTCCAAGAAAACCCTGTAACCCTCAAAGACCACGATTTTCGTAAAGAGCGTGTTCGAAAACCTCTATAAACGAAGTTTCCGTACAGTTTAAGAGCATGAACATTTTGACCAAAATCCATCGGGCAGCTTCAGAGCGTAAAACGAGAAAAAATGAAATTACTCAAACATCTTGGAAAACTTGCTTTTAAGGGTTATCCGACCTGCTGATTACGAGAATCACATCTGCTTAGCAAGAGAGCTTCATATTTTAGAGTTATGTTGAGAAAAATTTAGAACGACATGATTTTTCCAGAATTCATCAGCCCTTCTAACTCCTATGGAAAGATGCCTGTGACTACTTTTAGCGCTTCGTAATCTACAGAAAAAGTACTAGCGAAAGGTCCTTGCTGGAGTCTACTAGGAGCAATGCGCGTTGCTTTACACCTTCGCAAAAAGACGTCTACAGAAAGATTTGAGAATATTGAAATTGGAATATCAAGGATATGCTGTATATCGAAAGATTTGCCTTGATGAACTGAGCACAAAGCTTTCTTCGGATTCAGAATATGTTCATTCCGAAGGAAGTTACGGCGAGTAGAATTTAGAAACGCGTGATTTTTCCAAAATTCACCAACGCTTCTGTCTCTTTTGGGAGACAATCTGCAGCTACTCTTGAACGCACGATAACCTACAAGGACAGTACTATCGAACAGTGCTTAATGGAATCTTTTATGTTACACAGACGCTGCGTTACATCCTTGCGAAAAGACCTCCACAGAAAAAATTCGAAAAAACTGGAAATGGAATATCGGAAGCATACTGTATATCAAAATATTTGCCTCGACGATCTGAACACAATGCTGCTTCTGGATTCCAAATATATTCATTCCGAAGGATGTTATGGCGTAGCGTACTCTGCGTGATTCGCATGGTTTCGCGGATCCTGAAATGTCGCGAACTTCCCGGATTATCGCGCACTTTGGTGAAATCCCGGAATTCCGCGAAGTTCACGGAAATTTTGACATTCTGTGCGCGGTATTGTGATCTTGAGCAGATCTTAGAACAAATTCGATTAGAGTGGCTCTCTACCATACTTCTATAGTATATTGTCTATGTGTCATCAGCGACAGATCAATGGTAATTGGTTATCAGCACACTGAATTCAACCAAAATAATAATCGATGATTCTGAAAACTAATAGTGTATTCGGAATCCCCATGCTCGATTACCCCACTATGCAAACTCCCAGCCCCGTAGGTGAACTCTGCAAAAAAATCGATAAAAATCGATAAAATCGATATCGATCGATAACGAAAAGTAGCCTATGACACCCGCCGGGGCACGAAGTGTATGTGTGCCAAGTTTAGTCCGGATCGGTTGAGAAATTGATTTTTCTATTCGGAACATACGTACAGACAAACAGACAAACAGACGTTCAGCTTCATATATAGGATGATGCGCTCGTCGTGCTGAATCGAACGGTGTCTTCGGATTCAGAATTCGTCCATTCTGAAGCGAGATATGGCTAAATTGACGATCATTCCGGCGCACTGCGGCGGAGTGTGGCACACTCTGCCGCACTCCGGCGCACTCTGTCACACTGCGGCGCACTCTGCCACACTCTGGCGCACTGTGGCGGAGTGTGGCGGAGTGCGCCGCAGTCCGGCGACTTTTTTGACGAATTATGAGCGGTATTGTACAAGGTCAAAAAAGTAGACTGCGCTTGAGCTACGTGATAGAAATTGGAGTTAGTAGGAGACACAAGCATAGCGAAGAAGAAGAAAAGAAAGCAGAAGTTATCTGACGAATTCCCTGGTATACAGTAGAATAGCGACAGAAAACTTGATGGCACATAATTGAACTGAAACCCGTTTGAAGCGCAGACATAGAAAAGAACGTAAAGCGTAAGCCATAATTAATCCCGCACATCATACGCAACAAAGAGCACTCGACAACCATACCTGAAAAAGAACAACACAGAAACGAACACAATAGGAAAAACCAAAAGAAAAACCCATAAGATGAAGATCTCGTCGTCCGAACAGGAAAGTGGTTTCTACCTAAATCAGATGAACGCAAAAAAGTCAACATAAGTACGAATCGCTCTCAACATACTTTAGGATTTCTGACTTCTGTAAAACTTTTTTGAAAGCCCAACTACTTTTAGTCGACAACAATTTAGCAGGCAGTCGTCTAAACCAGCGAGCCCAGAATAGCAGCATTTTCTCAATCTGGGGTAGTCAAGATTGAAACCCCCCACTCTGCAACTAGCAGGTCTAAAAATCCAAAAGTTGCTGGCAGGAAGGTCAATCTCTCGCCGAAGAATCGCAAAACAAAAAACTAAGTCTGCAATAATCCTTCTGCGTTTCAATGATTTCAAACCAAAAAGATTCAAGCGCTCACTATAATCAGGAATGGACTTTTCTTGCATATCATGTGACATACGAGAACAGACCATTCGTGTAAAAATATGTTGAACTTTCTCAATCTTCATAATTTCTTTCTTTTTGGAAGGATTCCATAATTGTGAGGAGTACTCAAGATGTGGTAGTACATAAGCCTTATACAGTCTGGTAAGAACGACTGGATTAGAAGTGTGAACACAACGAAATATTGCAAAAAGCGCCGAATATGCTTTTTTACAGCAGAATCTATATGTTTGGAAAAATCTAAGTGAGAATCAACAAAAACACCCAAATCCCTGACTAGTGGGCATGGTGACAAATCTGTCCCATTGATTTCATACTTATGTGGATAAGTTTTACCTAAATGCAAAAACGAACATTTACTTGGATTCAAAGAAAGACCATTAGATAAAGCCCACATATTCAACTTATCTATAGCTGCTTGCAACGACTGATGCATGTCAATGGAATCATATTCATTGTAAGATGCATACAGTTTAATGTCGTCCGCGTAGATCTGGACATCACCCCACTCAAAGAAATCAAAGCAGGTAACTCCAAAGTGAATATCAAGAACAGAAGTGGCGAGAGTACACCTCCCTGAGGTACCCCACTAGTGCATTGGTACTCACCGGAGAACGACTGCCCAACTTTTACAGTCATAAATCTATCTTGAAGGTAGGAGCGGAGCCAATTCAAAAGCTTGCCAGAGATTCCAAACATTTGCAACTTCATGATTAGAACATTATGAGGAATCTTGTCAAAAAGCCTTTGAAAGATCAACGTAGTTTATATCAACTGATTTTCCACAGTTAAGAGCTTTCTTCCAATCAAAAACACTCTTAACAAGGTTCGTGGTAGTAAATCTTCCCGAAACGAAACCATGTAATTGAGTTGGAATACCATGATTTTTCTTGATCCAAGACAATAGTTTTCTTCTTATGATTTTTTCCATCACTTTGATTGGGGCTGAAGTAAGACTTATGGGACGAAAATCACAAACTTTAACAGCCGCACTAGTCTTTGGAATAGGCACAACCACAGCCTTTTTCCATAGGATTGGTACTTCACCATAATACATAGAGAGATTGAACAAGTCTGAGAGAGGTTTGGAAAGTATATCGGCGCATTTTTTATAAATTATAGGTGGGATTCCATCATAAGGTTTAAAGCAGGAGGGATGCAAAGATCTTAGAATAATGCGAACGTCAGATTCATAAAAGTATATAGTATCACATGTGTGCTGGGGGTAAGTCTGAAATGAAGGATAGCTAACAACATGGTCATCAGCAAACACACTCGCAAAATACTTCCCCAAAGCTTCTGCTTTATCAACATCGTTTACACATTCTTTGCCAAAGTCATCAAACAGAGTGGAAAAGCCTCTAGACTGCAACTTGCTACGTATGTACCCGAAAAGCCTCCTGACATTTGCACAGGAAGAAATCCGTCTTTCATAGTTGGCTAAAAACTTCCTCAGATGAAAGTCCAAGTCAAGGCATACTTTCTTGTGCAAGGGGTTAGTCAGAAGGTTCACTAAAATCTTGAACAAATTTTGCTTTTGATCCATAAGAGCATGAATATGCTCGGGGTAATGAAAATTTACTGAATGATTGACAGTTTTCAAGCGACCGAATCGGCCGAGCCTCTGATAGACTGTGATGCAGAATCTATGATAAGCATCGTCTAACGAGGTATGATCCACAAACAAAGTTGTCCAATCAATATCAGAGAAAGAATTGATCAATCCAAGATAATCGAATTTCAAAAAGTCAGGAGTAGGATACAACACTTTAGCTGTATAGCAACCCTGCACATGAAATTCAACGATGTTGTGATCAGCAGTAGCAAGAGGGAGAAGAATTTTGACACTCTTTACATTATCAGTAGTAGAGAATATCAAATCCAGAATACTACTACCGTGAGTAGGCTGAAGCACATGCTGAGTAAATCCACAATCAAGAAAAAACTCTATTAAGTGATTTGAATTTTTGTTTATTGCAACGAAATCATTCCAATTAACATGAAGATTGAAATCTCCCAAAATAATCATATCTTTGATTTGCGAAGATGTCAAGTCTACTAAAACATTTTTGAGCTCATCATCATTCCGACTATTGCAACTAGGTGGACGATATACAATGATGAACCTAACATAGTTAGCATCCGAGGGGCAAAGCAGGTCAATTGAAAGCAAATCAATATCAGAAACAGTACGTTGATACACCCTGCCGATCGATATGTTACCTCTGATAATGCAACAAACACCTCCTCCTGTCCGATTTGGCCTATCACTGCGGTAGATCAAATACGGCAGGTCAGAGACTAATTTAGAATCGCTCACTTTTGGAGAAAGCCAGGTTTCAGATACGAATACAACATCGGGTTTGTAGAAACAAAGAAACGAATGAAGGTGGTCCATCTTATTTACCAAACTGCGTGAGTTCAAAAGATAACATCTCAAAAAATCAATAGTACCGTGCCCACTTACTGGTTTCCCGGAGACTTACGGGGGTAGTTCAGATACGTGTGTGAGTCGCCCTTTATAGACGACCCACTCGCGTACTGCGCAATCCCTGTTCCGCTCTCTCGCCTGTTGGCGGAGCTCATATTCCTTCCTCCCTCCTCCTCGGTTATACTTCTACGTATGTAAATATTTGAAAACCCGGAGGAGCGGAGGAGGCGAGCATTAGAGAGCGCTTGTCTCCAGTAAAACCTACTAGGGAGCGCGACTTTTACCAAACGGGGATGATTTCCGTTTGGCTTACCCACACGATACGCCTCGGATGCGGGACAATCAATGTTAAGAACATCAAAAATGTCATCCAGCTTTTTGCTCAAGTCAAGCGCACGCTCACTTGCGCGCATACCCGGCGAGGGTTCAGCTACACCACTGATGACAATGGTTCGCGAACGTTTATCATTTTCAACAGCGCTCTGCACCTCTTGCTGAATCTTATCAGACAATACGCAGAGCATCTGATCAATGATGGGATCTGTGTTCCTCTCTTTCATCGAGAAGATCAGATCCTTGACGCTCATCTGCGAATAGTCCACGTCACCAGATATGTAGGCCGAATTCTGTGTGTGATCAATTGGATGACTCAAAATGTGCTGAGATTGAGCAACCTTTTTGCTAGTACGGCTCGATTTTGCAGGCATCCCGTTGATCTCCACAAGAATCAGAGAGGCAGAAAAAAAAATCGATGACACGAGGTTCAAGAATTGGCAAAGAAATTGACAGAACAAACTAGTATCAATGCAATGAGCAATAGATACTGAATCAGAATGCGCACTCTGCCACACTGCGGCGCACTCTGCCACACTCCGGTGCACTGTGGCGGAGTGTGGCGGAGTGCGCCGCAGTTCGGCGACTTTTTTGACGAATTATGAGCGGTATTGTATTTGTGCGGGTGTAGCTTGCTGATGTGGAAGCTTGCCAATGTCAACATTGGCATTTTTTTTCTTCGGAGTCTAGGACCCTCCCCGGCAAACTGTGTTAGGCGGGGCTTGCCAGTATACCCGCCAGCCGAACTTCCGGTTTGCTTTTATGAATCATTAAGATCGTTCCTTGCTGGCAAACGAGGGGGCATGGGTTCTTCTCCACTGAGCCTTACGTGTCAGGTTTTTTTATTAAACTAATGACTTATTTCTGCTAGCTATCCCGACACAATCTTTCTATAGAAGATGATTAGATTGACTTGGGACGACGTGATGTTATGTTTGTTCGAGTGATTTATGCTCTACTAACCTTCTTTATTATGGAACGCCTAGAGCGTATTAAATAAATAAATAAATAAATAAATACAACAGTTCACGCAGATTCTAGTTTCTTGTAATCATGGGCAGTTTGGAAAAAAAGAGTAGTGTCCGTGCTCTTGGCAACCAACATGTGCAAAAATGTAAGTTTTGGTATTTATTGGAAAGGGAATATTCGAAACAAGAGAGATTGGTAATTCAAAGCAGATTAGATAAATAACTCCATCAAACCTAGCAGCTCCAACCTCACAGACCCCAGCAAGAACAACAATGACGTTTTCACTCAAACATTAACAAGAACAATGATCATAATTAACAATCTGTTCAATAAATATATTGAGAAAAGGAAGTAGAAAGTCATTGGTACAATATCATAAAATTAGATCTGTATCGCTTAAATGCGTAAACAGTTACATCCAGGAAATTTATGCAATTGTCGTTTCTGCGAACTTCCGCGCGAGTGCAACAGCTTCGTCTAGCCGTTCGATATTCTCACCAGTAGCCTAAATCAGAACTTAGATGTCCGACTGAACTACTGTAATTTTAGGAATTTTTGATAACTAAGTTCAAAATTAACAGGGCAATCCATCAACGAAAAATCGTTGAATTTCCATTTGACACGTAAAGGTTGAGGTTGCCTGAGCGTTTGCATCTTTTCCTCCGCCTCGCCCACCAAGAACTATACATACTTCATTAACCCACTGATTAGCCTTCAAGCCTCCTTCGATCAAAGACTAAAACAAATGAACTTTATTAAACCAGTCCAAATCCCAACAAAATGCAGATTCCAAGAAGAAAAATCCAGTTTTCGCCTACCTTGTCAACCTTAGCAAGCACTAGCACTTTTCCACTTTCTTCGTTCACGGAGAATCCCATGACAGCTTTTGTGGTCTTGAACTGTTTCAAAGCATTGTCAAGTACCTGCAAAAAGACGGAGATATAAAAATGAAAACCCAGAAAAATTGCTGAACCAACCTTACTACTGGCTCCAAAAGAAAAGACGTGAACTAGTACATCCTGATGGTCGCCTTGTGCTAGCTCTTTTGCTTCTGACAAGACCTAAAAACGCAAGATTCGAGAACGAGAAGTCAGTAAAGAACAAATTGTGCAGTATGGATAGGATAAAGTACCTTCTCAGCTACAGCTGCGTCAGCTAATTTCTTGTACGAGTCGAGGGTTTCGAGTCGAGGGTGAAAAACAAAGTTGACTTTGACAAAACATCTGGAAGATGTCAACAATGTTTAGAAACCCGCGAAAGGAAACTGGAGCTGGCACCGACTTATAAACAAAAATATATAATACAAAACGTTGAAAAGATAGCAAACAAGGTAGTAACCTCAAAACCCAATCGGAAACAAATCAGGCTTTGAAGCTCACCAGGGAATGTTTTCTGATCAGCGCCCATGCCTGACACAGACATGACCTTTTGGAAGACTGCCCACGGTTCAATGTCTTCAAAAATTGCTTTTCTTCATCATTTATGATATCCTGAAGTCTCCGGGTCTCGGCGAAGCCCAGGGAATGTATCCCTGAAAACATAACATCATCTTCATAGTTATTCAAAATAACAATGATGTACCAAGATATCTATGACAACAGGAACAAGGGAGGGGAAGAGCTCAGGCTGAGCATTAAGCTTTTCGGTGGCGTAGCGGACACCTCGACGAAGAATACGACTCAAGACATAACTGAACAATCATGAGAGCCTTAAAAAAATTGTAAACTTGCAAAGCTAACCCTCTTCCAGTGTTATCAGGTCGACCACCATCAGAAAGAGCGATGGTCAAGGTTCTGATGTGGTCAGCGACGACTAGGCCATATCCACACCATTAAGTGTCGTCAGCACCGACTTTGCCAGTATATTCACGTGTACCAGTACCCTAAACCTCAAGTCCATAAAACAAACTTATGTTGAAAAATGGTTGAAAAATGTCCGCATCATAGTTTGATGTTTTCTGCTGGATGACAGCAATCAGTCGCTCGAGTCCTAATCCACAGTCAATATGTTTTGATGGAAGTGGCCGCAAAGCGCCACCTTCTTCCCTTGAGAAATCAAACAACATACTATGTTGCATGAACTACGCCAAAACAATTGAGGCAAAAGAACAAAGACAATCAAAGCATTGCGAAAGACCATGAAAGAACCATAAAACCGCAAATTAAGCAAAAACAACAGCGAGCTTACCTACTGAACTGTATAAATACACGATTCCAGATCTCAACCACCATCGGATCATCAGCATTTACAATATGTGAAGCATCGCGGCCGCCAACACGATCGAAATGAATTTCAGAGCACGGACCACATGGCCCTACATCTCCCATTTACCAGAAATTATCCTTCTTACTGAAGGGCAAGATCCGGTCGTTGGGAAGTCTACAAACAGAACTAGCAAAACCTATCAAAAGAACAAAGTATAGAACGAAGAAGAAGACACGCTACTACAAACGATTGCAAAGCGAAAAAAAGGGAGACATTGCAATAAAAGAAGAAAGAAACAGAAACAGAGAAACATAGAAATCATAGGAAGAGAAACATGGTATGAAAATTGACGCGAATTTCAAACTGTCTTGTCTCCCGCCCTTGGTGTGGTGGCAGTTTTTGGAATCCTACCGTACACCAATATTTTCGGCGGTTGTCGGACTAGGTGCTTCGGTGAGTAGGGTTCAGAAAACCCCCGTATCTCTACTAAGAGAGCGCGCTTGGGAGGGGGGGGGCAAATGCTACTACGAAGAGGAGAAGGATGGCTTAATAGAATAGTTTATAAAAGGGTTTCGTTTGAGCGTTTTGAAGGTAAGTTAATGGCCTGCGGCACCCCCTCTCAAAACCTGCGGCAGCCGCAGGTTTTGAGGGGGGAGGGGGGGTGCCGCAGGCCATTAACTATATCAAAAAAACATTTTTAGCGGACAATATTTATATGAATCAATAGCCTAAACCTCGTAGATTCCATAGGCTCAGATAACCGCCGGGGGTAGGCGGCCATGCGAATTTTGAGCAAGCGCGCACCGGAAAAATAGTTCGTTGATTTTTTGCGGCCCGCTTGCAGAAATTTGGAAGAAAGTTGGCGAAGCTAAAGACGAATGCTTGAAGAACAATCGCGGTTTTTTATGGATTAGCTGCGGCGCAGTGGCCGCATCCTCGCGGAATTTCCGCGAGAATACAAGATTTTCGGGGACTCACGGTCCTTTGTGGAGGACCGCGCAGCCCCCAGGTACTTTACGCTGGGAGAAAGTACCTCAAACTTGAGTAATTAAACCAGCATAACACCTCTGCCACACAGAGTCTTTCCTGTGCTCGGCGTATGCCCGAAACTGCTTAAAAAGAGTCCGAGCGCTTGCTGAAAGTTTGGCCAGCGCTTGCTGAAAGAAATCATTTGCCGAGCGCTTGCAGAAAATGCTGTAATGCTGCCGGATGGCAGAATATGCGACCGTAAAGGAAGTGCCGCCAGCTGAAGGTTTGGCCACGCCCCAAAATCCTGTTGACCGCTTGCAGAAAAGCGCGAGTTTGCGGACCGCCTGCCCCCGGCAATTATCTGAGGGGATGTTTTGAGCCTGATTCGTCTCCTTAGCTCTGAGTAATATTTGGTGAAAGCACAGCGATCAAAAGCTAAAAGCGATTTTGGTTGGCTTCTAATTCAATAGTTTGGAAGTCTTCTGAAGCGGGATTCCTGAGGTGGACAAAGAAGGAGTAGTGCTTTGTACTGAGTGCAAGAAGAGGTAGCTTACTCACCGTTAAGATGAAGTTAATCATGTTTTAAATTACTGCTTTATACGCGGTTGTTTACTGCTCGGAGACCCCAGAGTTCGCTGAAACTTGGCGCATAGGGGTTATTCGACACGCGGATTACGACAATTATGCTTGATTAGAGGTACGGTAGGTTACAGTAGGCATACGGTATCTGCAAGTTTGTGTCGTTGAACTTGAATTTTGCAGGATTTCAACAGCGCTTTCATCAAGTCTATTTAGTCACACAGCTTGTACAAGTGCGCAAGTCAATGTAATAGGCTTGCACACATACAATAGACGACTATGAAGTTAGTGTGTGCGTTCGGCGCATGCCTGCAGAGGGCGTTGAGGACGCCGAATCCGTTATCCTTTATCCTTATAATCGGTTTATGTTTTTCACGCACAACCAGCTGTGTGAGCGGCAGCACAGAACAGTACACGCGAACAAATCCATTGTACTAACACGATCACTGTAATGATTCATCATCTTTGAATCTAAATCTTCTTGGTGCATCATCTATATTTCTTTGCTTTCAAGTCAATTTTTTTGCTCAGTTTCGGACCTCTTCGACCTTCGGCCATTTTCTCGCACCGAAAAGCGTTATCTTCATCCTACACGAACTGAACTTTAATTGAGCTTCTTCGGTCTACTGCGTCACTCCAAGAGGCTCCCAGTCCCCTCCCTTAGGACTCACACACCTTAAATAATGAGCTTTTTTAGACTCAGTCATTTGCTGCAGTCATTTCCCCTTAAAAACCGCTTTCGACCTTGGGTCGATACGACCCCCCCCCCTTACGACCCCCCCCCCCCCCCTGCGGCGTGCCGCACCCCCCGCTTTACCCTGAGAATAACTCGTTACAGTGCGCATTTTAGAAAATCCACAGAAGTGATCAAAAAATGTGTTATATCTAACTTAGAAGCGGACATTTTCAAACAAGGTCAAGAGAGCATATGCAAAGCCTTCATAAATATCAGATAAAGTTAACCTTTTGAAATTTTAGTTGTTTTATGCGAATGGGCGTTTTATGCTTCATATCACGTGATCATCCTATATATCTTGGTAGATCAATACCTCAGTGTGCTTCTAACTTGCTTATTGGGCTTATTCGACTTTGTTAACACATGTCATATGATCGCGAACATCAATATCTCGTCAATTACGACCCTTCTCTCTGGCCTCTAAATACCCTCCCCCCTGATGGGCGTGCGACGCCCAACGCTTGTCCCTAATCCCAAATCGCACTGGAATAAAGAGCATATCATCAGATGCGCTTTAAGGAGCTCATTTCGAATTTGTCTTTTATACTCAGTCAGTCGCCGGGGGGCAGGCGGTCCGCAAACTCGCTTTTTCTTGCAAGCGATCAGTAGAATTTTGGGGCATTGCCAAACTTTCAACAAGCGGTACCTGCTGTACTGTCGCATGTTCTGCAGGCAAGCAACAATACAGCATTTTCTGCGAACGCTGTGACTGTACGTAGTTTCGGGCGTACGTCGAGCAAAGTAACACTGTACATGTCCGAGGTGTCAAGATGGTTCAATTACCCAGGGTTTGGTGTACTTTTTCTTAACGGAAGATACCTACGGGCTGTGCGGTCCTTTACAAAGGACCGTGCGGTTCTCAAATAATTTTGTGCATATTCTCGCGGAAAGTCCGCGGGAATGCGGCTACTTAGCCGCAACTAATCTATAAAAGTGCCCAATTGTTCTTCGAGCATACCTCTAAATTTAGCCAACATTCTTCCAAATATCTGCAAGCGGGCCGCAAGAAATCAGCAAACTATTTTTCCGGTGACCGCTTGCAGATAAACCGCATGGCTGCCTGCCCCCGGTTATTTGACAAGGGAACCGTGTCGAGCGAGTCGAAGTGGCCTTTCCAGATGAAACCCATACTGCTTTGAAGAGTATTAAGCGGTGACTTCAAATCTGCCTTCCAAACCTGCCAAGCGCCTCTGGACGCCTAGTTATGACCGTTCTTCGGAACGAAAAATGAATGCAAAATTTAGGTAAAATTGATTGTTACAGTCTTTCCAGCGCTCAGATAAAGCAATGTTAAGTCTTAGCATATTAAATAAAATGTATCCATTGCATAAACAACTCTGATACTTGACACTGGACCATTTGAGCAAAGTTGAGCGATTTTGCTTCAGTTATGCGTTCAATTTTTTGACCTGAAAAACGAGCATAACTCGGTGTCCAGAGGCGCTTGGCAGATTTGGAAAGCAGATTTGGAATCACCGATTAATGCTCTTCAAAGCAGTATGGGTCTCATCTGGAAAGGCCACTTCGACTCGACACGGTTCCCTTGTAAGTATTTTCTCACCTCAGCACCTGCTTCGTCTCAGTGAGGGGGTCCGGCCCGATTCTTGCTTCGTTTCCCGCACTCTCGTTCCCTACACTCTGTAAATAAATTGTTCTACCTTAGATTCTACTCTATAATATAGCAAAGATGAAAGGGTCACCGTGCTGAAAAGCTCAAAGATAAAAGTGAGACATATTTGTGATGTCGTGGCTGAATATGTAGTAAGCTTCAACTCAATTTAGGCGGAAATTGGATTGGCGGGGGTCCGCTTTGCAACATTCGCGCCGCTTTGCAGTCTGTGTCTCTTCATTCTGATCTACCTCGCTGAGCTAGCGGCGGTGCGGACGCGCTGCTTTAGTTGGAATGTCCCGCCTATTCCAGGTTCAAAAAAAGACTGTACTTGTATGAAATCCTATTTGTTTTGATGATAAGTTGCTTGTTTGTAGTGAATTTACATTAGCAGCCCATGGTTATTAACTGCAAGCGTAGGTGCATAGAAAGCACGCGAAAGAGCTGTGTTGTGAGAACAAGATATAAGACACAGATAAGGTTATTAGTAAGTTATGAGAATAAGATTAACTGTTACAGATGCGACGAATGATACGCATTCCGCAGTATGCTATATAAGCCGCCACCGAGAGCACAAGGGGGAATTTTGTACCACGCCTCGAGGAGTCGAGCTAGCGACCGCCGACTGGCTGCCCAAGCTACCCCTCCACTGTTACAGGCTGATGCCTGCCCGACCAGCAACTCAATGTCCATGTTGTTATATTTGATTGCCTTAGTGTATTGTTTGATTTCTATTTTATGTCATAACAGATAAACTACTAGTATAGCTAGTGTTCGGGTATCTACCAGCCTGAGCTGCTTCCACGGCGCTACGTTGAGTGGTAGCAGCGAGTGGTTCCACCGCCACTGAGGGAAGGTAAGTCCTTTTTTGTAGTTTTGTCCGGGTGGTTCCGATTCACTGTGGATAATCCGCATCTTGTTTGCTCCGAAGGCCGTGAGCTAAGCGAGCGATATCGCTTCGGGTCAGCAGTGAAAGGCTCCACCATTACGAAGGGAAGGTAAGCTCCTTTTGTACTTTTTGTTTTTTCGCCCTGATGGGTTTCCAGTCGGTATCTTGGCGAATTTCTTGAGAAAAGGCAGTTGTGGTAGTTTTGTTTTTAGTTGCCGAAGTCTTGATCTAGGCTCAGATCTCGTGAAATTTCGGTAACTTGGTAAGTTTTTGAATTGAAATGATAAAATACTAATTTCTTTTTTCAAGCATTTTTTCCGCGGAATTAGCAGCTCTCTGCTGATAATTTAGAGTAGTGTGCACACCTGGTGATGGTTTGTCCAGACCGAGTGGAGATAGAACGCCAAGGAGGTGAGTATTGATGTTGTGTTGTGCCCAGCGTATTATCAGGAAGGTATCCCGCGTTCTCCCCGTGTTGAGGTTGTGTTTCCTCGCAGATTAAAAGACTCGTGTTTTGGCTAGGCGTTCGCCCAAAGTGAAGGGTAGTTTTGTGTTGCCGGCGGCTGCGAATTATGTTGATGGAGTCCAGTAGAGTTGCTTCGAGGTAGTTTCGCGCGGCGACATCCGCTTGAGGGTTGTAAGGTGAGCTCGAGCAGTTTTGCATAACTAAGTATTGATCGATCATTTGCTCTCAATTTAGGTACCTCGTGGTGACAGGCCATTCACATTTCTAAAGCCTGCCCCACAAAAAGATGACAAATCAGGTATATACGGGATATATTGTCAATTTAGTTCAAAGTTTACAATCCCTTACGTTTCGTGCTTATCCCGAGCTATTTTCGTAGTGTATTCGAGCGAGCAATGTATTTTTTCATTTGTTCCCTCATTAACGGCAGCCTTGTATGCGAGATATTCAATCGATCTGCCGTCTAGCATGAGCCGGCATGATCGTAAGCTTGATAACGCATTTCATCCGCGCACTTCTCGTTAGATGAGGCCGCCTGCGTTAGAACGGTGAGTCATTTCTTTATAATTTTTCGGTTTCGTTCTTATTAATTTTTGAAGCGTTTGTGGTGTTGCAATTCTTTTTTTTTCTTATTTTCTTTCATTCCAGTAGAAAAATCTTTTTTAACTGTCATTTCGCCCTTTCTTGCTACATCTAATGATATATACTTGGTTTACGCGTGTTCGCGTCCCCCTCTGAAAAACAGTTTTTGTCCCTTATTGCCAGAATTTTTTTCTGCCATTTGGAAGTTTTTTTCCACATTTTTTGAGGTTCTCTTCTCCTTTCTTCTTCATTCGGAAGCATACCAAATTTACGTTCGTTTTTGCGCTAGTTTTTTCTCTCACTTCTTAAATACCATTTGTATTTGCCTGAAAATCCTTTATTTCTGTGCACACGCAGTTTATTTTGCAGCTTTTCTTGGTTTAGTCACCCTGTCTTCTAGGATACCTCTCACGGGTCCTCAGCCTTTCCCCCTCCAACCTCGGGACAGTAATGTGACTTGTCCGAGGTTGGCGGAGGAAAAGCGGAGCAGGAGGAAGAGGAGGAAACAAATATTACTACTACTTTTAGCTATATTGACTTTTATTTTAGAATAATTGATTTGAAACACTTGTTGTGCTCCCTAGTCTTTCTAGCGGGTCTCTATGTGTATTAGTTTTGCTACTGTTGCTACTGTTGTCGCTAACGATTTTGTCTTAGTTCATTTTTGTTCAAGCAAAAAAAACGTTTCACGTTCGTCCTTTCGCTGGCTTTCGTCAATTTCCTTGTCATGTTCAACGATATTTACTAAAGTCACGCTTGTTCGCGTCCACATCCGAAATCATTTTTATCGATAGTCTATTTCATTTTGTTTGGAAGGTTTTTTTACATTTCTTTAAAGTTTTCTTTCTTTTTGCATTCTGAAGCATACCACGCTTTGATATTTTCTCTGCTTCAGCTTTCACGCTATTCCCTTGAATGATTGCTTGGTATTTCACCTCATCCTCACAGCGAGTTAGAAGAAGCACGTAAGCAGATTGAGTCTCTTTCCCTATGTTCGAAACGAAATCAGGCAGCGCTTGAAAACCCCAATGCCCGCATTTCGAGGCTTGTGCAGCGTAATGAAAAGCTAGCCCGTATAGCTTTCGGTCATCATCATCTCTCCACTTTTTCTCTTCCTAAGGTAAACTGTGTTTTTCGCTTCCATCGTTATGTCCGGTTGCATTCTCAGCGGAAGAGCTTTGCGCCTACGTTTCTATTTTCAAAATGCGCGCTCATTTGTTAGGTAAAGTCTGGATAAGTGACTCGAAGGAATTTGCGCTGTTATGGCGCGATGACAGCCCGACCCTGGTAGACTGACAAAACTCTCTGATTATCACTGACCAGGGGCTACGCAATCACAAAGGTCAAACGGCTGAAGCGTTACACACAGCCGCAAGTCGAGATCATAACATCAAATCAACTTGCAGCTCAACTATTAGCGGTAGAGGATACAGTTCAGACTTCTGTCACTACACTATTTCATCACGCTTTGGCTTCGTTGTGCGACCGCACAAATTCTCTTACGTTCTCACTCCATTCATCACTAAAGTCAGACCAAACTTATACCTTGCGCAGGCTGCTCAATCGACCCCATAGGTGCGAAGGCCTGAGATGGGTACCCTCCAAAGTGAGGGGTCTCGGCTGTAACCCTCAAAAGTGAAGGGATCCAAAAATTGCCGACGTCTACCGGGGGGCGGGCGGTAGAATTGAAAAAAAAATAAATTTTCAATTTTTAACTTTATTTTTTGAATCTAATTTTAACAATTTTCCAATTTTTTGATTTTGAATTTTCTAAATTTATTTGTATAAATTTTAACATAGTTAGTAAAATGTTTTCAAATACTTTTTTTGATAATTATCATTTTATTATCATGTACCATAATGCGGGAAACGAAGCAAAAATCGGGACCGGACCCCCTCACTGAAACGAAGCAGGTGCTGAGGTGAGAAAATACTTAGTTTAAAGTTGAGATATCGTATTTGAGAAATTCAATTTTAAGAGTTTCATGGGACGAGCGGTAATGAGTCGGATGGAAGGGCGCATGGTCATAAAACAAATGGCTGGGGTGGAGCCTTCACCTTCTGTGGCTATAAATTAAATAATTTGCCATTGTATTGTGTGTATAAGGATAAACGATAAAAGGGAATGTTGTGCGCAATCAAAGATGTAGATAGCGAGTGAGGTTTGGTTGAGGCAGGTTTGAGTTGCCAACTATACCCCCCTTCGAGCCAAAAAAATTCCAAATCTCGGTAGGGGGTCCTCTCATAATCTGATTTCTTATTTATCTTGTCGA
Source organism: Cylicocyclus nassatus (assembly GCA_958299035.1). Classification (NCBI taxonomy): domain Eukaryota; kingdom Metazoa; phylum Nematoda; class Chromadorea; order Rhabditida; family Strongylidae; genus Cylicocyclus; species Cylicocyclus nassatus. The sequence goes on from CATQJL010000316.1 coordinate 25,797,759, forward strand.
GGAGAGTGTACTGGGTATAACTAGGGCTGTAGCAAAAGAATCTGTTAAAGCAGACCTTCTTGAGCTTGAATTTCACACAAAAATCTATGCGTCTTCAACTCGGTACTGTTGCTCTCCTTCCTTACAGCAGATCCTTTTGCGATAGCCCTACTTATATCAATAAACCTCCCTCTACAAGATGATGAAAAAAGTAGATCACGAGAGGACCTCCCCGCTGAGATATGAACCGTCAAATGGAACCACCCAAAATCGATTTTTTTGCTATAACTCTTGTGTAAATAAACAAACATAAACATGGAGCTGGATTTAGAATCTACTCTTCAAAAGCTTTCGAATGATACATAACATGTGGGGGTTCCTTGTTTTTTTTCGCCCTGCGACAGGGTTGAGACGACTCAGTCATGCGATCTCAGGTCTATCCCCCCTCCATCTTATATATAAAGCTGAATGTCTGTTTGTCTGTCTGTATGTCTGTCTGTCTGTATGTACGTATGTTCCGAATAGAAAATTCCATTTCTGAACCGATCCGGACCAAACTTGGCACACATACACTACGGGCCCCGGCGGGTGTCATAGGCTACTTTTCGTCATCGATCGATATCGATTTTATCGATTTTTATCGATTTTTTTGCTGAGTTCACCTACGGGGCTGGGAGTTGGCACAGGGGGGTAATCGAGCATGGGGATTCCGAATACAATATTGGTTTTCAGGATTATCGATTACTTTTATCGATTTTATCGATTTTTTGCAAAGTTTGAGCTACGGGGCTGGGAGTTCGCACAGGGGGGGTAATCGAGCATGGGGATTCCGAATACAATATTGGTTTTCGGGATTATCGATTACTTTTATCGATTTTATCGATTTTTTTGCAAAGTTTGAGCTAGGGGGCTGGGAGTTGGCACAGGGGGGTAATCCAGCATGCTGATCACCCCCAAGGGGGGTGATCAGCATGCTCGATTACACTCCTGTGCCAAATTCCAGCCCCCTAGCTCAATTTTCAAAAAATCGATAAAATCGAAAAAGTAATGGACGATCCTGAAAACTAATATTGTGTTTGTAATCTGCATGCTCGATTACCCCCTGTGCAAACTCCCAGCCCCGCAGGTCAAACTTTACAAAAAAAATCGGTAAAATCGATAAAAGTAATGGACGATCCTGAAAACTAATGTTGTATTCGGAATCCCCATGCTCACTTCCCCCCCTGTGCCAACTCCTAGCCCTGTAGGTGAACTCTGCAAAAAAAATCGATAAAAATCGGTAAAATCGACACCGATCGATAACGAAAAGTGGACTGTGACACCCGCCGGGGCCCGTAGTGTATGTGTGCCAAGTTTGGTCCGGATACGGCGGAGCCGGGTAAGCCAGCTAGTATGCAATAAAGTGGGCGGGGCTGAGAAGCCATAACTGAAAGACTAAGCCTGAAAGCCATAACTATTAGGTTGTCCCATAAGTCCTTTCATTTTTGAGTTTTCGGTATAATAAGTCACACACTTCTCATTCTGAATAGACATCAGGATACCATTCGATAGGGCAAAGCAAGCTCTATAAGATGGTGTTTACGCTTTTGCACAAGCTTTAGTCTATCTCGAGTTTCAAACCAAAATCTAAAAAGTTTCGGATGGCCAGAAAACCGAAATTTTTTTATATCTTCGTTCAAAAAAATCCTACAAACCTCAAACTTGCTCACGTATATACATTCCATATCAGACATTCATATGTGCTGTTGCTGCATTTTTTTATCAGCTAGAAATCAAGAAACCGAAAATTTTCATGTTTTTACCAAAATGATGATGTGGTGTTCTTACACTAACAGTTGTATACTAGATGCCCTTAGAAGTACTACCGTAGATTTTTGGCTCTCTATATGCTCTGGTTCACGAGAAATATTAGATTTAGCTTTATGCATTTGGGTTTTCACGCTTAAATCAACATTTCTCGCGAACCAGAGCTTGTATAGAGCTAAAAAAATACAGTTGCACTTCTAAGGGCTTGTAGTATACAACTGTCAGTGTAAGAACAGCACAGCATCACTTTGGTAAAAACAGGAAAATTTTCGGTTTCTTGATTTCTAGCTGATAGAAAAATGCAGCAAGAGCACATATGAATGTCTTATGTGGAATGTATATACGTGAGCAAGTTTGAGGTTTGTAGGATTTTTTTTTGAACGAAGATATAAAAAAATTTCGGTTTTCTGGCCATCCGAAACTTTTTAGATTTTGGTTTAAAACTCGAGATAGACTAAAGCTTGTGCAAAAGCGTAAACACCATCTTATAGAGCTTGCTTTGCCCTATCGAATGATATCCTGATGTTTATTCAGAGTAAGAAGTGTGTGACTTATTATACCGAAAACTCAGAAATGAAAAGACTTGTGGGACAACCTAATAAAAACATAAGCTGTGAAATTCAAGCTCAAAAAGGTCTGCTTCAGCAGATTCTTTTGCGACAGCCCTAGTTATATCCAGTACACTCTCCTCGACAAGATTAAAAAAATCATACTATGAGAGGACCCCCCTATCGAGATATGGAATTTTTTGGCTCGAAGGGGGGGGGGGGTATAGTTGGCAACTCAAACCTGCCTCTACCAAACCTCACTCACTATCTACATCTTTGATTGCGCACAACATTCCCATTTATCGTTTATCCTATACACACAATACAATGGCAAATTATTTAATTTATAGCCACAATACAACCACAAAATGTTTCTTTTCGAGTCTCGTACAACACGCCCGGCCATTCGTTTTATGACCATGCGCCCTTCCAACCGACTCATTACCGCTCGTCCCATGAAATTCTCAAAATTGGATTTCTCAAATACGATATCTCAACTTTAAACTAACAAGGGAACCGTGTCGAGTCGAAGTGGCTGGCCTTTTCAGATGAGACCCATACTGCTTTGTAGAGTATTAAGCGGTGATTTCAAATTTGCCTTCCAAATCTGCCAAGCGCCTTTGGACGCCAAGTTATGACCGTTCTTCGGAACGAAAATGAATGCAGAATTTAGGTTAAATTGATTGCTACAATCTTTCCAGCGCTCAGTTAAAGCAATGTTAAGTATTAGCATATTAAATAAAATGTATCCATTGCATAAACAGCTCTGATACTTGAAACTGGACCATTTGAGCAAATTTGGGCGATTTTGCTTTAGTTTTGCGTTCACTTTTTTGACCTGAAAAACGTGCATAACTCGGCGTCCAGAGGCGCTTGGCAGATTTGGAAAGCAGATTTGGAATCACCGATTAATGCTCTTCAAAGCAGTATGGGTCTCATCTGGAAAGGCCACTTCGACTCGACACGGTTCCCTTGTAAGTATTTTCTCACCTCAGCACCTGCTTCGTCTCAGTGAGGGGGTCCGGCCCGATTCTTGCTTCGTTTCCCGCACTCTCGTTCCCTACACTCTGTAAATAAATTGTTCTACCTTAGATTCTACTCCACTTCAAGCGCGCTATCATCTCACCTCAAAAAATTTTTTTCCCTCCAAAGTCCAAAGTGAAGGGGGGGTAGCCCAGGCTCCAAAGTGATGGGAGGGTGAGATTCATCTCAACTTTTCGCACCTATGCATGTAACAATCCAAATGTATGCAAATGATATCAAGATATACGGGAGATATAAAGAGGAAAATCGTGGTGAGCTCAGTCTAAAACAAAGCTATCTCTAGAAAGAATGGTAGACTGGGCATCATGCTCTGGCATCCCAGTTAACTTGAATAATTTTTTTGTTATACATTTAGGTGATGACCAAAATTTCGTCTATGGGATTGAAAAACTGCTCCTTTGCTAAGGACTTGAAAGTTTTGATAGATTGTGAATTGAAGTTTCCGCATTACACTGGCAATGTAGTAAGTGCATACTCTGTTTTATTTACAATTCTCCGATCCGTTCATACCGATAATCCCGTAATACTGAAACGACTATATAAAGCATACGTACTCCCGCACCTTGAATAACGTTTTGTGATATGGAACCTTTTTACGGAGAAAGACATCCTAAAATGGGAGAAATTTCAAAAAAAATTCACTCGGGTTCTGTCTCTGAGGTGTCGCAAAGTATTTGCGTTTGATGAGATGCCCAATTGTGATGACCGCCTCAATTCCTTGGCAATGAAGAGTTTGGAACTTATACGTACCTACCTAGATATTGCTTTTGCTTTTCGTTTTCTTCGTAAAGAAATTAGATTCAGCGCAAGTAAGCACTGGACTTTCAGGCCGAAAATTCAGCTGCCTTCAAATGTAGAATAGCACACACAAGTCGATCTATTGCAAGTTAAGGGTTTTCATAACTACTGAAACTCGTTTTTGCTTTTTGCTTTTTCTTGCTTTTCTAAGATACATCCCGTCCAACTCTTTTGTCATCGATCAACACGACACATACGACCTCAGCATTAGCTTTTTCGAGATAGCAGTATTAACTTTTCTTTTTCATGAATCTATAAGTTTTTGTTCTCTATTTCTGATTTTCTTGTTACTCTAACCATTACAATAGTGGACGACCACATTCCCTCAATTTTACGCGAATCTGGGAAATTATTTTTAAAAGTTGAGTTCATGTACCACATTACTCTGTGCGTATGGGTGAGATCACTTCATGGACACATATATCCACAAATACATACATGCAGGCATACCGGTGGCGTACCCAGGATTTCGGCTCGGACCACCCCCCCCCCCGAAAATTTTTTTTGGTATGCTCCCAAAAATTTCCGCGGGCTCAGAACCCCGCAAATCCAGGAAAAGGGGGGCGTGGCGTCAACCGCTTTATAAGGCTAAAATGAATTTTTTAGAAATTTTAAAAATTATTTTAATTATTCAAGTGCAGCGGAAAATCTGTTGTCTGCTGCATTTCTAATTTTTACTGTTCCTTTTGGTGCACCTTTAAGTGCATTGAAATAAATAGATAAATAAATGCCTATGGTAAGCAAACTTTAGTTTGACGCTCGTCTTCTCGTCTCATTTCTACAAAATTTACCACAAGGCGTAACAGAAGTTTACTGCTTTTCTATGACAATGATAATTTGACTTGATCATAGCGTACCCGTAGGACTTTCTCAATTGCAGGATAAACTTTCACAGACTGCAACTGCACAACTCGATTCTTATCTGCTTGTCATCTTGTTTTCTTTTGCTCGTAAGCCTCCTGTATGGACTATAGTAATTAGTGGGACTCTTAAGCATTCATGGCAGCACGATAATGACGGTCAAGTAACTTTTTCAGACTCACCCATGCTTACACAGCATTTTCCTGGGTCACAAAGGCTGCTGCTGTTTACATTGTGTTGACTTATCTGTATTTGCTATTACGTATTACTACAACTATGATTTACTTCATATGTCAAATGAGTGAAGGAAATATGTTGGATTACGTTTAAACTTTGGCCGTCTCGGAAATCAGGTGAACTTTTGCTAGCGTCTTTTTTTTATTTCTAGATGTATTTCTGGAAGAATTTCGTGCCAGGCATGCTGCTACATTAGTCGCCGCACGCAAAGACAATGGTACGCGCTGGTTCAATTAAAACACATGGGTTTTGGAGAAGAAAGCAGAGAGTAAGGAGAATGAACGTAGACTTGACAAGAGACTCGGGGTGCAAAAAAAGTTGAGCCGCGTGCTATGATTCGTGTATCCCGTAAGTATCTCAGAGCAGGAAATTGCCGGGGCTGTCATCAAATGCTACAATTTTTTACTCTTTCTCATTCACGCGTAATTAGGTAATGCACTTTCCTTCTGCTAATTTGATACTAGCTGGCTTTCCCGGTCCAGCCTGAGTCAACGATATCATGAGGTTGGGAGAAAGGCATAATTCTATCCTCCCTTCCTTTTCTCCTTTCACTTCAGCCTCCCACTCCCACATGTTGCTATGCAAGTCTGCTGTCTTCTGCACCCTTTCTGCTGTTTCTTTGCTGTCCTAAAACCCCCTTCCTCTTCTGCATGAACTCAATTTAGAACGCCCTTGTTTTAAATAACACATTTTCTGCAATAAGAAATAAAAATGAGCTTTATTGCCACTGTTTACACCAAAATGTGCAATAAATTTCATAGCGGTTGATAGAATTTTCATCTTCATTTTGGGGGGCCAAAAATCGATAAAATGATGTGAGGGCCCAGCGAGTTGACTTAAAAAGTAGCCTATGCCCTTCTCCGGGACATTATGACACCGCGTAGCAATGCAAGAGAACCGCACAACGTGATATCATTAAATATCCAGCTTTTCACTAAAAATCAAGCAGTCAGCTGCTTTATACAACGACATTAGTAGGTTGGCTCGAAAGTTTTCGGACATTTCTAGATTAGATCTGCTATTTTTCGACATCTAGTGCATGTACATCCGCTAGAGAGTACAAGATGGTATGTAAAATTTCGCACCAGCTTCGACCCACCGTAAGTTTGCATTAAGAATCTGAGTCGTACGGTAAGCTCAAAAAATTGGGAAAAATCCATGCCTTAAATCCTACGAATCTCCAAATCGCCCAAGCAGTTTGCACACCACATCAGACACTCGGGTGTACCGTTGCTGTATTTTTTGCTCGTCTAAAAATCGAAAAAAGGAAAGTTCTCATGCTTGTACAAAAACGAAGCTACGCTCTTCCCATTCATGTAATTGTATAGCACAAGCCCTTAGAAGTATAACCGTAAATTTTCGGCTTTCCACAGGCCCTAGTCTCCAAAAATTGAACTGAAATCTCATCACTCGAGTGTTCCATGCTAAAAACATATTTTTTTCGAAAACTAGGGCTTGCGAAAAGCTAAAAATTTACGGTTATATAAGGGCTTGTACTATACATTTACATGGGTGGAACAAGCACAGCTTCGTTTTTATAAAAGCAAGAAAATTTTCGTTTCTCCATTCCTAGATGAAAAAAGTACAAGAACGGTACATATAAGTGTCTGATGTGGTGTGCAATTTGCATGAGCAGGAGATTCAAATATTTTTTAAACGAGGATATGAATTTTTTTCCAAATTTTCGAGCCTTGTGCGAACTTTTGCATACCATCTTGTAGAGCTTGCTGCTCTATTGATGGTATCTCTACCAGATGCATGTAAATGCATTAGGTTTCGAGAAATAGCAGATCTAGTTTAAAAGTCTAGCCAGCACTTATCCGTAATCCCGAGCTTTTCAGAAAGTTTTATTGATTGCATGCTTTTGTTTAGTAATTTCATAGAAAGCATAAGAAACACTCATTTGCCACGTGTCATAAATTGACACATTTTGGTTGAATCTGACATATTTTGTCAAACATGTTCGGTAAGTTTTTGGAACGGTTCACTCGCTCAGCTGTTTCTTCAGTAAAAACAACATAGTTCAAAACATTTGCGAAACATGTTAAAGGCAGCGTCCACCCAAAAATTCACTCCAGATTACAACTTATCTTATTAGCAAACCCTAAAAGTAGACCAACCGCGTTGGTCCTGTCCTCCAGTGTTGCTTACAGAAGGAGATAACAGACCGAACCCTCTTTGCTCTCCGCCCCCTTTTTTGCGCTCCACCCACCCAAGGACCCCCTAACCTGTTCTAACACCACAAGCAACGTCTAGACGCATAGTTTATTATGTGGCACTTGCACACGACGAGGTATCTTGATGCATACGACGTGACTAGCGCAGGGCACTCGTCAACGTTTGCTAAAATAGGGTTTCAAAAAAAAGGCAATTTTGAATTTCGGCAATTATTTAATTATTTACTATTGTTTTCGGTAATTTCGGTATTTAGGTAATTTGAACCTCAAATCCACCGATAACACTAAAAACGTGGTAGACGAAATTTTGGGTATACTGCCTTTGATGGCTTTCAGCAGAAATTCAGAAAAACCTCCCTCTCTTGTTTCCGCCCAGCGAATCAGCGTGAATAGAACCCAGACGATGAGATCACCGCTTCTTTCGACTTAGGCGTACCCTATATGCGTTGTACCGTTTGTGTGTTAGAATGTTCATTTCAACGTTGTTGTGTTAATTGTAAAGTTTACAGAACTGTCGAATTAAATAGGGTAATTATCGATATGTCAAAGTAGTACGTAAACGATAGGAAACTTCAACAATTTTTTGACTCTTGGCAGGAGTTTCTCAACAATCTATAAAGTTGGGCTAGATATGGTACAAGGGAAAAAAGCAATATTCTTTTGATTGAGTTTAGGAACGGAACAGTATCCTTAAGCCTCGTATAGAGTTCAAGCGATTTGAACGTCGCGATTTAGTCGCTACAAGCAAGTGTTACAGCTCATGTATACAGGTCTTTTGTAATTTCGGTTGTGATAGTTAATCACGACTAGTCGTGCTTGAAAACTATCACAAACAAAATGCAAGAAGATTGGCATGCAATGATTTTGTTACAGTTGCCTTATCGCGATCAATCGCGACGATCAAATCGCGTGAGCGTGAACCCAAGGCCTTGTGCGTATGCGCATACAACATCATCTCTTTTAAGCTATTTCATCTAACTAGCGGTTATGGCATAGCTAGAACCATGAAAAGGATACACTATCTGCCATTTGACAAGAAACGAAAACATGTCGAGAAATATCTAGTTCACTTAGAAAAGGTATTCCCTGATTTGAAGCGAACTCACGTCCTCGCAAAGGTGAGTTCTCAAAATTTATCTTGAATTTCATAGTGTACTTGATATTGGTGCGTAGTCAACCGAGTAAGTATGATTGACAGTGAGCAAACTTTGAGTGCAAAAGGTGACTCAACCTTAAATACTTCATGCACACAAAAATTATCGACTTGCCCTGTTGTTACTTTGAAATAGTAGGATCTGAAATTGCAAAATAATGATCAGATGGGGTAGTGATGTAAACAGTATATTATCGTACATTCATTGAAAGAGTGGAACCAAGCAAAGAGCCGTGAAATTTGGCGGATCATGCTTCTCCTATGACGATCCTTTGAGGTTTGTTCAATGAAAATTCTTATTTGTATCGAATACGTACGTTTTTAGACTGACCAACCTGCCGCTAACATGTTGGCAAAGAAGAAGGTTTGATCCAAAACATAAAACAACTTTCACATTAGCTTTCTTCAGAATATATCGAGTTTTCTAATTTTTGGAGATGATAGGAAGTTTATGGCCGAAATGTCACAAGCTATTGTGAAGGATGGTGGTTGGAGAAATAATGTAGAATCCCATGTAGCTGTTATAAAGAGCAAAACTTGCTCGTTTCAGGCAGTGGCCATCTCAAGTTATTACGAGACGATGGACCTATATTTGGCTTTCCAAATGTGTAGCTCATTTTTAATTTCTGCAATCCATTCAACTTTTGGCTTGTGGCTTGCTTTTTTCGTAAGAAACCAAAATGCCGTGTTCTACATAAACTATAGCCGGCCGTGTACGTGGAGGGTACCCAGAGAATTCCTTTTGTGAGTGCTAAGATTGATTACACGTGTAAGTTTGTATTTTTTAAGAATTTTTGGAAAAAAGCAATGAACTCCAAATAATTACAAGTGAAAGATGTTTAGCCAAAGTGGCCTTTCTAGTTGGTACGAGTACTATATTGGACCATGAAACACTGATTGATCTGCCTTCGTTATCTGCGGAGCATTGATGGACGAGGAGTTATAAGCGTTTCTTGAAGCAAGTTGGATGCGCATCTAATATGAAATTGGTTGCAAAAATCTTCTTAGTCCTTGAGGCAACCAAGTGTAAATGTACTGTTTAGAAAATATTCATTCCGTAAAGGTTCTGATAATTATTATTGCTTCATTTAAACGCTTAAATTGTTTGTCTATTTTTGTCCTGCTTGCACAAAGTATTTTACTTATATATACGTTAAAACTCTCTTTTAGAAATGCTCCGTGGATAATGTGGACGAATTTGGAATCAGCGTTTATGCACTCCAAGATAGTTAGATCTTGGTGGACCATTTCGACATACCTCCTTTACTAGTTAGTCACATGCCCACAATTTATTACTCTAACTTCCTCAAATACCTGACGAATAATGCTGTCCGGAATGCCGTACCGGACACAGTACTGCACAAGGTGTTCTATGGAAAAAAACAAGTTTTTTGTGGGTTTTCATATAACTCGTTCAGAGGGCCCAGGCAATGTTTTGGAATCGAGTTTGCCATAAACATAAAAAGCGTTTACTTATAAGCAATTGGGAAACTGAAAAACTTGTGCGAATAGGGAAGAGCTTTGAAGTTTTCCGCGCTAATTCATCCATTAAAAACTGATAAAGAAGCTCGTTGCAACAGCCTCAGATAATCGCCGGGGGCAGGCGGCCATGCGATTTTTGAGCAAGCGGGCACCCAAAAATAGTTCGCTGATTTCTTGCGGTCCGCTTGCAGAAATTTGGAATAATTTTGGCTAATTTTTGTACGAACGCTCAGAAAACTATCGCGGTCTTTCTATGTAAAGTTGCGGCTCAATGGCCGCTTTCTCGCGGAATCTCCGCGAGAATATAGAAAATTACTGGAAACCGCACGGTCCTTTGTGGAGGAACGCACTGCTCAGGGTCCTCCTGCTGGAAGAAGGTACCCCACACTTGGGTAATCAAACTATCGATGACACCTCTGCCACATAGAGTCTCACCTTTTCTCGGCGTACTCCCGAAACTGAAGGTTTGGCCAAGCCCCAAAATTCTGCTGACCTCCTGCAGAAAAGCGCGAGTTTGCGGACCGCCTGCCCCCGGCACTTATCTGAGTAGATGCTTGTTTGCGGCTACCGTCGCGTCCCGAATCAGGAGGAGTGTTACACAAAGAGCCACAAGATTTTTGAAAGGCCCAAGTGTTCTACAGCAGAAGTAAATCATGGGTTCATCTTTGCATACCGGACAACCCCATGTGATTTGAGCTGAGTTTTGAAAAACCCGTTGAGGGAAATTGTGACATCCAACAGAAAAATTTGCTTCATTTTCAGTTGTTACACGAGGTTACTGGTGAGTCGGTTATAGGAAATCAAAAAAGTTTTTTTCCTACATTTTTTGGCTTACATTTCATAAACAGTTCTAATACTGTGAATGTATTAGGTGGGTGCAAAAGTTTTGTCAGTTTTTTCAATCCATCGGCAAACACGCAAGAATGAAGATAAACGAACGCTTCAAAATGTATCCGATGCAGAATTTCTTCCTCTTTCCAGCTACCGAACCCACATTGTGTTATGCTGAGAGAGTGATGAGATTTTCGCTGGAAATTGCAACCGTTTGTTCTTACCATGTCCAACTTCCACTAATTTTCAAAATTTTTGTATAAGACTTTTAGAGGAGCCTTAATAACCAGCACATAGGGCAAACTTTTTGCCAACAGAAGCAATTTTTTTCTTTTTTTCAGCTGCTTTTTCACATTTTTGCTAAACATTTTTCCAAAAGTCTTGTGTTTTGGAAAAATCGCACAAGCTGTTATTGCACCAAACACTGCAAAACTTACAAATTACTGAGGTTTCAACACTCGATTATTACTACCGCTATCATTACAAAGTAGATGAGAGATTTTCGCTTAATTATGAAGATTTGAAAACATAGGGTATGACAGTGCGTACCCGTAAAATAGAGAAATACTGCAACTTCTCCTCCATATTTCTCGTGTCTCGCCAAGAAAAAGTAGCTGTTAGAGAGAGGAGAAAAAGCTGCATCGAATGGTACTTAAAGTGTTTACCATTTCATGATCTACGAGGTAAAAATAGGCTGAATGTAAAATTTGGTCACTTCAAAAAATAAATCGTAGAAATTCTGGAAGACAAGCCGTAGGGCTACGAAAATTGATTCTGTTGGCAAAAGGTTTGCCCTATCTGCTTGTTATTAGGACTCCTCCAAAAGTCTTATACAAAAATTTTAAAAATTAGTGAAATTTGGACATGGTAAAAACGAATGGTTGCAATTTCCAGCGAAAATCTCATCACTCTCTCAAAAAAACAAAATGGGAGTTTGACAGCTGGAAAGAGGAAGAAAATCTGCATCGGATACATTTTGAAACTTTCGTTTGTCTTCATTCTAGCGTGTTTGCCGATGAATTGAAAAAACTGACAAAACTTTCGCACCCACCTAATATATCACGCAAAGTTTTTCGGTGTTTTATTCGTAGTAAGTGGGAAGAGAGCCTTTTTTAGCTGAGCCTTCGACATGCGGTCCGTACAAGCTAGCACGTAATCTTTATCCTTATATGTAAAGTAACAATACCGGTTTTTGTAGGAGTAATAATAAGTTACGGAACGCAGTACTTTCCATCCCGCGAAATGTCTGCTGCAAATTTCTATTCGCACCGCAGACACAGTAAAGATTAAGTCAAAGAAGATTCGAAGCCACAGTCTTCAAAAGCAAATGGGAACGAAAGTGGGAAAGATTTGAAAGCGTTGTCGCCGACATTGACCATGTCGCCGAAGTGCCGCAGTAACTGCTTGTCTCGAACTTCGTCAGTTAGCTGAGCCATTGAATATAGTGCAGGTTGTCAAGTCTGAAGACAAGAAGATGAAGTTAAAAGAGCGAGTGTGCTAATTCCGTGAGGTTATCTGCCTCGATTTACAGCTTGAGACGCTATTACGCCCGCGGTCGCAAAGCGGTGATTTGAACTAAATGTTGCTGGCTCCATAAGTTCATCAAGATGTCATATGGTACAATCGCATTCTCACTGCATCGTTTTGTTTCTGGTCTCGTGATAAAAAATCGACTGCCATATCAACGGAGCACCATGCGTGGAGAAGACAATTTTGACTGTCTTCGTTCATGAGTCAATTTGATTCAAGGGATTTAGTGTCGAAGCAGCATGCCTTTAACCACTGTGTATTAGGATAAGGAGCACATGGATGGGTTACGAAGCTCACAACTGTCTACCCATTTCGGCACGCAGCACCATGCTGTGTCACCAAAACACTGAGTTTCCAGTAATTCTATCATAAGAAAGTAAGGTGTCAGTGCGGAATACCCTTGAAGCGTGCCGAATTTTCTCCACAAATTTTAGAATGAAAAAGATGAATGCACTGCTGTAACAACTGAGCTCGCGCCATTGGATTTGTGCAAGCTTTAATCTATCTATCTTCTGAGGGCAACCACATTTATCGCAAAGTGCATACCAGGCAGTGGTGATTTTCAACAAGCTTTGAGGTATGAGCTGTGTTCCAGGCTTAGAAAGAAGTCTAGTCGAAATTTCAGATCTTTTCGCAAGTAAGGGGATGTCTGACATGGTAATTCTAAATGTTTTGTGCGTAGGCTATGACGACGGCGATTAGCCCAAAACTTAGCCGAATAAACTTCAACAGTCTTGGTATAAGCACAGTTCATCTATAACGTCATGCCCAGATTCATCGAGAGACGAGCATGGAACGACAAGTTTGCTCGCTTAGGCAACATACACAAACAGTTTTCGTTTTTCATCCTCAAAATGATACTTACCCTCTTAAGTTTACCTACACTAGCAAGTAGACGCTTAAACTCGGACGTAGTCATCGTCTGTCGAAAGTGATGCCATACCCAGATGTACTGAAAAAGCATAAGAAAAGTCATCGCATTCCTACAACGTTTATCAAAATTAATTTTATGAAAACCTATGGAAGTGGTGACAGTCTGTTTTCGAAGTAGCAGTCTTCAAAAACGCCACCATGACGACTTAGTTATCGTGAACCTGCTAAAAGTTTACACTTAATGGACTTATGTAACGGACTTTCTCCGCGATTAACAATCCCCTTTTAGCAAGAAAAAACCAAATAGATCGCGATTTTCGTCTTTGTTCGGTCTCCAAATTGCACCAAACTGCTGACAGATATCGCGCGACAAAAAATCTATGCTCATATTATCTACCCTACCACTTGCTAGCGACACGTAGGCTCACCTGGGCGCTACAAAATATCTGCCTCCACTTGCTAGCGACCCATGAGGTCGTACTTTGCTGAGAATGCATGGCAATTGAAAGATTCTCCCGTAGTCTCGCATGATTATGGCAGGGCCTGCTGAATGTTTGTAAAGTTTATCGCTTCTGGAACAGTCCTTCTTTTTCAATGCTTACAGAAGCAATTCAAAAAAATTAGTCAAGATTGACACTTTTCAAGCTGAAATCAGGAAAAATTCTGGAGGTATTTTTAGTCGGCAGAGAGAATTGTGCCCTTTACATTAGTACCTTTCCTATGAATTAAAACGGAAAAGATCGAAAGTTAAGCAAATAAAAAGAAGCACTTACATTACATTTTGCAATTTTTATGTATGCTCAAAAAAGCATAAGAACGTCACAGAAAAGACGAGAAAGTCATAAACAGGGTTTTGCGACCTTCCCTTTCTAGCTGAGCGAGTTTTGAAGAGCAATTTTGATTCTCGTGAAAAACGCAGACCCGAAAATTCGAAAATATTACGGAAATCTGCTCTATGTTGGCACAATTTTTTCTCAGCTGGAAAGAGAAAGTTACAAAACCCATGCTCATGATTTTTCCGTCTTTTCTGTGACTTTTCTAGGTTTTTTTGAGCATGCTCAAAAATTGCAAAACTGCAAAAGGAATTTTTTTATTTACTTCTAACTCTCGATCTTTTTCGTTATAGTCCATGGAAAAGGTGCCACTCTAATGTGCAAAATTTTCTCTATCAAATTAAAGTATAAGGTTGGCCGAAGTTTATCCGCAAAAAATTTGAAAATTCATGACTTCCGATTTTTCCAACCGATTGGACAACTTTTATTTTTATGTGAAAGAGAAACTCATGCTCTTTATAACGACATCTTACTGCTTAATAATGATCATCCATAGATAGGAGCGATAGAAAAAAATTAGTAAAAATTCGATTCTCTGTAGGGTCACAAAAAATCGGAAGCTTGCAACAAAAACCGTGGCAGTCGGTATTGCAGGTTCTTTCACCAGCTCTTTTTAACAGTGCAAAGTTTGCGCCGAATGAGCGTCTCTATGAAAAGTTATGATTTTCGGGCAAGCAATACAAAAGGGCGAATTTGATTTATTTTGGCATTTTTCAGGAAAATCATAACTTTTCATGGAGACGCTCAGTCAGCATAAACTTCGCACTTCTAGAAAGAGCTGGTGAAACAACCAACAATACTGACTGCTCCGATTTTTGTTGCAAGTTTTCGATTTTTTGATTTTTTTGATTACTGATGTTTGATGCGATTGTGGCTGATGTGGGCCTGCCAAAACCTGATGGTTTTTTTGAAAAATATTTTGAAAAATTACGGTAAGCATGAAAAAGAAAAAAATCGTACTGTATCCTATAATGTTTGCTCTATCTAATCGTTACTTGAAGTCGTTGTGAGGATTGATGTAATTTAGAAAAATTGTGAGAGTTGATCATCTCAAAAGTTAGGTCACAGATTTTGGTACTTTTTTGAAAGCTCACTAAATGTTTTGCAACAATTTCATAACTTTTAGAAAGAGGATGAAATGCTGCATCGAACGCTATCAAGTCTTGGGAATCTCTGTTCCATCAAATGTGGCCCGTTTAAAAGCAAAATTACATTTGAAACGACCTAATATATTAGGTCGTCCCGAAAGTTTTTTCGCACCAAATTCAAAAATTCATAACTTGTTGAATTTTGGCAAATTTACAAGATCTAAATTTTATATAAGAGAGGAACTCATGCTCTTTGCATTTATACCTAAATATTCGTCAATGTATACAAATGAAGGAGATAGAAGCTCAAAACCCAAATCACTCAAAATTTGAATTTTCCGTGTAAGGTCATAAAAAATCGGAAACTTGCAACAAAAATCGGAGCAGTCGGTACTGTAGGTTCTTTCACCAGCTCTTTCTAATAGTGCCAAGTTTGCGCCGATTGAGCGTCTCTATGAAAAGTTATGATTTTTGAGCAAGCAATACAAAAGGGCGAATTTGTTTTATTTTGGCATTTTTCAGGAAAATCTAACTTTTCATAGAGACGCTCAATTAGCGCAAACTTGGCATTGTTAGAAAGAGCTGGTGAAAGAACCTACAATACCGACTGCTCCGATATTTGTTGCAAGTTTCCGATTTTTTATGATCATACACAGAATTCGAATTTTGACTAATTCTCTTTTATCCTCCTATCTATGCAATAGATGACCATTATTAAGCAGCTAGGATGTCATTATAAACAGCATGACTTTCTCTTAAAAAAATCAATTGGTCCAATTGGTTGGAAAAATCAGAAGTTATGAATTTTCAAATGTGGTGCGGACGAACTTTCGGTTCAACCTAATACATCCAGAATTTTTCGTAATCCTGCTTGAAAAACGCCAATCTTGAGTAATTTTGTTCAAATGCTTGTATCTCTCGAACTTATCCATACTGACACTAGAAATATACTGCGGTAAAAAGATTGATTTGTGGTTTCAAAGAAAACTTTATTTGAAAGAATTCATCAAGAAAGAAGTTATGATTTTTTGAAAATGCGGCGCAAACCTTTGGGGAATACCGTAATATATTAGTAATAATTAATGCACGTTTTTCTAACCTCTTTTTGAAAGAGCTCATTTTCAAAGAAGAAACATTTTTCTTCAAAACTGTCTATACCATCGGAAAGCCCGATGCCTCTAGTTTCTAACATGTGCTTTCGTTTTCGCAAATCTTTGTCGACCGAAGTTTTAGGCCTTCAAAAACAAGTGAATAAAATATGAAATTCTTTCTCTTCACTCTCATTGCTCTAAATCCATGAAAAGTAGACGGATTTTCTTAAAAAAATATGTTCAATGATCGCGAAGCTTTCTGCTACAAAGGCTTGTCAGCAGTAGATTTTTGAAAAATTCCGAGCCGAGAAATCTTGTCTCAAACTTGGCTGGTAGCTGAGGCCCATCTAAGCCGCATAAAAATCTCAAGCGAAAAGCGACTGTATACTTACGCTATGTACACGTAAAGTAGAACTAGTGTAACTAATGCTAAGAAAACGGCAGCATTTCATTGTCTTTTTTAAGAGAAAAAATTTGAAAAATCCCAAAACGACAGTATTTTGGATTTCAAATATTGAAAAAATGGGTACTTCCAGTTTTTTTGCAAAATTTTTTTACAGAAGTATGTCGTAAAATTCAAACTTCACTCCATTGCACAACCCCGTCGGCTATGTAATGAGCAAAGTCCGCGCGACCCTAATACATTTAAGCAAAAGTTAAGCTCTCTCAAAGCGTAGGTTTCTAGAAAAATGTTCACGAATTTTTTTAGGCTATAAAATCTTTTTTAAAGTGGCTGCGATCCAACAAAAGCATGCGTTCTATAGTCAAAGGTTTGTTGATTGCAGTTATTTTTATTGCGCTCAAAAAGACGGTTTTGGAAAAGAATTATCTTGATTAGAAGTTGAAGCTCATAAAACGTGCATTAATTATGAGACAGCCTAATATTATATTAGGTCGTTTCAAAAGTAATTTCGCTTTTTTCAAATGAGCGCTACACTTGGTGGAACAAAAATCTCCAAGAGGTTTTAAAAGCATTCGATGCAGCACTTCATCTTCTTTCCAATGGTTATGAAAATTTTGCAAAACAGTTAATGAGCTTTCAGAAAATAACCAAAATCTGCGACCTATCTCTTTGAGATGATCAAGTTTCACAATTTTTCTAAACTTTTTATCGACTCTCCGAAGAAGCGAAAGTAACATTTCTATAGAGCGAACCCTACAGGATGCAGAACAATTTTTTTCTCTTTCCCATCTTGTCATACATTTTTAACAGGAGCTTAACTAATGCATAAAATCATCCTAACTCATTTTTTTAGCGAGCCGCTGGCTGTATCCGAAAAACTCGAAATTTGATATTTCGAACCCGTAAACTTTCGTTTGCTTTGTAAAATCAATACTAAATCATATACCATCTTGGAAGTTTCAAATTCGTAGAAATTACTGATGTTTGATGCGATTGTGGCTGATGTGGGCCTGCCAAAACCTGATGGTTTTTTTGAAAAATATTTTGAAAAATTACGGTAAGCATGAAAAAGAAAAAATCGTACTGTATCCTATAATGTTTGCTCTATCTAATCGTTACTTGAAGTCGTTGTGAGGATTGATGTAATTTAGAAAAATTGTGAGAGTTGATCATCTCAAAAGTTAGGTCACAGATTTTGGTACTTTTTTGAAAGCTCACTAAATGTTTTGCAACAATTTCATAACTTTTAGAAAAGAGGATGAAATGCTGCATCGAACGCTATCAAGTCTTGGGAATCTCTGTTACATCAAATGTGGCCCGTTTAAAAGCAAAATTACATTTGAAACGACCTAATATATTAGGTCGTCCCGAAAGTTTTTTCGCACCAAATTCAAAAATTCATAACTTGTTGAATTTTGGCAAATTCACAAGATCTAAATTTTATATAAGAGAGGAACTCATGCTCTTTGCATTTATACCTAAATATCCGTCAATGTATACAAATGAAGGAGATAGAAGCTCAAAACCCAAATCACTCAAAATTTGAATTTTCCGTGTAAGGTCATAAAAAATCGGAAACTTGCAACAAAAATCGGAGCAGTCGGTACTGTAGGTTCTTTCACCAGCTCTTTCTAACAGTGCAAAGTTTGCGCCGAATGAGCGTCTCTATGAAAAGTTATGATTTTCGGGCAAGCAATACAAAAGGGCGAATTTGATTTATTTTGGCATTTTTCAGGAAAATCATAACTTTTCATGGAGACGCTCAGTCAGCATAAACTTCGCACATTTAGAAAGAGCTGGTGAAACAACCAACAATACTGACTGCTCCGATTTTTGTTGCAAGTTTTCGATTTTTTATGACCCTACACAGAAAATTCGAATTTTGACTAATTTTCTTCTATCGCTCTTATCTATGCAACAGATGCTCACTAATAAGCATCTAAGATGTCATTATAAAGACCATGACTTATCCCTTCATATGAAAATAAAGACAGTCAAATCGGTTGGAAAAATTAGAAGTTATGAATTTCTGAAAATGGTGCGAACGAACTTTCGGGACGACCTAATATTAAGTTGTCCCGAAAGTTCTGTCGTTCCATATCCAGAAGTTTGTAACTTTTTGACGTCTCGACGTATTTGCTTCCTTTCAATTTCATTGAAAAGAAGAAATCTTCCTCTTTGTAAAAGTGCCTCGATATGCTTCTCCTACAAACACTCACGGCAGAGGTAAAAATAGAAAAAGGAGACCACTTAGGTCGCCAAAAAATGAGATGCTGCAGAATAATATGAATGTCAGTGCGTGGGTTTTATGACTTGCTTAAAACAGAAAAAAATTTGTGCGAAAATAATAACTTTGCACAGAGGCGTCCAAATAGCACAAACTTTTTTCTGTAAAGAGTAGGTTGTAAACAGGGTTGAGCGTGAGGTCATCTTGGGGGTATGACTGAGGGGGGGGGTCGTAATTAAGAATCGAATTTGTCAAATTGGGGAGATACTGCGAAGGTGAAGAAGATATGCGCTAGTCCGGTGAATATCGCAATCACCAGTACTGAAGGAATGACGGCCGTAAACAGCATGCTGATTGTTTAACAACCGAAATTTCAGCCAAATTCAGTCTTCATCTTTTACCTTCACATATAATGAGGTCGCTAAGTAAGCTTGCTGTATGAAATGGGTATTATTTCCGTAATCAGCACGTCAGATTACCTCTATGAGCTCTAAAGTCATTACCTACCGCATTTTGCAGTGTTTCGCAACATCTAGAAAGCGTGATTTCAAACATGATTAACTTGGCTTCAAAAATGAAAAAAGTCAGCTTTTCTATACTCATAACAAAGTAACGTTCCCTACAAGTCTATGCTAGAAATCAGGCTTCATATCGCTTTCAGATAGTGAAGTAAGAAGTGCTGCCAAATTTCGAACTGGCGCGTTCTTAACACTAAATGCTTAACTCTACGGATAACTACATGGCCGAAACAAGTCGAAACAAGCTCAAACACTTATTGTGGAATCTTCGAGAGCTATGCTAGCGAATCACATGAAACTTGGATAGAAAAGCTTCCTCGAAAATAAAGTTAATGGGGTCAGGCGCAACCCCTCAAAAGGTGCCTGAGCTTTTGAGGGGTTGCGCCTGACCCCCTTAACTTGCCTTCAGTAATCAAAAATCGCTCCTTTTTTAATATGAATGTTGTGCGCAAAGCCTCTTCTTGCTATATTGAAAATTTGGAGCCAAACACTCCACCCCTGCAAAAACCGTAACTCTGAAAAGAAGACTATCTAAGTTCAAAAGTTGCCGTCAAGTTTCGTGTGGTTGTGCAATCGCAGAAAGTTGGGCCTACGGCCAAAAAACAAGGACCCTCTAGTAAAGGCTGGTCTTCTTCAAAATGTCACAGTCTAAGGTCCTGGAGATGAAGCGGAGGGGTCATTTTAGGGTCTTTTACAGGGGAGGGGGTCGTTTTTGAAGGACTTGTGCCTGACCTCTTGCTCAACCCTGGTTATAAAACCCACGTATCGACATTTCAGGTTTTTCTGCAGCACCCCAGGCTTTTGGCGATCTAAATCAAAATGGTCGAAGCCTGAGTGGTCTTTTTCCATTTTTATCTCTGCAGTGAGTGTACCTAAAAGCTTGTCGAGGAAACATTACAAAGAGGAAGACCTCTTCTTTCTCAGAGTCAAAACGAAGCATGTCCGTCAAGACAAAGAAAAGTTACAAACTTCTAAGGATAAAAGGACAAAACTTTCGAAACAAGCTAATACAGTGCTGGTCACAATTGTAAAGTCACTCTTGAAATCGCCGTAATTTCTGTTCTTGTCAATGAATCTGTCTGAAACTTTGCTGTATTGTGCGCATGTCAATCTACCATGATCCCTCAAAACGGCTTCCAGTGTTGTTGAGTTTGAACGGAGAAAAACGAAAAAAATCGAAAAAGTTTTAATGAAAGCTGGACAAAATTATAAAGACACCTGGTTTTTCTAGTCACTGTTGCATTGGTTGATTCTCAAATTTTTTTGTACAATTACATCCTAAAATGTGAAAGACTTGCAACACCTACGGCCTATCATCCTACTCAAATAAAAGCTTACTGCATTTTTTGCTTTTTGAAGCATCAAACGTCAATTGTCTCAAAAACAGCTGGTTTTCATTTCAAATGGCAGTCATAAAGTCTACTAATCCTTTTTGATACGAGGTGAGGAGCGCTTCCATAAATGCGTAATCGCTGATATTGACGGACAAACCCCAGCCTCACCATAGAGTTGATGCACTTTGCATCTTTGCATCACAAAACTCGATATTCAAACGACAGCAAATACTGTAATGTAGCCATTACGACAGCCACTCATTAGTGAAATTGTGTGCAGGAATAGGCAAAATTCCAGGATTGAGCACTCTGGTTCAGCCGCAGTTGACATCCACTGAACGTTGAGTGGAGCACAGATTGACTTTTGATGCTTTAGAAGGCAAAAAATGCAGTGATCGCTTTTATTTGAGTAGTATGACAGGCCATAGGGTTGCAAATGTTTCATATTTTGGGATGTAATTGCACAAAAAATTAAAAAAAACACAGTGTATATTAGGCTGTCCCAAGAGTTCCTGCGCCGTGTTTTCAAAAGGCCATAACTTCCTTGCCGCTCGACGAATTTTCTTATATTTATATTTGTTCGAAAACGGACGGTTCCCTTTACAGCATTTCCTTTAAAATGAATTGGCATTAGAAAGTTTGAGAGCTAGAAACACTGTAATGAAATTTGTTAAGATTGGCATTTTTCAAGCAGGGTCACAAAAAAATCTGCAAATATTTTGGTTTGATAGAGAAAATTTTGCACACTACAGTGGTACCTTTCCCATAAATTGAAACAAAAAGATCAGGAGTTAGGACTCCTAACTGAAAATGTTAAAAATGCAGCATATCTTTTTAAATGCAAATTTCATGGCATGCCTTGTGTTTGCTCATGCGGTTGTTTTCTTTGATATTTTACCGTTTCATAGTGTACCCCACTTCTCATTCGAAGCTAGTTCATTCTTTATCTGTCATGACCTCTGTGTTATTCGGATACGGGTCAGGAGTCACGATTTTTAACGAAGCGACGCCGCAACGCGACGTCGAGCAGTACAGGCTTCAGCTACGTCAGTACTCCTGCCGCAATGTTGCTTATGGCATCGAGTCAAGTATCTGCCGCCATTCCCAACCCCTACTGTGGCGCCGTGCCACTTTAGCACCGGAAAGCTACTGTGAGGCACAAAATTTGGGCGCGGCGAGAGGCCGCCGTGCGCGGTGTGATTCCTGACCCGGAGCCGTATCATTCATTTTCTGACTGAGAGACAGCATGCTTTGCGTAACCTTTGATTCAACTGGCTTGGCTTCATGAAGACGTGGCTTTGTGGTCTAATTAGGGCCGCTCGCGCCCGCAACGCACCTGCGTCTCTTTCGCGCGAGTGCTCTCTGATCATTGCTTAACCTTAATTAGGTCACGAAGTCTAGCCTTCCCAGAGCCAAGCCAGGTGAATCAAATGGTACGTCTGATTAACAAGTTTGTAAGTGCGTTTTAACACGTCTTGTTCTTCGTTTACTACTAGGAATCTAAACAAACATGTTCGAGCTCGCGAGTTTAAGCATGTTCTTCTGCTAGTAATTCCAAAACGCGTGCTAAATTATTGTCAACACCTGCTGACAGAAGTCATGTCATGCTAATGCTTTGAAAAAATCGCGTCTTGCTTGAAATCTACAAGCACTTAGAATTAACTTCGTAGTTTTTCCTGTCATTGGGGTTTAGTTTCTGAAGTCGAAAACTATTTTTGTTGGCTTTGCTACAGACAAAGCATTGAAAGTAAATCATTGAATACATTGGCTTACAAACCACATTTGATAAAAAGAAGGTGTGCGCCGATTGCGAATTGCTTTAATTTACAAATTGTACTTCCCTCTTCCAAAATCCCAGCAGTTTCGTGTAAATAAAAATCTTGTTCAGGAAGTCTTGGCATTCGTACACTGACTAAAAGCACTAGCAACGATGAGTGGACAGCTCTAGCACTAAGCAAATAGAGTTCACAGCAATGAGGTCGTGATCAAGCTTACAACGACTGAACAACCCGCTACTTCACTTCCGATTTGTACCGGGAAGGCTACAGTGTTGATTTGTGTTGTTAATATGCATACAACTTCAAGGGAAAGATATTTGGTGGTAGTGACCTCATATCATCAGATGCGTCTTAAAGCGCGCAAATCGACTGCCTGAAATGAATCATGAACGTTTCCTTTTAAAAGACTCGGCACTATTTCAGTTAAGCAAAACTATGAATATCGCACAAATTTTTTGTTTCGCTCCCAAAACATATGGAACCACTTTGAACCTCCTGTCTTGAAAGCATTCATTCTCAGAAGCTTATATATCAAACCATGCTTTAGTTGCACAAAACGTGTAGACAGAAAAGCTCATAACCTTTTCAGGCAATCGTTTAGCAGATAGCGACAGCAGATTTGTAGTTAGCATTTCAAGATGGATTTAGTAATAAGTGTCATTACGAGGTCACGGTCACCAAGTCCTTCCTTTCTTAGATGCTACCATGTGTCCACATATTAAGTGTTGACAAATTTGAACCGAGATCTCATTCTCATCATTATGATTATTATCACTACGAAAGTTTTCTATGTTTGAAAGACCTTTCCCTCTCATTTGGCATATAGCTTTCTGTTCATATGACAGATTTTTTGATTTTATTTAGTATGGTTGATAGAGGATGAAGTGTCGTTCGGATTCGGCAAGAAGGAAGGTAAAGCGAAGTCGTTTGTGATGAATATCTTAGGATGCCTCACCTGAAAAGCTTACATATTTTCTGGAAGGTAATAACAGTGCAATTTTTGAGAGATGTCTTCTTTATTTCGTTGTAGGTGCTCATCTACACAAATTATGGACTTTTATCTAGAAATCCTGTAAGCGCTTGAGCATTGTCCACATATAAAAATATATATATCCTCCTTATAAAAACATCTAAACAGTGAAGTATATATTTTCTGACAGCAGAGAACAAAACGGTTCACATATTTTCGTTTTCGCTGTCGCTGCTGTCCCAGGAGTTACAATTTTCAAATTCAATTGTTAACTAAGTTTATAAACACATTGTATATTTCTATATTCCGTTTCTCTATCGAGTTCCTTTCTTTTATTTGAAATAAAAAAGCCATTAACAAGAAGAAGTACAAAATGGAATAGATGTGAATGGTGCATAAATTGGGGCGCACACCCTATGGCAAATACTAAAAATATAAAGTGCCGCTGAAGATTAAGGCAAAAGAGGCCATCCTCTCAGCTGGGCGGCATGGCGTTATGGAGCAAAGCTACGCCGCATTCGCCTGTGGTATATCCTGAAGGCTCTTTGCGTTTCGTCGCTCCTAATTGAAGTCGCAGAGGAGCTAGCGCTGCTCAGCGGATTGTTCATTTTTCATAGTCTCTATAGATAAAGAGTTCAAAATGTGGAAGATAAACAGGTTTTAGGGATGAATCAAAATAAAAAATATAAGGAAGAACTTGTCTGCAGATCAAGAGAAATTAAAAGAAGAGGAAACTACTTTTTTTGAAGAGTCATTGACGGAATTCTGTCTTTTTTCTTTATTATTTCTCCTGTTCCACTTTTCGTGAACACCTTTTAACAATTTATCCTTTGATTCATCCCAGTGTTCATCTCTAAAATTTATCTATTTTATCAATTTTTGTTTTCTTCACTGCAATACACACTTTGAACGGGAAAATGGCTCAATCCACGAGCAGCGTTACTTCTGAGGTGCAATTAAAGGCGACGCAACGCAAATGCCCCTCAGGACATACCGCGGGGAAATGGGGCGTAGCTTTGCTCCATAACGCCCGCCCCCCTCTCAGCTGTTTCTTCAGTAAAAGCAACATAGTTCAAAACATTTGCAAAACATTTTAAAGGCAGCGTCCACCCAAAATCTATTCACTCCAGATTGCAACTTATTTATTAGCAGGCCCTAAAAGTAGACCAACGTCGTTGGTCCGGTCCTCCAATGTTGCTTACAAAAGAGATAATGGACCGAATTTTCTTTGCGCTGCGCCCCCTTTCTTGCGCTCCATATACTCAGCTGTATATTGCCGTTCGAAACCCGTAGCCACTTTGGGGAGGCGGATCACAGTGGGGATGAAAGAGTTACACAGTTTCAAGTGCTGTTGCGCGGCTAGGACGGTGGAAAGGAATTACAAAAATAATGCTCTACGGGGAGGTTCATCAATAGATCAATTGTCTGCAGTGGTCCTCCTACTTTTATATATAAATTTGCTGATAGTGGTAAGCACATACTCTTGAAAAACAAAGTTTCCACAAACTTGCTGTTTGGCCAAGGCAAATTCTAGGTTGTGCCATAAATTTAGTGTAATCAAAATCTGCTAGTTCTCCCCTAAATAATGTGTCGATGAACCCCACCTTAGATAGAGGATGGAAGGTTCTACAAGATGGCTTTTACACATTCACGCAAAGTCTGATTCAAACGAAGTTTAGAGCGAAATCTAAATTTCTATTCAATCGACATTCCGTCCAAAAAATTTTATGGAACTCCAAGTTTACACATATAATATCCACATTAGACATTTTGACTAGGAATCGAGAAACAAAAGAAGCTAAGAATACGAAAACTTGCCTTTCTGAGTTTTTCAATTCTTGGCTAGATTTTCGAAAACTAGCGCTTGGAAGTTTGGATAGAATACAGCAAAAGTATGTGTGAATGTCTGGCGTGGGTAGCATGTGCGTGGGTAAGTTGGAGTTCTATAGGATTTGTTTGAGACCCGGCTTATTAGGTGACGAGGAGTTTTAGCATAGGCTTACAGTTCACGTGATTGAAATTTCCATGCTTTATGATTTATGATTTATTTGCCTTTCATATTATTACAATATGCGGCACCCAAACAAACACCCACTGCCGAGCCCTGGTAATATCTGATTACGCAATGACTGTTGATTTTTATACTGTATTCAATAGCGATACAAGCCTTTGACCTACGTGTGACTACTTTGTTATGTTGATTTTATCCTTTCCTGATTTTGCATAATTTTTGCATTATTTGTCAACAATGGATTTTCATTGCCTTGATGTTTTCTTACAAGGGAAGCGTGTTTAGTCGAAATGACCTTTCCTGAGACCTATACTGCTTCGAAGAGCATTGCACCGTAATTCCAAATCTGCTTTACAGATCTGCCAAGCGCCTCTGGACCCCGAGTTAGATCGAAAAATGAATGCAAAAATTAGGTAAAATCGATTGCTACAATATTTCCAGCGCTCATAAAGGCAATACCCTTCACCAGGCACTTTTCTGAACTGACCTCAAACATGCTGTATACTCTCTAAAGCGGAAAACGAGGCGATTCTGACGGTGGCTAACCCGTTGCAGCATCAATTCATCTACAACTTAAAACTCGAAAAAACTATAGAAAGTTGAGTATCAGCATATTAGACAGACTACTCATCGCATAAACGGCTCTGATACTTGGCACTGGACCATTTGAGTAAATTTGGGCGATTCTGTTCCAGTTTTGCGTTCAATTTTTTGACGTGAAAAACGCCCATAACTCGGCGTCCAGAGGCGCTTGGCAGATTTAAAAGGCAGATTTGGAATCACTGCTTAATGCTCTTCGAAGCAGTATGGGTCTCATCTGAAACGGCCCCTTCAACTAAACACGCTTTCCTTGTTAGTATAGGGCAGCCAAAAAAGAAGAACAAATATTAAGTTGACTAATAAATAGGTTCGGCGCATTCAGCGGTTTATAATTATATTGCTTACCATATGAATGAATGTATGCTACTGTTGGAAGGAACAAATCAAGAAGCGGATGGTGTACTTTGTTTATTTAGAGAAAATTTTCTCTGACGAAATGATGCAGGAAAGAAAAATAAATTTTTTAACAAAAAAGAAAACATGCTCTGATAAAGGAACTGAAGCTGGATGTGAATTGTAAATTTAGTGTCCACAACAAATCTACGAACTTTGAGCCATTCGCATGACCGTAGATGGTCAATTTCAAACGATTTCGCAAAAATTGACATCCATGCGCAAATGCCTGAACATCCTGCATTTTGGGCTGCAGAAATTCACAAACAGCAGATCACAATCTTTGTTGTAGTTCGTCATGTAGTCAAAGGTTGTATGTATTCAATCAATTGCTTATCTGTATACTCACTGTAGGTTGAAGTCGAAAATTAGAAACTCAAAATGGGGTTTTCTAGAAGGCTAGCCGTATTAGGGCATAACTATTATTTGTTGATGACGAAAATGTTTGAAAACCTGATATATGGGAGTGGAGGTTTGTATCTACCTCCTCACGAAATGTCATTCCTAGGTATCTGTTAGATGAATTATTATAAAGCTCTATTGCAGTCAAAAGAAACTTGTTTATTAGCCACCTCAAAGGCAGTGTCCGAGAAAAACTCGATTTTGAGATTTTGTGCTTATACGGGCCTATTCGCCATGTTGAATCCGAAACCACACTGAAAGGCGGGAAAACGGCAAAAAAGGGCTCTAGCGCAAGAGGGAAACAGCAAGTGGGCGGGGTCCTCCCCAGTGTGAATTCACGCTACCAGCTTCCGGAGCGGTCTTCTCGTTTCCGCTAGCCGTCCTAACATCGCTACCAGCCATGTACGATTGATTGACTTGAAACCGGTAGCGAGAAAATCGCTCCGGAAGCTGGGAGCGTGAATTCACAGTGGGGAAAATCCCGCTTCCTGCTGATTTTCCTCCTGTGTTTAAGCTATTTTTCGCTTTTTTGGCTCTCCAATTCGGATTCAGCGTAGCGAATAGGCCCGGTTATGTAGTAAATCTCAAAATCGAGTTTTTGCCCGGACACTGCTTTTAAGGGAGGCATAATTCGAAACTTGATCCCAATCACAAGATACATAAATCCACCTTAATTTTGTGACAGTTCTTCATTGGAGACCGCAAATTAACTTCTTAAAATGCTCATGCCTCCCAATGCACACTTGAATAGCTTTGAGGCGCTTTTCCTAAACTGGATGTGTACAGCTGCCTTTGTGCGCGGAATAACTTCTGCCGTGCCATCGGCGAAAGCTGGATAGTAAAGCTAGCAAGCCAAGCAACAGATCAGCAACAAATTGGCTTATGCTTAGGTATCTGGAAAACAGAGAAGAAGACTTGAGAGACTAATTTCTTTTGTGTGCAACTTATCGTCGCCTCCATGATTGCTGGAGAGGAGGAAGATATATAGCAACCCAACAGCTGATTTCGCGGTAGAGCGTGAATTACGATTTAAGCAGGTTTTCTTCTCCATCCATGAAAGCCAAATTGGTACAAATAAAATTCAGTTTATCCACATTCCCAAGGATCAATAAAAATTTTCCAACCTGGAGGACGTGAGCATAACAGTTGCTACTGAGAACATATAAAGCTGTCTCAAACCTGGCCCGGAGTTAAGAGCCGATACCTTTAGGGCTCCCGGTCAGGAGTCACGCCGCGCCCAAATTTTGTGCCTCTCCGTTGCTAAAGTGACACGGCGCCACAGTAGGGAGAAGGGCGGCAGATACATGACTTATTGCCATAGGTATTGTTGCGGCAGGAGTACTGACGGGAACTGTGGTCTGTACTGCTTGAGGTCGCGTTGCGGAGTCGCTTCGCAAAAATTCGTGACGCCTAACCAGTACCCATACCTTCAGTGTGACCAAGCTTACGAGGTTTGTGATAATTCCAAAAATGAACAGTAGAGAAGTAAAGAATAAGGTAGTGAAAGAAAACACAAAAGTCTAATATGGTTTTAATGGCTTGTAAGCTGGTGAGGAGCTGCTCTTCGGTAAAACCAGCTTTGCCATTGTTTGCCTTGCAAACAACGTTTGTGTTGATATCTGCAAAATAAATATGCAGCACATAAAGTGATTGGTCCAAGCAGCCTCACATTGTTGTGCATTTTTTCCAGTCTGATAAATCGCTTCAGAATTGGTTTATGAAGGCGTCCAAATGTGACATCATAGCGCACTTACCATACAACTTTCATAAGTGTGTTGTGAGCACGCAAAGCATAATTGGATATGACAGGCGAAAACGATAGGTATACATATGACTGCCACATACAAGGTGAGTCAGAAAACACCTTACAAAGGAACGATCCCAGCTTAAGATGGCGAATTGGATTGAACCGCATATCATTGGATGCCCCTTGGCGAGCTAATCCCAAATCTACTTTTCTTATCTGCGATGTCGTTCTTTGGGAAAAGTTATAAGCGTTCAAATGCTCAAATTTGGCAAAAATTCATCGCCACAATCTCAAAAACTAGTTGTTCAAAAACACTCATCTGTGTCTGTGGTAAATGTGAGCATCCCTCAAAATCAGTGCTCTCAATATCTTGCTAGTCATGCACTTTCAAGTCGCATTTGAAGCACATCATACAGTAGAGCTCCATTGCCTTCACACATCTGAATGCAGTTGAATATGTGAAGTCACTGAAATTCTAACGTAAGAAATGCTCATATTTACCAGAGACACAGATAAGTGTTTTTGAACAAGTCGTTCTTGTGAATGTGGCGCTGACTTTTTCCCAAATTTGGACATTTGAACGCATATAACTTTTTCCAGAGAAAGGCATCGCAGATCTAGAGGGTAAATTTAAAATTGGCTCATCAAGACGCATCTAATAATATGCGGCTCAATTCAATTCGCCACCTTAAGTTCGGATCGTTCCCTTGTTAGACTCTAGCAGCAGTGAACCTCGCAGGGCCTCCCGTCATATCTTGATGATTTTCGCTGTATAATTGCTAGCGGCATGCTATATCCTGCTAATCAGATGTAACATTTTTTATGAACTTTATCGAACTGAAAAGACAGTAAGTAAAAACCTTGTCACAACGTTTATGAGAGAGTGTATCCCTATGGTGCAGAGAGGAACCTATTAAGATCTCTAAAAGCTCAATAATCTGACAATAAGAACATGAAGACGAAACGAGGCCACTTGTAATCTTCGCAGTCGATAAAGATTTTCGTTTACAGCAGAACATTAATCGGGTGACAACTTGTCACCCGATTAATGTTCTGTCACTGACAAGTGACGTAATGAAGAGAATATTGTGTGAAAAAAACCCGCATTTATGAATAAGCTAGCAGAGTAAATTTTGCGCAATCGGTACGTTATAGTCACACCAACACCAACACACCTGTTTTCGAAAGTGGAGCAAATTTTGACAACTGGAACATCTGGCAAAAAGACACTTTTGACTAGTTGTAGTCACCCTGCTGGTCTGCATAACAAGCCCCCATCAGATAAGGCACTGTTTTTTATATGCTTTTTATTGAATGTTCTCTATAGTTTATGTATCTGGACGATGAGACTACCAGAGAAGGTTTTGGCTTTTGAACACTGCTCTCTGCTCCTCTCTATTTGGAGAATAGCAGATGATGCACGAAAATCACGCTAGATTGAAAGTCTGGGGTTATTACAAACGCGTGAGCATACTGAAGGTATCGGCTCTCAACTCCGGGCCAGGTTTGAACAGCCTTACGCGTCCTGCAGCAGTTGCTGTGCTCACGCACTGTAAAGTGAAAAAATTTAGTGAATCTCTGGGATGTGGATGAACTGGACTTATCGCTTGTCTGTTTGTTGAACCTCCAACCGTACACAATTTGGATGCCTATAAAGGATTGAGAAGGAAATCTGTTCCAATCGTAATTCGCGCCCTATAGCGAAACCAGCCGTCGAGTCGCTGCAAATCTTCCGTCCCTCTGATTGCTGCTACTCTTAGTCTGCGACTCTGACCTGCGGCACACATGGCTAACACATTTGCACTATGCAACCACGTGTTGCCAACAGTGTGCTGGCCATCATCTTTAAGGCCTACTTGTTGGTATCTTCCTTTTCCCGCAAGGATTTTTGCCAACGTCGTCATCGTATGCGCGTGAGAGTTTTTAACAGCTAGAGAGTGAAGAAACTAATGCTTTAAAATGGAGGTTCAACGAGTTTTTCAACGTGTGCAGATGTCTGCACGGCCACGCCCGCTATACGCATGGGAATCGCCTACATATGTTGCCAGCATGTTGCAGCATGCCAGAATGTTAGTTCGGGTGCCGCAGGTCAGTGGCGCAGTGCGCGAGTGCTCTTCCATTCGTGCAATTGTTAGACACAAGCTTCGCGCAAAGTTGGCATTTTATGATTAGAGCAGGCGGAGTGTCCCCATCGAATAGAGGTGCGCACGCAAGGCATTACGTTGAGGTGAAGGTTCCTGTTCAATAGGGACTACGTCATTGACATAGACTGTATATAATGGTGGTCATTGAGAGAGTCTTGAGATTTTCGCGTTGAATTCTTGATAAAGCAGTGTGTCTGTGTCAACCGGCGACTCGATTTTATGAAGCATGTTTGTTGAACCAAGGATTGAAAATACAAGCGACTGACCAAGCATTTGCACTTTGCCTCACCTCCGGATAAAGAACTGGTGTGCGCAGCGGAACGTTTGCAAGAGCGTTGAGAATTACTCGGCTCCCTTCTTCTGCGCAAATTGCTGCTTGATTGGTCAATGTTGTACTCTGTAACGATTGTCGATATTAGCTGAGTGAAAATTTCTCTATGTTTGCTTGTTAACATCAAATTGTTCTTCCGTATCTCTTTTTGATTGAGCGCTCTATGAAGCATTTAGTCGTGGTGAATGCATTTGAAAAAAAGATGTACTAATTCTACTGAGAACATGCCAATAAATTTGACGCTAATCCAGTCCCTGGCCAAAGTTTTCAGTTGTAGATATCGCTCAAACTTGGTTTGAGAAGATCATTCGACCTTGATACCAAGATAATACTGGTTCGTGCGATGACGTATTTTCCGAGATTACGGTGGGTGCACGGTATAGGGTCAAAAATCCCAAGTCGAGCGAAATTTTGCATAAGGAGCTATCTAACATGGTGATCACAAACATGATACTCTCACTATAGCGAACTATCATAAAGTTAAAGTCTGCTATAGAGGTCATTTACCAATTTCGTTGGAACATCGCATAAAGGTATTTGGTTTTCTAGTCACGAGTACCACATCGTTGCTAGTAAAAAAGAGTTCAGTTTTAACAATTTATTCAAGTAACTTGGGTATTTTACAAGCCAAAGTCCATACTCTGATGCGCGCACTCTACGGAGCATTGGCCTGGGGTTATTTGATTGTCACACCACATCCATATCAATATACGTATGGCAGTTTTCCGCGCAACGGTCGTTTTAAAGGAAATGAGGGGATTTCTTGCCAAAGTATACGACAATCTGAGAATGAACGACGGCGCATTTGAGGAATGGTAACGAAGAGTAGACTTCAAGCCACGCCTAGATACCCTACCTGAGGGATTCCGGAAGACGATCAAGCTGGTTTAAAAGCGCTAAGTCTTGCCACTGGAGGGACTGCCGATGACGAGGCTGACGTACAGGGAAGCAAAGTCGAGCGTGAGCGTGACGCGTGGTTCGTTCTTCTTTACGTGCAGTCAGCCTCTAGATGGTACTTTCGCTCTATCCCTCTTATGATTGCGCAACATCGGACTGGTCATGAACAAGGTGTATGAGCTTGGGATAGGACATACCAATATCGCCCGGTGGGAACAATACTTCAAGGACTTGTGTTGCGAACATTGGCGACGAAATCGCATTGTGCTAGGAGAAGTCGGTCAATAATTCGAGATTGATGGAACGTTTGTTACCTTAGGGAAATATAATTGTGGTCGACTTCTGCGTGTACATAAATGAAATGGCTGCTTGGAAGTTACGAAAGGCTTTTTTGTTCGGACGTCGAAGCGACGCTTGGTCTTTTGCGCCCGTTCGTTAAGTACATACGACCTAACAGCACAATAGTAAGCGATTGTTGGCAAGCTTACAATCGCATTGCTTTCCTTGCCGCAAGGTTACGCTCACCTAACCGTGAATCACTAACATACGATACGTGGAACAACGTACTGTCGTAAACTTTACTCTGAGCGATAAATGAAAGCAGAACTTTCACCTGCATAAAACGAGAAAACATAGGCGTATTAGAGTGGTTGTGAATAAAGAGAGTAGAGAGAGTAGTGATTTATTTAAAATTTTCAGCAGCACCAAAAAATGTGTTTTCATAGCCTTTCCCATGCTAGAAAAATGATTTTTGCAAGTTTTTCTTTGAAACTGACAACAATTTTTTCACATAACCGGCTTTTGCACTATAAATGAGCTAAATTCCGCGAAGATTGACGAAGTGCAGTAAAAGCCGAGTGGGCCCAAAACTCGAGCAAGAGTACACGAAAATGCGGTCTTATCTCATTGTAGAGTGATGTCCTAACAATCCTACAGACATATAATATCGTGTTTCGTTGATAATCCGCGAAAATCCACGGTCAGAGCCAAATGCCCAATTCTGATCGTAAGTTGTCTTTCCTTCGCTCGTGTGCTCCTGCGCCTACCGCGCGCTACCTCGCTACCCCCGCGCTAAACAATGGTATCCTTCTCCCCACTGTTTCAGACTCATTTCTGCCGAAACATCTATCGGCTTGTAGCCTTAAGCTCATACGCTGACAACATCGCCAAGCTCAAATGATTTCTAAGAAAATTTAGCAATTAGCCAGTCTCCGAATTCCTTTCTTTCCTTAAACTAAGCATCAAGAGGTTTTTTTGTGTTAGTGAAAGACCTCGCATTTATCTATGTAGACAATGTCGCCGGCCTTACTTCTTCAAAGTTCAATTGCGTTCTGATGTTTATTCAAAAAAAAATTTCGAGCAGCAAAATTGAGTTTTTCTTTATAGTGCTTTTTTGAAATAAGTATGCATGATTGCTTATCGAAACACATTCATGCCGCAATAATGATGCTTAATTATTCGTATTCGTCTGTAGATAGGACAACATAGAATCGGAGTTTGTACTTCGCTTACAGAATCGTTTTAAGGAATTGGAACGCAGACAAAACGGTATCCTGAAGGGAAAAGGGAACATAATGATGTACACTTTGCTAAAGCCGTTGCGACTCGGTATTCATTACTCGAGACAAATCACTTGCGGTTTTGATGCAGGTGTCGCGAAAATTTTGCGACATTCATGTAACCACTAACTGCCGTTCTAAAGCATAAAGTTGTAGTCAGCTGATTTGCGTTTTGACAATCCCTACAGTTTTGATATGTGGAAAAAAAGACTTTTGCAGTCTACGCGTCCTAACACTGACGAGATTTATTAGGCACTTATGCTCGAATAAGTAAA
The DNA here is from genome assembly GCA_958299035.1 of Cylicocyclus nassatus. Classification (NCBI taxonomy): domain Eukaryota; kingdom Metazoa; phylum Nematoda; class Chromadorea; order Rhabditida; family Strongylidae; genus Cylicocyclus; species Cylicocyclus nassatus. The sequence continues at coordinate 25,831,679 of CATQJL010000316.1, forward strand.
CTCATCAAAACTTTGTAACTTGGAAGTTTTTCGTGTTCCGTAACGCCCATCCCTTCATCAATGACAAGTTACCTCATAAACAATCAAAAAAGGACAAAGGGCATGAGACATGCAAAATAGCGTAGCATTTTATACGGGCTGTACAGAAAGTTGCAACTACTGAGGACTAGTGAAGTGCAGATAATTTTCTTTCGAATGGCTGATCCGGTCGGCAGCACAGCAACACAGTTCCGAGTTTGAAGTGTACTATTGTGTTGTGTGATAAGCTCGTTCACATTTTTTGTTTTAGTTTTTTCTTATTTTGCAGAGCGTTTAGCGAGATGTTTGCATGTGTTGGAAGCCCTATCTCCACCAAACGGCTTTCATCATTTTTTCACTTCCCAAGAAGTTAGGTGAAAAATTCGACTGCCCGAAAAATCCGAGAAGGCGAAAATCCGATTTTCGACATCTTTTTTCCTCTTAATTTCCCGTTAATCACTAATATTCAAAGAGCCTGAGAAAATTGAATGCAGCCGACTAATCATTCATGCGCTGACTGCCAGTGTTTATGCTTGCTCACTTCCTTTTACCGACCGTTCGATGCCAATTTTGCAAAAGGCGGTGGAGGTAAGGATTTGACGCAAAGGCACTGTTTCGCGTACTTGAGTTGTGGATTCTCTAAATCCAAACTTTGGAGTAAGTAACCTATTATATGATAATTTTATGATTTGGGACCCTCCGACCATCCCCTCAAAAGGTGCCTTCGTATGCGTAACGTTGGTGCCGAAGAACAAAAAACAAACTCATCTTAAAGTTTGTTAAATGAATCTTGAGCACTTCTATCAGCACTCAATTAAAAAGTACGTTGCGGGACGCACAACACTTTGCCCATACTTGTCGCAAAATTTGCTGTTTTCGAAATGTTCAAACCCATTCAAAAGACAGCGTAATATAGTTGTCGAAATTTTTGATTTGTAGCCAAATTTCTCTTTCAGCTTCTCAAAAATTGAAAAAAAATTACAAAATTTGGCAGAGAAAACTTAGAGCTTTCGAAGGCATACAAAGTTTTTGAAAGATGCTTTGGAAAAATTGAGAGGAAACTGAAACAAAAAGTGCAAACGAACTTATCACACAACCTAATAGATTAGCCGGAAAAACAAAGAAGTCATAAATCATCTGAATGTCTTCTCAAACACATCACACGGAAGCGAGATGTGCAATTCTTTTCTGTTTCTATCTATCACTTTCTTTTGATTCGTTTTGCTTAGGAGGTCACAGAAAGCTCCGGGCCTTTTAGAAAGTGCGAGCTCAGTTGCTTTTTAAATTGACCATAATATGTAGTCAAGTCAAACGGGTATGGGATCCGCAACGAAGAAGGCAATCGAATTCTGGAGTTCGCTTCCGCTCATGAATTGGCGTTGGCAAACACCACTTCATCAAGAAGAGCGATCACCTAGTAACGTATGCCAGCGGAAATCGAAAATCGCAAATAGACTTCTGGGCGGTACGACTAAAGGAGCTCAAGTACGTGAAGAACTGCAAAGTGATCCCTAGCGAAGAATGTGTACCACAACATCGACCACTGATTCCAGATCTGAATATCCCAGTCAAGAATCGAAGAAAGGCAATGACGGAGGACAGAATACGCATCAAGTGGTGGAAGCTCAAAGACGACGCTCGATCCAAAGCTGCTATGGAATCAGCTCTACCACTCCTAGAAGGCGAACCGGAGCGTTCCTGGACGAATCTGAAGAAGAACGTTCATCAGATGGCAGGAAACCTGCTGGGATTTACAAAACCAGGAAAGGCAAGACTTGAGAAAGAAACTTGGTGGTGAAATGAGGATGTTCAAGCTGTGATCAAGAGTAAGAAGCTCGCATACCAACTGTGGCAGAAGACAAGATTAGAAGACGATCGTCAGAAATATGTAGACGCAAAACGTGCAGCAAAGAAGAGCGTAAGAGAAGCGAAGGAAGCGTACATAGCAGACTTCTACAAGAAGCTGTACACTCGAGAAGGCGAACGTGATATCTACCGAATCATAAGGAGAAGAGCAAAAGCCACAGAAGATACAAGCCACTTCTACAACATCAAAGACGAGTACGGAAGAATTTTAAGAAGTCCAGAGAAGATAAGCGAACGATGGAGAGCACACTTCGAGAGAATAGCATCTATAAGCTACCAAATGTCATCTACCATAGTAGCTGAGACGGTACAAGGACCGGTAGAAAACATCACAGAAGATGAAGTTCGCGCAGCCATAGCGAAGACGAAGAACGGCAAAGCAACCGGCCCAGACGACATTCCCAGTGAATTCTGGAAGAGGTGCGGACAAGCTGGAATCACTTGGCTAACACAGCTTCTCAATCGGATAATCGAATCCAAGAAGATGCCGCGCGACTGGTCCAAAAGCGCAACGATTCCAGTATGGAAGAAGAAAGGAGACATAGCCGATTGTTCCACATATCGTCCCATACGTCTAACGAGTCACACGCTGAAGATCTTCGAACGAATACTAGAAACGAGACTCCGAAGCATCATAGAACTAGCTCCCAATCAGTGTGGATTCGTGAAGGGCTGTAGCACAACAGATGCCATCCATACCGCCAGAATAATGATAGAAAGAAGCAGGGAGAAGCAATGTGAACTACATGCGGCGTTCCTCGACCTGGAGAAGGCGTTCGACAAGGTACCACACGACATCATATGGTGGGCACTACGAAAGCACAAGGTGCCAGAAGAGTACGTGCAATGGACGAAGATGATCTACAAGAATGCCATCAGCCACGTACAGACAGCAGCGGGACCGACGAAAGAATTCCAGATACGAGCCGGCGTACACCAAGGCTCTGTACTCTCACCGCTCCTGTTCAACACAGTCATAGATGCAGTGGTCGACGGCTTCATACGACAACCACCATGGACGCTCATGTACGCAGACGATGTTCTCCTACTGGCGAGAAGCAGAAGAGAGCTCCAGATGGAAGTGCAGAAGTGGAAGGATCAGCTTGAGATGCATGGACTGAAGCTGAACATGACGAAAACGGAGTATATGGAACTGGGAACACAGACACCCGGGACAATCCAGATCGGAGACACGCAACTCAAGAAGACCACCTCCTTCAAGTACCTGGGAAGCCGTATCTCCGCAGATGGCAACTTCCGCGATGAGATAAGCAGTAGAGTGAACGCAGCATGGATGAAGTGGAGAAGTCTCACAGGAGTCCTATGTGATAAGCGGATGCCAAGAAAGCTGAAGTCCCTGATATATCGCACGACAGTTCGACCGACGGCCCTATACGGAAGCGAATGCTGGCCATGTACACATGACGAAGAGAGAATGATAGTGTAATGGAAACACGAATGCTGAGATGGACCACAGGAGTGACGATGCTAGACCATGTCCCGAATGACACTATACGAAGCGTAATGAAAGTGACACCCATTGCAAAGAAGATGCAAGAAAGACGTCTACAGTGGTATGGACATGTGAGCCGAAGAGAAGAAAGCCACATTACGAGATTGGCCATGTCAGTGGAAGTGCCAGGGAAGAGACCAAGAGGAAGACCTAAGATGAGATGGCTGGATAAAGTCAAAGCAGATATGAGAGAGCTTGGTATAAGAGAAGAGCAGGCCTTAAACCGAGAAGAATGGAAAAGATTGACGAGAGCGGCAGACCCCGAGTGACGGGAGAATGCAAGGATAAAAAAAATGTAGTCAAGTCAAACCAAGCGAAGACTGCAGGTCGCTAGTGCAGTAGCATTATTCTCCTAAATTAAGCTACAGCAGGCACCTGCTATTTTGACCGAACACTTTATAAAACGAGAAATTTACTCGGCTTGACTAATGTTTTACAAACTTTGCAAACCTAATAAGCAGGGAGGACCGAGGGGGGGGGGGGCTTTCCCGAAGATGAGTCGCGAAATTTTTGAAATTTTTGAAATCTTACGTAGGTTATAAAAATTTGCAAATAACTTGTTTATTCTTGTGAACAATCGAAAGAATTTTTTGAATTTTTTAAAAATTCAAATTAGCCTTATAAGAAAATTTTTTCCAGGGGGAAGGGGGGGGGGGGGTGGCTGGACGCTCCCTTTTCCAGACTAAGGGTTAGGGACCCGCAAAAAAATTTTGAGAAGCACCCCTAATATTTTTTCGAGTGCGTGGCTGACGTCACGCACCTTCATTGAAAAAATTTGCCGCGCCCCACCCGGACGGAAATCCTGGGACCTCCAATGCTAATAAGGAAGGCACACCAAATCGCACAGGAGGCGTCATCTGTCTAGTCACCTCACCGTCACTGCACACAAAGGCGCTGACATTTTAGTCAATAACGCAGAAATATTCCTTTTGCGCTTTGAAATGTTTTTTCCAAGAACTCACCTGGTCGGCTATATTTCGTGAACTTGACGCTCAACGAAATTATTACGTTTCACTTTTTGGAACGCGACAATAAGGGGGTAAAAAACTACATGTTGCTGAATGGTGTGCGTATTTGCTGCAGGTGACCAGAGGCCGCTCCTATTCGACGACATATATTTACCCGATGATGGGGTGACTAGACAAATGAGCCTTTACGGTCACCAAACGAGCCATTGAGAATATTGGCAATGCTCACGTTTTCTGCGGAATCTTATATATAAAGCTGAATGTCTGTTTGTCTGTATGTATGTCTACCTGTCTGTACGTATGTTCCGAATAGAAAATTCCATTTCTGAACCGATCCGGATCAAACTTGGCACACATGCACTTCGGGCCCCGGCGGGTGTCACGCAAACTTTGCATAGGAAAGAGACCATAACTCGCTCCGGAATGAAGGATAGGATTACTGTAGGTGTACGATATGGGGTCTCACCCAAAACAAGGAAAAGGGCGTTGATTTAATAAATGAATGTGATATTCGCGTATGGCAGGTCAAATAACCTTACTGGGTAAAGGTAAAGTATGGGCAGAATTTGAGCTTTGGACTCTTTGGTCATTGACGGTCGTCCCCAGCAGCTCTTGCGTTCATCGACTCGTTCGACTTCATGAGAACGCCAAATCTCGACATGCCCCTAAATTTTGTTTCTTTTTTACTAGGCCAAAGGAGTCAACCTCCATCAATAAATTGTAGACGAATCCGGACTACTGCGCATGGTCTAGGCTGCCAAAGGCTTCATTTTAGCTTGAAACCCCAAAAAATCTCAAATTTCACTAGTTTTCGGAAAACGCCCGAAACTTTTCTTTTTCGTGTTCAAAATTTAGACAATGTGTGCTTTCTTGTAGCTCACATTGCCTTCTACATAATGCCAAAGTTTGAGTGCGCCATGTTGAGTGAGAGTGAAGTTATGAAACCAGTTGCAAAACTTAGTTTCCAGCCTAATACTACACAAACCCAGGTTTTAGTGCAATGAACCTATGAGGATATCCATAATTTTTCCCACCCGTTGAAAAGAGTGGGTCCCACTTCCCTAGTGCACCATCCAAAAACTTTCGCTTTATTGTTCATGATTTTTTCCTGGGCCACTGCAGCTGATGTGACTTTACATTTTCTCGCGGTGAAAAAGTTGTGACAATCATTGCCGTAAAGCTGGAATCAGGGAATCTGTTTTTATCAGTCCGTCGAAAGAACTTTTTGCATTTTCGAACGGACGTAACATCCCGCGAAAAAAAGTCATAATAAAATTTCTAAGTGCATTCGATGCAGATTAAAACGGGTCGAAAGAGGAGAAAAGCCATCGGTTGACTTGCGAGTTGCTCACCGATTAATGTTTTCTGAGGTTTGATTTGACCAAGCATAAAATGCGATGGCATCCAATATAATTCTATCAAATATTATGGCGGGTTATGGCAAGGAGGAAATAATTTATTTGTGCTGCGTAGGGTTTGCCCTATTCATCGGTTATTTGGACGTCTTGTCAAACTGCAATGCGCTCATGACCATTTAAAGAAGATAAAAGTTGTAAAAAATGCAATCAAGATTTTCCGAAAATTTATAATTTGCAGCGAATACTTTTGGAAGAACGTAACACTATCTTCGAGATCCGATTTTGTTCTTCGCTTCAGAAGCCATGATTTGGTTTGTTATGAAAAGGCCCAGAAGTAGAACATTGAAGTCGAGAATGTCTGTTAACTTTCTTGAACGTGTTGTGTATACTTGGGTCCGAATCGAATAGAAATTCGATTACTCGAATAAAACATTCGAATATATTCGTATTCGAAATTCGATATTCGGAGTTCTTCCATTTTCGAATAAAATTCGAAACTCGAATAATCAAAAAACGGGGTTTCGAATAGATTTTATTCGAATGTTTTATTCGAATGTTTATTCGAATTCGTATTCGGATGAACTCCGTATTCAGATTATTCGACTTTGTTGCAGAGCCAACTGCTGAGTATCAAGCCCACTTCGTCCGCGTTTTTTTTTCCGCAAAACTCGGTAATGCATCTTTTGCAACCGTTATGACCTTTGAACTGTATGGAGGCTCGCATTCTTCCGACTGCTTGACAGTAAAAAAAATCATATGTGGAATTTAATTGATGCTTTTTCGATCATTGAGACTGTTCGCACTCCTATTGGCATCAAATTAGCAAAGAAGCTATCAAATTCAGGCTCATGTTCCAAGTTCATATATTGAAAGTGTTTTAAAGTGCCTGTCCTTCTTTCTTTGCATTGCTCATGCTTGCGGTACGCAATGCCCACACTAGTGAGCACTCTTGCTTGCATAAGTTATATTGCACAACTGCCTCTATTCGCTACCTTAGAGATTTTTTGCGAAATGGTGTATTCTGAGTAAAGGACATCGCAATTGTAGTGGAGGATTAGACGGTTTAGATCGCCGTACGCGATTTGCCAGTTACGAGATGTCTTCAAATGTAACGCCAGCTTACCACAAATGTTTAGCGTGTACAACTTACCAAAAAGATAAATGCCCTGCATTCTGTACTTTTAAAATAAATTTTGGACAATTTGACGATTGTCAAACCATGTCGCCACCGAAATGCCTGCAGTATGCCCGGGGCTATAGGAACATCCGTGCTCGCTTCGCGGAATAAACCACATGCCACGACTAGCTTATACCACACAAGACGAAAGTCTCCGATGAACAGGCAATGCATTGTAGCATTTGTGGCGTTTAAGTACATATGTGGCCACCGTTACTGCTTTAGAAGATCGCACACCTAGCGCGAATCCGAACAGCTCGTTAGGTGAACACTTTATCGATTTTTGGAGAAGTTTGAGCTACGGGGCTGGGAGTTGATACAGGGGGGGGGGGGGTAAGTGAAGGTGCTAATTATGGATAAAAACTTACCTTATCGATTTTATCGATTTTTGGAGAATTTGAGCTACGGGGCTGGGAGTTGGCATAAGGGGGTAAATGAGGATGCTGATTAAAACCGAAATCTGTTTCATCGATTTCAGCGATTTTTGGAAAATTTTGAGCTAGGAGTTTGTATAGGGGATACGAGGGTGCTGATTATGAATGGATCGGCTTTGTCCAGATATGTCGGCAAATCCTTCTATATAAAGCTGAATGTCTGTTTGTCTGTCTGTATGTATGTCTGTCTGTACGTATGTTCCGAATAGAAAATTCCATTTCTGAACCGGTCCGGAATAAACTTGGCACACATACACTTCGGGGCAGGGCGGGTGTCATAGGCTACTTTTCGTCATCGATCGATATCGATTTTATCGATTTTTTTGCAAAGTTTGAGCTACGGGGCTGGGAGTTTGCACAGGGGGGTAATCGAGCATGCTGATTACGAATACAATATTAGTTTCTGAAATCGTCCATCACTTTCATCGATTTTATCGATTTTTTTGCAAGGCTGGGCTGCGGGGCTGGGAGTTGGTACAGGGGGGTAATCGAGCATGCTGATTACGAGTTCGATATTACATTGGCGCTATTCGGCTATCTGGGCTTCAAAATTTTTTTGTCGTAGAGCTTGCTCAAACTTCGTGTATAAGGGTTATCTTAAGGGCGGGAATACTTCAAGCGATCTCAATCGCGACGCGATTTGGCGATATATCAAGTGTCCATAACTCATTGTAAGCATATTATAAATGTACAGAAGATAGGATATTTTATCAGTTTGCGTAAGTTATACACGCTATGCATGTGCAGTTTGCTAATGTTGGATCCGAACACTCTTGGCAAATTGCCAATTCGCGTCGCGACTGAAATCGCGTGAAGTATGCCCGGTCCTTTACATGGTGATTACAGATATCACACTTTCTCCGCAGAATGTCTTCCCGTGTGGTTACGATAAGTGTACGGTATGAAGTCAAAATCATAAATTTGGCTGGAGTTTGGTCCATACGGCTTATTCGACATGCTATTTACGAATATCATCTTTCTCTGCGTATTGGAACCTTTTCATAGAGTTGTGGTGGTTATATGGCATGGGGTCGAAAGCACAGATTTGCTTCAAACTTCGTCTAGGGTGGTCATTTAGCGCGCTGAACATGAAAATCATGCTGATTTCGCAGGATAGTGTATTTTCTTGGGTTACGGTGGGTGTCGATAGGTCGAAGTTCCAGATTTGCTCAAAACCTTCCTGCAACGGTTCACAAGTATATCGCTTATGAATAAGATGCTTGCTCGCTGTCATAACGCATGAGTGAAGTTATGATGAGTTGCAGGGTTTGAATGGACATTTTTTCGCTTTCGGGCCAATTTAGATCTCAGATGTTCACGAAGTGGGGAAACGGTCGTTTTGCATGGTGGTCTCCAGCGCCATCCTGATAACCTGTCCCAACGCGTAACGCACGCGGCAAATCTCCCTCCCCTGTTTTTGCTTAGGAAAAGCCGCCGAAGGGTGTATCGCACGCGGCAGTGGTCCTATAAGGAAAGCATTACGGTTATGAAGCTTTTACACCACACAAAATGCCGTTATCCTGGGGATTAAGCACGATTTTCTTGAAACAGCACTTTAGGTATTTCCCTGCCAGGGTTTCAGGCAGATTCATGATTTTTACCCGCTGCCACGCGAAATGACTACTTAATTCGTCATCAGCGGCTTGACTAACCCCCACATACCGAGTTTGAGCAAGACCCACCATAAAAACATTTTAGGGCCCGGATAGCCGAATAACGCCATCGGTTTAGAATTATCCTTACTTTATAAGTCCTCCTTTCTTTGAACCTTGGCATGTTAATAGTATATCGTTTAACTTTTTCTATACCACAAGTACCGCCGAAACGTAAGGCTCAATAAAGAGTTCCGATAAAAACCTGTTGTGGCATAGAAGAAGTTGAACGATATCCTTACTTTTATCAATTTTATTGTTTTTTTGCAAAGTTTGAGCTACGGGGAGGGGGGGGGGGAGGGGTTGGTGAGGAAGGTAGGTGAGCATACTGATTACTCACACAGCGGGAATGGGGAATTGCATGTAGAAGTGTGCACAGGTAAAAGTGTACAGGGATAGAAATGGGACCTTTGTCGTTTTTGACAGGGCCGGGCGGAGCCGGGTAAGCCAGCTACTATAAATATGATGCTTGCTCGCTGTCATAACGCATTAGTGAAGTTATGGTGAGTTGCAGGGTTGGAATGGACATTTTTTCGCTTTCGGGCCAATTTATTAGGTTGTCCGGAAATTAATGCCCGTTTTGAATTTCAACCGTAATAAGTCATACATTTCTCATTTCTAAATAGGTTGCAACGTACCATTCGATAGAGCAAAGCAAACTCTACAAGAGGGCTATTTCGCTTTTGCGACAGCTCTCATCCATCTCGAGTTTCGAGCCAAAAACTATAAAGACTCAGCAGCCCGAAAAAACGAAAAAAATCGTAACTCTTTTCATAAAAATTCTACAAAAATTCTTACTTGCTCGCGTAAACACTATCCACATAAAACATCTATATGCGCCTTTGCCGTATTTTTTCCTCTGTTAGAAATCAAGAAAAGGGAAATTTTCGTGCATTTGCCAAAGTGATGCTGTGCCGTCCCCACATAGGTAGTTGTATACCACAAGCCTGTAGAAGTATAGACTTAAATTTTCAGCTCTCTAAAAGCTTTAGTTCTCGAGAAATACCGAAAATAGCTTTCTCTAGTAAGGTGGTTCAAGCTAAAATTCAAATTTCTCGAGAAGTAAAGCTTGTAGAGAGCTAGAAATTTATGTCTATACTTCTACAGGTTTGTAGTATACAACTACCTATGTGGGGAATTCACCACACCACTTTGGCAAATGCACGAAAATTTCCGTTTTCTTGATTTCTAACAGAGGAAAAAATACGGCAAAGGCGTATATAGATGTTTTATGTGGATAGTGTTTACGCGAGCAAGTAAGAATTTTTGTAGGATTTTTATGAACAGAGTTATGATTTTTTTCGATTTTTCGGGCTGCTGAGTCTTCATAGTTTTTGGCTCGAAACTCGAGATGGATGAGAGCTGTTGCAAAAGCGAAATAGCCGTCTTGTAGAGTTTGCTTTGCTCTATCGAATGGTACGTTGCAACCTATTTAGAAATGAAAAATGTATGACTTATTGCGGTTGAAATTCAAAACGGGCATTAATGTCCGGACAACCTAATAGATCCCAGATATTTACGAAACGGGAAAACGGTCGTTGCATGGCGGTCTCCAGCGCAATCCTGATAACCGTCCCAACGTGTAACGCACGCGCCAAATCTTCCTCCCCTGTTTTTGCTTAGGCAAAAGCCGCCCAAGGGTGTATCGCGCGCGGCAGTGGTTTTATAAGGAAAGCATTACGGTCGTGGGAAACTTTTATACCACACGAATTGCTATTTTCGTGGGGATTAAGCGCGATATTCTTGAAAAAGGTGATTTTAGGTGATTCCCTGCCAAGGTTTCAGGCAGGTTCATGATTTTTACCCGCTGCCACGCGAAATGACTACCATATTCGTCATAAGCGGCTTGAATAACCTCCATATACCGAGTTTGTGCAAGACCCACCACAAAAAACATTTTAGGCCGGACAAATAGCGCCATCAGTGTTTAGAATTATCCTTACTTTTATCGATTTTATTGTTTTTTTGCAAAGTTTGAGCTACGGGGCGGGGGGGGGGGGATGAGGAAGGTAGGTAAGCATACTGATTACTCACACAGCGGGAATAGGGAATTGCATGTAGAAGTGGGCACAGGTAAAGGTGTACAGGGATAGAAATGGAATCTTTATCGTTTTTGACAGGGCCAGGTGGAGCCGGGTAAGCCAGCTAGTCTTATATATAAAGCTAAATGTCTGTTTGTATGTATGTCTGTCTGTACGTATGTTCCGAATAGAAAATTCCATTTCTGAACCGATCCGGACCAATCTTGGCACACATGCACTTCGGGCCCCGGCGGGTGTCATAGGCTACTTTTCGTCATCGATCGATATCGATTTTATCGATTTTATCGATTTTTTTTGCAAAGTTTGAGCTACGGGGCTGGGAGTTTGCACAGGGGGTAATCGAGCATGGGTATTCCGAATACTTTATTAGTTTTCAGGATTATCGATTACTTTTATCGATTTTGTCATTTTTGCAAAGTTTGAGCTACGGGGCTTTGAGTTTGCACAGGGGGGGGGGGGTAATCGAGCATGGGGATTCCGAATACATTATTAGTTTTCAGGATTATCGATTACTTTTATCTATTTTTTTGCAAAGTTTGAGCTACGGGGCTGGGGTTGTTGAGGGAGGTAGGTGGGCATGCTAATTACTAACACAGCGGGAATAGCGAATCGCATGTAGAAGTGAGCACAATGAAAGGTTCTACAGGGATAGGGATAAAACCTTAATCATAGCATTGACAGCGCCGGGCGGAGCCGGGTAAGCCAGCTAGTAACTTTCTAGAAGAAACGCGTTCATAACTTCTAAAAGGAGTTATGAGCGCGTGAGATTCTAAATTTGTTAATGCCCAGGTGGCAATTAGCGAAAAGTTGCACGAAATGCTTGTGCGGATTCTTAGTGGTCTGGTCTTTTGTAATTAAAATATTCTATAAAAAAACTCATCAGTCACTTATGGATATTTTTGTGCTACTGGTTTTATGCCACTTTAGGTTTTACAGATTTGGACGTTCGAGCTTACATAACTTTTCTCAGGGAATCGTTCCGCAAAACAGGAAAGCAGATTTGAAATCAGCGTCAAGAGGCTTGATAAACACCTCCTTTCAATTTACCGGAGCGATATGGTATCGTAAAAACAAGTTACAGGTTCCTCAATGTTCGTATTCAAGTGAAATGATGCCCAAGATGTAGCATGTCACAAGCCTCCATACAAGAGGCGCTCTTTTGTTCAAAAATCGAGGTTTGTTGAGATTCCCACTTAAATGAGATGACTTTCACGTAGATAAGCTACTATGCATAAGTTGCGGGAAATCAAACATCGAAAAAACAAAGGTTAATTTGTCGCAGTCTGCTTCTTGTATCCCAGAAAAGTGGCTACGAGATATGCCAGGCCGCTTGTTGAATTCGAGCTTTGTTAAAAGCAGTAACCTATTTGCAAGAAGAGCAAAGAGCGGAGCAACAATCGGTCTTCCAGAAACTTGCGGACTGTTTTCAGGCCTTTTAGGGGCAGAATGCAAAAATTTAGGAACGCACATCTTACTGTGCGTGCTTAGCTTAGCTATCCGGTAATTATCGAAATGAATATAATATACTTTCATGAAATGTCTAAACTATGAGACTTTGACAAGCAGAGCTTATATGACTTACAGTTCTTCTCAATTCTGTGCTTGTCGATTCTCTAGAAGCTTTCAAAGTTTCTGTGTTTCACTGTCCTATGCAAAAATTTTTGAATTTACACTATATAACCGTTCCTCTCCTCTTCTGTAAAATAATGAGCTTACTGTAGTCATAAGATATTTCTCCGTTTTCCTCGATATTATAACTCTGGGTGGCTGTACCATTTTGTCTGGACCCTCCTTCTTGACTTTGATAGGACCACCTTTTTAGCCTCAAAAGATTCTGCACCGTCCTGAAAATTGATGTTCTCTTGAATGCAAGTGATAAATGCATAATACAAGGCATAGAAAATTGTTATCTTTCAAACAGGATCACTATCCAGAATAGTATAATGCTAATGCATAGTCACATATGGGAAGTGAGTGTAAGACCTTAGGCTAAGCGCAAAGGTGTCTCCCTCCAAAAACAGAAAAAATGGAGGCATGAATAGACATTTTTGAAAAAAAAATAGGCAAGACATTCAATGCATACATACATTTGAGTGAATGTGACTGATCCACGGTGTTTCAAAGTTTCAGCTTATGTGAGGACTTAGCCTACTGCTACAAGGACTGTACAATGGCTATTCTATTGCCCTCGACCATCTAACTGGGAAGGGAGTCGACAAGGACACAATCTCGCCGAAGCTGCTCACCGCGACCTTGCAATGAGTGATGAAGTCAATGGACTGGGACGAGAGAGGCATACGAGTTGATGCGAGATCCCTGTCGAACCTTCGTTTCGCGGACGTGCATATTGTTCCCTTTTTCGAGCAGTATCACTGAAGCAGAGACGATGTTGAAGGAACTAAACGAAGTAGGGAAGAAGATCGGACTGCGAATAAATCGGAAGAAGACTCAGTTCATGAGAAACGCCCTTTGCGAAGATGCAGAAATGGAATTGGAAGGCACCACCCCTATCACGGAGACGTCTTCTTACGTGTATCTCGGACGTTCGATGAACATGGAGAGCAACCTAAGGGAAGAACTTATAAGAGAAGAAGAGCAGCCTGAGCGGCCTTTAGGCCCTGAAGGAAGCCATTGACCAACTGACGGACCCGGAGCTTCGTGCCCACATGTTCGACTCAACTCTTCTCCCAGCGCCCTGTTACGCAGCTGAGACTTAAGCCGGCACTGTAGCCACGTCGAAAGCTTTACGGACCATTTACAGAGCGCTTGAGCGCAGTCTTCTGAAGATGAGCCGGCACACAATATCTTGTTGGACTTCGCAATACGGATCTGAGAAGACTGTCCCGTCTTCTGCAGCGGAATACGTTGCGAAAGCGAAATTTCGATGGGCAGTTCATGTTATGAGAGAAACAGGCGACAGATGGACATTATCGGAATGGATTCCTCGCGAAGAAGAACGTCCCCGAGGAAAGCAGACATGTCCGTGGAATGGATAGACTAGCTAAGAAATCAGTCGATACGACTTTCGGCTTTGGAACTCGTGGACGCAGCCACCAACGACGACACGAAAATCGTGGATGTTTGAGGCGAGGGACAGGGATCAATGGAGACTTCTGTCCTAGGGCGCGCATGTCATATGAGGGCCCATCTGAGTATCTAACAAAAGAAAGATACTTGTTGGAAGTAGCGTTTCCATATTAAATGTATACTATCTTGTGAAGCATAGAATGCTGATTCCGAATCTGCTTTCGATATTTGCGAAGCACTTTTGAGATGGGAGCTTTGAGAGTTTCTTGGGGCAAAAATTCAGGGTTTTGCTTGAGGTAAAATTGAGTGTTGAGGTTTTTTCGGCGCTTTGATGGAGTAACGACTGCTTCCAAATTACTAGGATGAAGATATTGACTACACAATACGCCCTGGCAGTGTGAGCCTCTCCGAGCTCACAGACTACAGTTCTGAAAGATTTCAATGTAGCTCGTTTCGAAATCTTTGCCGCAAAAAATTTTCATAACTCCCCCTCCAGAAGCAGATTCGGAATCAACGTTCGATGCTCTATAAGACAGTATACATATCCTATGGAAACTCCAGTTCGACCAAGTATCCTTTCCTTATAAGTAAGTACCAGTGCTTCACCTCTGCTTCGCAGAGGCTCGCACTGGCTCTACTGTCTAGGTTCTACCCATTTTCGCATAATGATGGCATTGAAACTCACCAAGCAGTGCTGAGTATCACGAACAAAATGTAAACAACTACTCATTCCGAAAGCTTTTTCATGTGAAATCGGTGATTTCGCATGGCTGAGACATTCTACAGGAAAACAAACGCAAATTTTTCAATTTTCTTGATTTCATATGGTCTTGACACTTGCAATAGGAACAGCAGCCATTGTGAGCTACATCTTTATGCAAAAATCTCGTCAGATACTCTAGGAAAACCTTGGCAAATTGACCATTTACACAACCAATACTTTTTGGCGCCGTTTTTGTAAAGTAATGGACTTTTGATTACTTTTTTGGGCCTAAGTTCATGGCTTGCACATTTACTTGGCATAAACATCCACGACTTTACAAAAAGTGGAATTACGGACCCAATTTTGCGGCCCAAATGAAAGTGGATCCGTTTGACGCGCAGTTTCTGAGGGAGGATCCACTCAACGAATCTGCTCGTACTTTGCGTGTTGGACTTTCATGCGGGTAGCATGCGCTGTGCAAAATTTGAGCCCAGGAGGTTGTCTGGAACTTGCGCTATAATTTTCGTGACGGACAGACATTTAAACAGACAGACACACAAAAAACGTAAACACTCTTAGCGCGTTATTATAGTAGAATAGTTGCGAGGCCAGCAGCATCTTTTGCCATCCTTCCCTTTTATAGAGAAGTTTAAGATATCAAACTATTCTATAGGCCTCGCTAAGCTGCCTCTAAGGCCCCGGGCAGACTTCACGCGATTTGATCGTCGCGACTTAATCGCGACGAGACAACTGTTACAACATCATTCCCTGTCGATCAACTTGCATTCGGTTGTGATACTTTTCCAGCCCGAAATTTTTAAATGTGAAATGAAAATGAATGGAAATCTTGGCGATTAGGTCGCGACGATCAAGTCGCGTGAAGTCTGTCCGGGGCCTAAAGGCAGCGGCTCGGCAGAATTTCGTTTTCAAATTCGTTAGCTTTTCGGAGCCTTCTCGCCATGAGGAACCCATATCTAGGCTTTCTGTGCATGAAAATGGCAAACATGCGCTTTTTCCGAAGCTTTTTAGGTCCGCATTCAGTGAAAATACGCTGAAATAAGCCGCGCCCCGCCTTTTTCGTTACGGGCTCCGCTTCCGCCCACTTCTCCACTGGCACCCAAAGTTTCGGAAAAGGCCATTTTCATGCGCTGAAAAGCTCAGATATGGGTTTCTCATGGCGAAAAGGCCCGAATAGGTAAAAAAAAATGAAAAGCGAAATTCTGCCGGGACGCTGCCTTTCACTTTCGCTTTGCAGCATGATCGTTAAATCACTTTAGCTTAAGTTTTGCAACAATTTCCATGGCTTCATTTGTGAATATGAGGCACTCAAATTTTGTTATTATGTAGATTATGATCTAAGGGAAACATGTCATTCGCAGCGGCTTTTTTGTTGGGATGCATAGCACAATGGAGAGCATACAACGCTCATTCCAGATCTGCCTTCCTAATTTGCGGAACGTGCATGGACGAGGAGCTGAGCGTTTATTACTGCAAAAAATTGAATCTACAATAGAACAAGGGTAGTGATATTTTTTAGCAGTTTGATGGCAACTAATAATCATCAGAGAAACTTTATACAATAGGTCTCTGAGATAATAAGATATATCACACGTTGCTTTCTTCAAAAAATAAGTTTTTGGCAACTCATTTTGTTCTAATTGCACTTTTGTTTTGCTCCAATAAACGCTCATAAGTCCTTGTCCACAAATGTTCAAGAAGGCAGATTTAGAATTAGCGTTTTAGCTCTTTGATATCAAATACATCTTCAGTCTGTGCATTTGTAAATGCTGATCAAATTTATGCAGAGTTCATATCGAGCAATGGCAGGCTGAGGTGAAAATGTCGCTAGAAGTGATTTTTTAGAAAAATAAACCAGATAAAGTTGTTCTAAACTTATCGAAATCCATCGCATTCTAGCAGCTCAGTGTAGTGACACAGTAAACCTCGGCAGTGCTTTTCGTGTATCCTTTAACCTGCGGCTGCTCATTATCATTATTGAAGCTATTAAGGTGCTGTAATCTGGTCGATCTCAGTTCTTCGGTTCTGTTCTTTCTGTGATTAGTGGTCGTCGACATAACCTTTGTGTTCTTTGCCTCGCTTCTGATAGATAAGTTTTTACCTAAATTTAGCTAAATTTAGCTGACTTGCAATCTCCAGGTGCCGCTGGTATCGTGATCTGTAAAGCCTTGGCACATGCAAGGAAGGCCTTGTTAAAGTGGTATCGATCATCTTTTTAAATACGTAGAGTTCTGCCTTCTTTTGTTGGATGTTCCTTTGGCTCAATTTCTATTGCTTCGCTTAATTTCACTGCCACACAGTCAATGTGATATCCTTCAACGTTTGACATGGTTGTTTCCATGAACTTCTCTGCGGTTTGGCCTGTGCATATGGTACGTTGATTTCAGTGCTTAAATTACTCCTGAATTTTATCTTTCTGAAAAATAAATGGAAACGCTGTAAAATGTACTGTGGATATACTACGGCACTGCTAAAGATGTTTAGAGTAGAAAAGAAAAAAGTGAAATATCAGGATGTCGAAACCTTCGATAATCCCTAGCTCGCGAGCTAGGGATCATCGAAAAAATGACGGCTTTCAGATTCCAATTCTCCTTTCCAAAACATGCTTAGCAGTGCCGTGGTATATCCACAGTACAATTTTACAGCGTTTCCATTGATTTTTCAGAAAGAAAAATGGCAGTGAAATTGAGAGGTGGCCCCTGGGAATCCCCTGGGGATCCCCAGGGCATCACACAAAATAGTGAAAATCTAATCAATTATGCCAGTAGCTTGGCATCAATTGTGCGCAGGTATCAGGGTATCAGAACCTTCATAAGCAAGATAGAGAAGGAAGAAGAAAGATGCCTAGAGTAGCGAAACATCTTCTCTTAAATCCCCTCCCCTCTCCTAGCGGGGATGTACGAGCATACGGGCCTAAGACAGGCTCCGCAAAAAGGCGAAATCAGAGGCGGTGGGTTGGAAACAAGATTAAACAACACCGGTCTTTCCACACCGTTCCCATGTACGTTCTTTAAGCGGCAGGAGGCGAACCCTATCCACACCAATTTCCGTCTCTTTGCAGACGAAGTGTTCAGAACTATAACTAGGTCGCGTCAGCACAGAACGCCTCCGAATCTGACCGCCTCGCGAAGGCAGGGCTTAAGACAAATCCAACAGCTAGTTAACTCGGCGCAGATAAAATTTTCTACTTGCGATAAAGGGGGCGAATTTGGTGTAATACCTTATAAGACTGCGATAACGGAAGGGCATCATCAAAACATCTCGCTATATCGAGCTTCGTCCGATGCCGAAAAAAGCAGTATCGCAAACTTATTAGAGAGTCGGTCAAAATAGCCAAAGCTGCGAATATGTCGAAAGATACCGTTGCGCGCCTCAAAATCGAGCTGCCCGCCTGCCCGTGTAAAGCCGCGCGCTTTGTCGCAGATGTAAGCTTGGGACCACTCCTTTCCGGCGACCTTTAGTACTCCACTCCCTATCTTACACTGACTTGGCCTCCACAGAATCTTCCACATTCAAGGTACGTCCCATGATAAGTTGTGTGGGAGGGTCTACGGATAAAATCGGTTGGTTTCTTATGTTGTAATCTATCACAATTGCTAATATTTATCTCTTCACACTCGGCCAACATAAATATATTTTTGGAGCGCCCGCGAGAAATGCGTATTGATCGCAACAGTGTCATGGAATCTTTTGATGTTAGGGCCCTTTACCAGCGTTAGTAATGACTACAAGCTATCTTTGAGCTTTCACGGTCAACGAAACTAACATGAACCTTTACGGGCTCTAATCTCACAGCTTATGGCACTTCTTAAAGCGTGCTTGGATTGCAAAATTTTCGAGTGGCATGGGAGCTATTCGCGCATGTGAGAGTGTTGGCGATGGGACAAAGGTTAGCGTCCACACTTGCAGATGCCTTTATGGCCAAAATCGAAGCGCCAGTCTTGAAATGCCGCCCATTGCTGTATTGCAGATTTATTGACAATTGTTTCATAATCTCTTTAATTGACAATTAGTTCAGAATACTTAGTGAGCAATCTGCGTACATTAAGCCCATTAAGCCCACGAGGAAAAGGCTTAGCGATGAATGGTTGCCATTTTTGATTGTGCAGGTCGATATATCTCGGGTGTATGCATGACAAAATGGTTTCGCAAGCCAAATAATAGCAACATTCTTGTCCACTTTCGATCAGCTCATCTGCGCCAAACAAAGAAAGCTATCATCAAAAAAGCCATCATTACGTCCCGGACAGCTTTTCGTGTTTCTAGCGGACAGCAAGAAAAAGTGGAATTGGCGCTTGCGCGGAAAGCGCCTTCACCTGCGCGAATGCGGCGACGAGTACATAGGCGAGACATGGCGGCCCTATGTGCTCGCATTAGAGAGCACTTAGGCGGAAGGGATATATCATGAACTTCCACCCCACTGAACACTCACAGGGCGCTAAACCCGCGGAGACAAATTTTGACGTTTCAGTAAAAAAAAATCAAAAAAAATCCTGGCGCATTCACAGACATCGGATCGCAAATATTTAGAGACCTTTTGAATCATGCCAAACCCTAGAACGAATCGTAAAGGAATGCCTATTTATCACTCGGTAATCGCTCCGTACCTGGGTCAGATCTTTTGAACAGGCGGAGACGTTACAAATAGCCGTGCCGTTGGCGTTCAAACATATGAGCTTTACATGACAACTCTCGCTTTGGCATCAGAATCATACTTGCGATAGGGAGAGTAATAGATTTCACCCTTCCCTCCCCTCCCCCCCCCCCATGTTTGAGCGCTCTTGAGTTGAGGCTATTTGGGGATGTAATATGAGAGTGAATCATGATCAAAAAGCTATTGGAGATTCAGCTCAGTCGTGGAAAACAACAACAACATATTCCATGAAAAGAAGTATATTTGTATCAGTTACAATGAGACTATTACAGTAGTCGCTTTTTTTCACAATGTTTCAGAGGCGTTTACAAAAGATTTTGTAGCGTAAAAATTAAATAAATTTGGGAAATAAAAACAACTTGAAAATCTAAACACTCCAGTAACGAATATGAGGATCAAAAAACATTCAAAATTTTTCATAAGAACCCAATATTTGACGCTTGTTCTGCCTCTTTCTTCCACGTTTTTTGCAAAAAATGTTTGAACATATTTTTCAAGCTTTGAGGTCTTCTGAGGCCTGTTACAATTATGAGTTAGATAAACAAATAAACGCCTTTGCTTGTTAAAAAAGCAAGAAAAAACCAACCAATAAGAAAACCAACTAATAAGTTTAGTCTATATCTATGTTAAGTCTATATTAAGGTTGTCGAGGATCGTAAAAGCCAAAAAAGTTTTGCTAAAGGCTGCAAAAACAGCTCATTGTGATAGCAAAAATTACCGTGAGTAGTAGATGACTAGTTAGGCTTTCCCGGTCCAGCCCGGGCCAATGTTCACCTGCACTGCGAGCCCTTCTCCCTCTTAGATGTCATGGATAACTTACAATGAGACACCCGCTTCGAAACCGAAAAAAACAGCTCCAGTGACTTTACAGACCAAGCATTGCGGTTTGACGTGCAAAGGAGAGATGAGTAGCATAATGACTTTCACAATGATGAGCTTCATTTTTTGTGTTACTTTGCTGCAGATCGGTCACTCGCTTTGCTCACCACACTATTTAAAGCTGTTTTAGGATGTTAAGCATCTTCTTTCTGGCAAGCTTGACTATGACTAAATAAAGTATTTTACATTATATGAACAGGCATTCAAGTTTTTCTCGAAATTTTTTGATATGGCAAATAATTTAAGCGCGAACTTATGAAAAATTTTGACCGTTTCATTAATCAAAGTGAAATGTGACGTGGAAACCATTAAGTATAACTTGGTGCGCCCCTTTGTACAGCACACTCGCTAAGCACTCTTAGTCACTTTCACGTTAAGGTAGACCGCAGCATAAAATATAGAGTGTATTCACTTGATTGAACGGTTGAAACTCACATCAAGAGCACTTTCAACTGCACTTCGCTAACAAAAGTCCACATTGAAACATGCCGGCCTTGTTTACATATCTCTGCTTTGATAGCAGATGATAAGAATCATTTTCATTGCAAAGTGCTAGGAATCAGTAAATCGATAGAAGGACCCAATAAATCGACGCAAAAAGTAGCTTACCATCTGCGTAGGTGCGAAAACGTATGTGTGCAAAGTTTCAGCTGAATCGTTTGAGCGGCGCGCGTTTCTATAACGCACATAGCCTCCAAACTCACAATTTTGAGTTTTATATACAGGATGTCCCAAAAAATGTTTCGAACGTTTGATCGTTAATATCTCTCTTCCCAAGAAGTCTTTTGCCTTGCTTCAGGTACCGTTTTGTAGAGCTGGCTTCAACTTAGATTTGCATTATAAAACGAATCACCCATCTCTCTTCATTACTGTAGGATTACAGTAGAAACTTCAAAGAGGGTTTTGAGCCATGAAAGGCCATATTTTGCCTCAAAAAAGAAACAAAACAGCCTGAAAACTTTTACACTAGGCTAATTAGAGTTGCTGATTACAACTGTAAAGTTCCCAACTTGTTATGATGCTTCATTGAAAAGTTATGCCAGGTAAGAGGTAGCGGCCATTTTTTCAATGTTCTCAAAAAGTGCGATTAAACCGCTTAGAAAGCTTCATAATCTTGTGAATAGTTTAGCATTGAACTCAGCGTCCATAAAAACCCTATTACACATGTTTTCACATTACTTTGAAAATTTTTGAAAAGGCAGCTTTTTCCATATTGACACCATATGTTTCAAGTTTCTACCGTAATCCTACAGTAATGAAGAGAGATGGGTGATTCGTTTTATAATGCAAATCTAAGTTGAAGCCAGCTCTACAAAACGGTACCTGAAGCAAGGCAAAAGACTTCTTGGGAAGAGAGATATTAACGATCAAACGTGCGAAACATTTTTTGGGACACCCTGTATATACCAGTGCATCACCTCCGCTTCGCGGAGGTTCGCACTGGCTCTGCTATCCGTATGCCTTTTCATGCTTCCAAAATGATGTCTTTGAAACTCACCGCGCGAGGCTGTACATCATAAATGAATTGTAAACAACTGTTCATTCTTGAAGCATTTCTATGTACGATTGTAATTTTAAGAAAGAAAACTTTTTTGCCAAGGAATAAATACGAATTCGAATGATTATTGAATTTATTTTGACTTAATAATTGCTATAAGCATAATAGTCATTTTGGGCCACAGTTCCGTGCAAAAATCTTTTCAGATTTTTAGGTAAAACCTTGCCAAATCGACTCAATACGCGATCACTACTTTTTGGCACTGTTTTCGCAGAAAAGCAAACTTTTGAGCACGTTTTGGGCTAGAATTCATGGGGCGCAGTTTTACTTGTCAGGCAAATAAGGACGTTGCAAAAAGTTGAATTTGTGACCAGTTTTGCGTGCCAAAAGCCAGGTGGACCCTCTCCAAACGCCATTTTCGAAGGTCCCGTGCATCAGATCCGTTTGCCATTGCGTAGGGTGAGCCTAGACGCAGCCAGCGTACATTGTGCAAAAAATTCAGCTCAGGACGTATTCTGTAGCTCCCTCCATGAATTTCTTGACAGACAGACATAGACAAACACGGACAAAAAGACAGACGCTAAGCGCTTTATTATAAGTCATGATAGATAGATCATGCCAGTAAGACTACTATTTTTGTGAAATGAAGGAGAATTAAATGCATTTTTTGTCAGCTAAAGCGAATTAATAGATGTATCGGTCAGATAAATCCCTCATATCTTAGTGCTAAGCAAAGATACAAAAACTCCGACGGCCAACTTCGATTCTCCATAATCTCAGCTTTCGAATGGTGTATAGCTTGTGAGGCATTGAATTTCCCGGCTCCAAAAAATGCGCTCCCGTAACCTATAAAAACCCAATACATTGGAGGAGCGGGTGAAGCGAGCTAATGGTACATATCTCCACCCCATTTTTTGTGGACTAGCAAGTTTTTTCGCCCCACAATCCATAAACCATTCGAAAGCTCAGGAAACAGGGATTCAACTGAATGAGCTGTAGAATTTTTTCTAGCCTCCCTCTACCGATAGATACGCCTCATTCTGAAATTATGTTCGTTTTGAGGGCAGATTTCTGCCCAATGAAGACTAGCTACCGCTGACTATCTATCTTTATTACAAAGCAAATCTTCACCAATAAACATAGACCATTGGTTTTCCGTAGTTTCATCTTGATTGCGATAAGAGAGCGAAAAATAAACACACTAAATTAGTTGATATGTTAGCCAAATAAAATCGGTCATATTTCCCGGAGCAGAATACGTAGAAAAAATTGAGAGTTTTATTCAATTCTGACATCACCTTTCGAATGTTATGTAGGTTAGGGGATTTCGCTTTTAGGGCTCGCTTACCCCTTTCAACTTACAAGAATGGGAGTAGCAGAGCCTTCACTTGGAGAGGGCCCGGCTCCTCTATCGCACTTATGATCAGAATTCTATCGGCGTTTCAAAAGGTGAGTGTTTGGTCAGGCAGTTAACTGACAGCCTACCTAAGCCTTCAGGCTTTGTTTACATATCTGCAGAAACGTTTGGTCAGATAGTTTGCAAGTCGTTACCTCCATTCCAGGCTCTGAAAAAGGCGACTTTGCCGAAGCGTCAGCCAATAAACCGTTAACAATCTCGAATAACGGCTCAGTGTATTAAAGCACAGTCTTTTAATTGTTTTAGTTTTTTATTCTTTTGTCTGTATATTTTTTCAGTAGCAATTCAAAGAAATTACAAATTTTTTGCTGTCCTGATCGATATACGATTGTGACAGTCATGCACTTCAAAATTTTGCACCTCAGCGTGATGAAGTGCGAGGCTGCTGCGAAAATCTCACGGCAGAGTTATGGACGCGCTCGCAGTAGCTCCTTGGTTCCAGCTCTGGCGGCTGGCTGCGGCACCAGGCGGTTGCCTGAGTGACACTTGCACGCCTCCCGCCACGTGTCCCGTTTAGGCCTGGTTGACAGGGGCGTCCTACTCCAGCAGTGCTCGAACGTGAGCGCCTGACCGTGCAAAAGCCGGTTAGGCGAAGTCGGCTAAATCAGCAACAAGTGCAGACCTACCCAATTCCTTGATTATCGAGCTATGTAAAATAGCGCATCTCTGGTTAGGTGCTGGAAAACGTAATTCAGAAATAAGGATTTGATTTGATTTGATCTCAAGATTTGCAAATCAGAGCCGCATCTCTCCAGCTCGGGCTCCACTGCCCGTCAGGGACGCTTACATGGTACTTTTGCCTGCATTACCATTCATTAAACTAAGAGCTTCGAGACCGCTACGCACACATTGCCTAAACAAGCTTGAATGTGTAGTCAAACATTTGTAACTGCGCTTTACTAGCATTATTCACTGTAGGCGAATCATCGCACCCAACGATGGACGCCGACTTAGATAATTCGCGCATGGGGGAGATAGTGGATGGCAAGAGGGGTAAAAGAACGCTTGGTCAGTAAGACGCCGACAGCGTCCATAGTGGCGTTCTGTCTTTGCGTGCGATAAACGGCCTATATCTGGAATTAGGGAGAACAAGCTTAGGCTTGTATAAACAATGTGTGCAAAGCGGTTCCGTGTCTTTTAATTACAGAATAGATGATTTTCCTTCCTCTGTGTACTTCTGCTTCACCACAATTCACCCTCAGATTTTTTCGGTCGCACTATCTACCATGACCTACTGCTTTTATCCTTGCTCCTTTCTTGCTTGATGTGCTTGTTCGTGGTGCTAAAGCAGATGAATAGCCAACCGTTGTGTCAGACTTACTAAATAGATGTCAAGTGTGAGGGGAAATATTGCTTTTGGACATCTTCTCAAAAAGAAACTGAGCGTTTAATAAAAGAAGTACCAATAATGTGAAGCGCGTGGCTTCGCGCGAGGAGGTATGAACGAGTGTGGGCGTGCTTACGAGATAAAATTTCCGAGCTTCCAGTACCCCTCCATTTGGAAACATTCTAAACTGCGCATTCGTAATGGTGTGAACACGCACCGGGCACCTTCATGACTAGAATCTCATGGTTGTTGTTCTTTTTCTAACCGAAATTTTACTTACTCCTCATTTTTATGGTAAGCCAAAAAGCAATACTATCGTGTTCTTCTGCATAAAAACAGCGGTTCCACAGATTTTCGTTCACGAGATTTCCCTGAATATCGGCCATTTTCACCCTCTGAAGCTTCATGGCCCCATTTTCTTCAAAGTGGACCATTTTCCTTGTTTTGCTTACATTATCTAATAATTTTGTTATTCTTCAATGCTGGACGCGCTATTCAAAGTACGTAACGGGACACATTCGGATAAGTATGTAAAGCCAGATACTTCAATGCAAAACTCAACCAAAAGCATATGCTTGCGAAAAACTCATTTCTCAGAATGTATGGATGACCCGATACGGAGAGTTTAATTTCAGGACGCACAAAATTTATAATTGTACTGCAGTAAAAACACACCCAAACGAACATTGCTTTTGCTATCTATGCAGCTTCACAATAAATGAAATAGGAAGAAACGCTAAGTCCCATGAAGGCGAATATTTATTGCTGCGAAGCAGACGCGAAAGCAAAGGTCGCCCACTTATTATCATTGGAGCGCATGGGATGCAAACCCGAAGTCGGTAAGCTCGCTTCTTATAGGCATCCGCCTTCTCTCAGACTAACCCTTACTAACATGTAACAACACATACACATATTTATTCATCTGTGAACATCGTAAACTTTTTTGCTAACTTGTCAAATACAGTCTGAATGCGTTGTTTTCCAAATATATTGAAATGGTTGGCACAGTCAAGATACATGAGATTTGTTTCAGAGTTGTAACCAAGGTAGTGACCTTTCTTATCAACAAGTACTGGCATGTAGTCCACTATCTCACAGTTTTTGCATCTGAAACAACCGACTTTCCACAACATTATTATTCACGGTATGTGTGCATAATGAAATTATCAGTGAATCACTTGTAAGAAGATGAACATTACGTTAAACACTGTCAAACCTTTTTCCAATTTCCCATATTCGATGACGAGCGAAAAAGAGATACTCATCTTTCTCTATGAGGCCATCCTGAAAGTTTAGATTTTGAAAGATTACTTCAAAAAGTTCTTTGCAGTTCCTGAACGTAAAGCTTTGCGAAATCGCTGTAGTTTATCGAATGCGCTAATCATAAACAGCTGCTTCCAACAGGATTTCTTTCTTTACTTTCACACAGAAGTGCCAGGCAGTGGCGTATCGAGGGGGCCGGGAGGGGGGCGAGAATGGGTAACGAAATTTTTGAAAGTTACCTATATGAGCTAAAAAGTGTGCAAGCGACTTGTTTATACTTGTGATTAATCAAAATATTTTGAATTTTATGAAAACTCATTTTAGCTTTATGAAAAATTTTTTTCGGGGTTGTGGTTGACGCCACGCCCTCTTTTTCTGGAATTTCGGGGTTACGGGCCCGCGAAAATTTTAAGAAACATACCAAAAAAAATTTCGGAGTGCGTGGCTGACGCCACGCACCCTCACCAGAAAACATTTTTGTCCCCCCCCTCCCGAGCGGAAATCCTGGGCACGCCACTGGTGTCAAGTGATAGCTTTTGTTTCAATGTAAGCTGCTTTATCAAGCAAACTCTCGTGCGTCTCGCTTTGAATGTTGCGAGTGGGCAGGACGCCAAGATGACTTGCATAGTGCCAAAATGTTGTCTCCTATTCTGATCAGCTGCTTTGATAAAAATATCTTTATATTGATTAGAGGGGCAAAATGCGCAGAAAATTGTCACTGTGTCACAGGTTTTACTCATCCTCTCGACGTACAAAATTGCACTTGTGTATGGCCATAATTCTAGGCGCCTAGATAACGGCAGGGTCGCGTTTAGCACACAGAGCTTGGCATAGGTGGCTCACAGAGCAAGCTAGAGATCGCTTTGAAGTGAAAAGCGAAGAAGGTGCCTTTCTGGATCCGTGGCGAAGCCCCGAAAAAACGTATGTATAAGCTTAGTTTTGTATACGAAAAAATCGCCAATTCTCTCGTAGAGAATCGGGGTGCGAGGATTGAAAAAAAATTCAAAAAACCTTCTGATAGCAAAGCAACATTAAACCGAATTTTATAGAAAGCAACGATTGAAACACTCCGGCGAATTGGCCAGTTCCAACATAGTAACTCACAAGGGAATGGTAGATGCCGAAGCGGCCAAGCCAACAAGCTGCATACCATTCAATGTAGCATAAAACGCTGACTTCGATTCTGTTTTCCTTATCTGCTTCTCGATTTGTGGATGAAGCCACAAGCATTTTTATTGCGAAAAAAATCTACATAAAAACTGCGAAACTGAACACATGATTAAACTCTCAGCTCACCTTTGGGTAAGGGCCATACGAAGTAACCTAGCTGCATGTTTTGGCCCAGCATTGAGCCGAACGTGACCCTATACGGCCAAATTTCCACTCTAGTGCATAATCTCTTAGCAAATTAGTGGTTTTAATAGCATATAGTTTCTCCATAAAAGCGAAAAGCAGTTAAGCAAGAAGTTTTTGTGTCAACGCTTCATGCTGCATCTAAAGGTTTACTGCGTGTTTGAAATATCCACTGCGACTTCTGACCATTCCCTTGTCAGCAATTCTTCCAGCTCCCTCTCCCCGTCCTCAAAAACAAAACTTAACCTAGAGCTGTTATCATACGAGTCTTACACATACACTCCCAATTTCTGACACATACTCCAACTTTTACCCCCCCCCCCATCTCTCTCTCCCTCTTTTATACCACCTCTTCATCTTCTGGAAACGTCGCAAATGTTCAACACTGTAATACCGATTCAAATCTCTGCAAAACCAGCAATTTCCCGTTACAATCTGCTCGCCGCACAAGCTCGGGAATTCAAAATCCCCGAGATAAATAAAAGGCTTGTTTACAGCAAAGTGAAAAAGGTATGATACGAAAATTGGTGTATAGATGGGCGATAAGGAATTAAGACTACGCCTGAAAATTGTGAACAAGATATGTGAACTGAAAGCGCGGCAAACTCTTTTTGTGTTTAGGTGGATTTCCAGCCACCTGGACAGCCACCTAAGGTGTCTGCGAAAGAGAAAGTCATAAATTTTCCTTCCTTCACATAATTTTTTCACATTCTTCACATAGCTTTGTTCTACATCAAAATCTCTACGAATGAGTCTCTGAACCTTTCCAAATCTCCTCCCCACTTACTTACAGCCCTCCAAATTTTTTGCATGGCGGCGGCAAGTCTGCTTTAAGCGGTCAAATGCGCGCCAGATACAGCCTGCCGCCATTTCGGAGAAAAGAATATTTTTTATTTTTTTGTTTTTTCAACATTGTTTTCATGTTTTGTCTCATTACTTTTTGTTATTCGTGTTTGACCCATTCATGAGTCATAAGTGATGTTGTATTTTTGTGCCCAAGTTTACTGGGACTTCGTTTCTGAAAAATTGAAAAGCCACCTCATGCTGAGCCCTGTTAGCACCTCCTCCTACTTTCAACACGGCCCGGCTAAAGAGAGACAAATGGACTCCTGTACAACATATTCGACTTTGCCACGTTTGATTGTTACGATTTCTTACATGAAGTGAGTGGGAGAGTAGTCGAGGCCACAGCTATCTGTGGTGCATCCCCCAGAATTGTTCCGATAGGTACCACCAACATGGCTGCGTCTGAATCGTTTTAACACATTAACTCCAGCAAATTTAAAGCGCTTTCTCGAACTTGACATGCTAGACTCAAAGGCAGCCACTTTGATAGTACCTACGGGGACAATTTTGAGGGATGCGCGACACTTTGGCTTACGTCGCTCTTGGTCAGTCCTTCTGCCGTGGACCGCGGCAAGTTCCCTGAACTCCTCAGACAGTCGAAGGGATACCTCCGGCGGGCATATGGCGCGAGTCTGCCACTTCGAGCTCCGGAGCCCTGCCATTTCACGCATTTTTCTGCTCCGGGGCTCTCCCAAAAGTGGCGCACCTCCGGAGCAGAGATTTGCGCGTCGCGGAGAGGGGTCCCATTCATTCACCGTGACGTCACGGTGACGTCACAAACAAGGCGGATGGGACCCCTCTCCGCGACGCGCAAATCTCTACTCCGGAGGTGCGCCACTTTTGGGAGAGCCGCGGAGCACAAAAATGCGTGAAATGGCAGGGCTCCGGAACGCGAAGCGGCAATCCTTTGCTGGAAAAAGCCCGCGACTCTGCCACTTCTGCTCCGGAGGTACCCATCGACTGTCTGAGCTGTAGCTTTTTTTATTGGGTACGGGTCAGGAGTCACGATTTGTCGCGGAGCGATGTCGCGATGCAACGCCAAGCAAAACAAGAGTCAGCTTCCATCAGTACTCCTGGCGCAATGTCACATATGGCCTCGAGTCATGTATCTGCCCCCCCCCAACCTTCCTACACTGGCGCCGTGCCACTTTAGCACAGGAGAGTTTATGTGAGGCAAAAAATATGAGCGCGGCGAGTGTCCTCCGAGCGCGGTGTAAGACTCTTGACCCGTAGCCTTTTGTATTTCAGCCTTTGATTACTTCATCCCTCCAGTATGTCCTTACTTTCTTCTTATTCTCTCACTACCGTCGGTTAGCTGAGCAAATAAGGTAAGCTTGTACATAGTTTTCAGAGATTTCCGCTCATCACATCTATCGGACTGAACTGCATTGCATAAAAAGCGGTAAGTTATCTACTTGGTTACACTTCGAGTCCGTTGGAATAATGCAGAGGGCAACCTATTTTTATTTTTTTAGGTCCTATTAGCGGTGAAGGTGACGTAACATCCACTCAAGGGTGCACTATTCTTACAGGAAGCGGTAGGAAGAGACGCGCTCAGGGGTGCGATAGTAGGAGCCGATTTTCCCCTACCTTCACTTTTAAGCTGGTACGGGGTGTGTCCACTTTCACTTTTGGAATAAAAATTTTTTTTGTTAAACGAACAGGAAGAATAAGCAAAACAAATGCAAAAAAAGATTATTGAAAGCATATTTTTGTGTATACGGCGACATATATATTTAAAATAAATTTGCATAGTAAATGGTGTATTTGGAAGTAAAAGTTAGACTGTACGTATTTTATTAAGTAAATTATAACGTACTGCGAAGAAAGTAGGTCGATCCAG
Organism: Cylicocyclus nassatus; assembly: GCA_958299035.1. NCBI lineage: Eukaryota > Metazoa > Nematoda > Chromadorea > Rhabditida > Strongylidae > Cylicocyclus > Cylicocyclus nassatus. The sequence continues at coordinate 25,861,535 of CATQJL010000316.1, forward strand.
GAAAAAACCGCCGAGAACCAGACTTTTGAATAGTAAAGTAAAGTAAGTAAAGATCATGAGAAATTTCCACTGTTATAAATCTTGCGGTTGAAGATGTCAGCAATTGCGACTTCATAGGTTTTGAAGAGTAAATAGTGCTCTATTAGATAGTGAAAAAATGAAGTCGATTTGGGAGAAGTTCGCCGAAAACAAGAATTCTAACAAATTACACCATTTTAGCGTTTAGTGATAGCTGACAGTTAAACTCATATAAATCTTGAATGTGAAGATGCATGGTGTTGCTACTTCATGAGTTTTGTAGAGTAAGGTTTGCTTTATCAAAATATATCTTAACCGTACCGTATTAAAAAAGCGCCGACATCCAGGGAAAGCAGGTAAAAAAGTGTTTTTTGGATTTTAACAGCTCATAACTTCTTAAGGACTGTATGAATCATGCTGCGACTTCATAGATTAAATTCCTCTCATCAAGGCTTTCAGATGATGTATATTATGTGGGCGATTAGGGACTCCTACGACTTAGCCCGTGGGGGACACTTTTCATCACAAACCCCCCCAGCCCACTTCAATGTACTGATTGGAGGCCGCCAGGGGAGAATTTGTAATGTAAAGTCTCCCCCACGGGCATAAATAGTAGAAAGCCCTAATCCACATATTGTATATAATCTAAAAGCTCTTGATGAGAAGAATCTGACCTATGAAGTTGCAGCATGATTCATGCAGTCCTTATGAAGTTATGAGCTGTTAAAATTCAAAAAGCTCTTCTTACCTGCTTTTTCAAGACCCTGGATCTCAACGCTGTTTCATTGGATCGGTACGGTTAAGATATTCTGATTAGGGTAAGGCAAACCTTACTTTACAAAACCTATGAAGTATCAACATCATACACCTTCACATTCAAGATTTATATGAGTTTAACTCAGCTGTCACTAAACAAAAATGGCGTCATTTTTTAGAATTCTTGTTTTCGGCGGACGTATCTAGAATCGACTTCATTTTTTCACTATCTATAAGGGTGAAAAATGGGTAAGCTTAATTTTTATTACATTTTGAGGTTCTTTGTTCTCACCAACAACAAGCAGGCTGCAACTCAAACGTCCTTACATAACCGATTTCGCCTATTGTTCTGGCAACGCGTTACCGCTCCTCTCTGATAACCGTACACGTGGCGCCGTAAAGATCTCAGACAGGATTTTTGGAACAATTCTCAATCTTGCGCTGCTATTATGTAAAGTCGTAAAGCATTTGACATACCGTTCGAAAGAGCTTATGCTCTTTCAAACGATATGTTAAATGCACGAGACTTCTTCTCGATTTCTTTCAGAAAAAAAAAGCGGAAAAACCTGAAAAATAGCTATTTTTAGCGCATTGAAAAACCAAAAAAGTTTTGTCCTATATTTCCCGAAGATAAATAAAATCTGAGGTAATATCTCCTCCATGACGAAGGCGGTCGCCCAAATAGGTTGAGAGCATGCAAGGCTGACGCGCACGCGGCGCGCGGGCAATTGTCAACCACGGGTCGCGCGCACGCTCGCGTGGATGACCGCTGATCGAGCGTGCGCGCGCCCTGTGGTTGACAATTGCCCGCGCGCCACAGCCTTTCATGCTTTCAACCTATTTGGGCGACCGCCTTCGTTCTGGAGCAGATATTAAGCTGATATGGATAGATACAGCGTAAAAAGGTCTATCTCTATCTATCATGGTACTTAGAAAACATGCGTTCACCTGCAAAAAATTGAATAACGAGTATCCTTGTTCTCGAAGCTGCTTATGGCCATATCTCCTGACTTTGAAAGTTGAGGCCATCAAACCGTCGTGGGTTTAGTGACTGTCCCACCATTCACTCCAGCAGTGGTACTTTGGGTGGTCTCACATGTTTCACTGCGCAGATACTGCTCAAACATTATAACTTATCGAAGTGACTAACTTTGCATTTCAGAAAGTATAAAAATTATTAATTAAGTAAATGACCTTATTTCGATATTATCTGAAAGAGAATAACATATTCCAACATTAAAATTGGAAAGTCTAATCACTTCTCTTTTTTGAGAAACCTCCAGTTATTTCGCAGTGTCCCATTTTTACCGTTCACCCTAATAATAAAGCACCATTTACTCTTCAAAATTTATAAAGTCGCGATTGCTAACATCTTCAAACATCAGATTCATAACAGTAAAAATTTTGCATGTCTTTTTACAATTTAATTACTCAAAATTCTGCTTTTTGGGGGTTGCTTTCTGGATTGAACTACTTTCTTCGCTGTACGTTATAACAAAATTTACACTTGTCAGTATAATCAGCATTTCCCGCGCACTGGCGGCAGCGACCTAGAAGGTTTCAAGACCAACCACAAAGACCAACCACCTGAAATTCGGTGGTTTCATCGAAAAATCTGTACAAAAATTATGACGAGCTCAGGAAAGTAGAAAAAAGTTGTGCTGTTTTCTGTAGGGTTTGCTCCATCTATACATTTCTTGGACTCCTTCCGAGGTTTGTTATAAAATTTTAGAAAAATTGTGAAACTTGGCCATCTCAAAAGGCATAGGTCGCAGATTCTGACTCTTTTTTGGAAGCTCATTGACTATATTGCAACAACTCCATAACCTTTAGAAAGAGAATGAAATGCTGCATCAAATAATACCAGAATCTACTATACATCTTTGTTCCGCGAGATGTGGCATACGTTTGAAAAAAGCGACATTACTTTTGAAACGACCTAATATATACCCTCTTTGTCAAAAAATAATTCCGCGAGTTTACTTTTTCGAGAAAACTGCTTCACTTTATTTAGAAATAGACAAGAGTTATGCTGAAATAAATAAAATAATCTGGTAAAGAAAATGCACAAGAAAACTTTGTCGGGGATCCTATTATCTGCTACGCTCACAAACAATGATAGATCAAGTTTTATTGTGAACAGTTTAGTACATTATGATGCTAGCTTACGTAAATCAGTTCGCTCATGTCCAGATTGTTCCTAAGCATAGTTCTTGCTATGTTACCAATCATTGTCTCTCATTTGCTAAGTCAGCTATGTTGTGTGAGAAGCCAGTGCTTACTAGCAGACAAAGTCAGCCAAAATAGCTCGGTTTCTAGAAAAGTAATTTTTTCTGTTGTCCCACTTGTACAATCAAAAGATGACATATCAGAGGAAGGTTTGTTTAACACATTGACGACCGCTTGACGCACACGGTGTGTCAAGGCTTGACACACCATGACTCTCATTGGAATGGCTACCAAAATGTGTCAAATCAACTCCGAGAGTCTTCTTTCATGATGGATTTAGATACCCTCTAATGTGTCAGTATATGCCGTGATATGCCAAACCAGGTTTTTGGTGGATCTTTATTGGACCTGACGGTTTCAACAGTCTCGTCTTTTTCAGAGGTCTGAACGAAGATCATAGGTTTTTTCGAATCCGGATGTATACCGCCAAGAGCCTCCTCTCTCAACGCGTCAGTCTAGACCCACTCATAGGTTAGCAGCGTGAGATCATCGAGGTTGGAAACGAGCCGACCTTGGATCCATCGCATTTCAGTAAGCCCGCACAGATGGTCAGTAACGGACGTCACTGAGTGTCACCCAGCTTGTCAAGGCTTTTATGTGCGGCTGTGAGATCACATAACGATAGATACGGTACGAGATCACTGCTGATTGACAGACATTCATTCTTGAGATTCATTTTCGGTTTTCTTGCACATATCCACGCTGGTTCAAGTATTTTTCTAGCGCATATCTCAGTCTCGTACGATAAAATAGTGCATTTAATTTCATAATCATTTCCACCATGATTCTCAGCTTTATTTCGCCCCAACGGTGTCGCAAGTAATCCTCGCCTTTTCCCGGTCAAATGTTTCTTCAGCCTTATACCTAGCATTCTACCCGTCTCTCCTATATAGCAATCTTGACAGATTAAACAGTCCAACTGGTGTATTATACCAGCCTTTGCACAATTTACAGTTCTTCCGTAGGGGCATACAATGCATTGTTCTGAGACGCATCATACATGCTTGAATGAGGACCAGTATCTGCCTTTTGCTTAGACCAAAGGTACTTATGGGGGTGATGTGCTTATCCAATAACTCCGAGAGAGCTTGCAGTGCTTCATCGTTGTGAACATTAGTGTAGAGAGATGATACATCAAATGACTCCATAACTGCACCATGTTCACAATTCGTACTCCAAGAGTTGATGAGTATTGGATAAGTGTGAAGGGATCTTTGGTAAAAGCTTACTGAGGAACCACGATATGCGATCTGTTGGACTTCCAACACAGCTAATTGTGGGCCGTATTATTGAAGATTTCAGGTGACATGGAGCGCAAATCGTGCGAAGAAACTTTGTGCGTTTTGATCAAGTGATAGACACCGGACAATTTGGATTTTCTAATTTTGACCTGCTCACTAATCGTTCATCGAGACCCGCACTCCTTCCTACATTAATCCAAATGTCATTGAGTTTTCTGCATTGCACCTGATAGCCCTTCTTAGACCCGGGCTCGTAACTCGTTCTGTCTGCCAAGTGCAGACAAGTGCAGATTTGCAATCTCTCTGTCCAGCGCCTGCGGCATCACAATGAACTCGCCACCTTTGTCACTTATGGAGATCCGAATACTTTGCTTTGCTATAGCATCACGCAGCTCTTTGAGACCTTGCCATTGATGATGAGTCAAGTTAGTTTGCCGGTCGTGTTCGAACTTTCTTAACACATCGAAAATTGCCAAGGACAAAGCGCAGAATTTGGTGTCAGCAACTAGGGAATTCTCTGGTTCTTTATAGAAAGTGCGAGGAAATGGCACTGCTGGTAATGCATTACTATTCTGCGGACTAGCTGGGGCTTGTTGTGCTGTCTTTCTCGAACTCGTAGCGAGTCGCTAAGCGGTACAAACTTCCAACTATCTTGCGGTAGACAGAGGGATTCATGGTTTGCACTGGTGAAAACGAAGGGCCAAGACTGAGACAATTGAGCGCATCAGATAATTGAATGTTGCCTAACACGGTGACTCTCGCCGTATCTACTTCATTTTGATCTAAATCATGTTCGCGGGTTGTCGGTGAGCTGTTCAAAACCTCTTCATGTTTCCCATGCTGCGCACCCCTAAGTCGATCGTACTTGATGCGCAGTGATGACTTAGGGCTTACTGAAATGCGGTGAATCCAAAGTCGGCTCGTTTCCAACCTCGATGATCTCACGCTGCTAGCTTATGAGTGGGTCTAGACTGGCGCGGTGAGAGAGGAGGCTCTTGGCGGTATACGTCCAGATTCGAAAAAAACCTATGATCTTCGTTCAGACGTCTGAAGAAGACGAGACTGTCGAAACCGTCAGGTCCAATAAAGATCCACCAAAAACCTGGTTTGGCATATCACGGCATATACTGACACTTCACAAAATGCTTGGGTTTGAAGATAAGAGAGCATTTGATCTACTTACTGATGTCCCGCCGGACATGCTCTCCGTGGTGCGAGAAGCCTTATCGCTTCGTTAGAAGATCGTGGTACTGCGACAATCCGTCCGCTCCCTCCGAAGGTGTAAGAAAGAAAATACTTTACCGGCATTCATTTTGAATAAGAAAATCGGTAAAACATGCGGCTTTCCTGATAATAACCCGGAGATACAGAATGTTTACAAGCTGATGTTGAACATTGTTATTAGAGAAAAGCAACGTTTATTGTACAGTAGTATTTTGAAATGTAATGTAAAAGAAGCTACTTGTGAGCGTTTATTGCCTGTTGTAACCTAGAAGAGGATTGAGGGCGGATCAAGGACAATCTGCGATTCTGTAAGGTCATCACTACGCATCAAGTACGATCAACTTAGGGGTGCGCAGCATGGGAAACATGAAGAGGTTTTGAACAGCTCACCGACAACCCGCGAACATGATTTAGATCAACATGAAGTAGATACGGCGAGAGTCACCGTGTTAGACATTCAATTATCTGCACATGCGCTCAATTGTCTCAGTCTTGGCCCTTCGTTTTCACCAATGCAAATTATGGATCCCCCAATCTACCGCAAGATAGTTGGAAGTTTGTACCGCTTAGCGACTCGCTACGAGTTCGAGAAAGACAGCACAACAAGCCCCAGCTAGTCCGCAGAATAGTAATGCATTACCAGCAGTGCCATTTCCTCGCACTTTCTATAAAGAACCAGAGAATTCCCTAGTTGCTGACACCAAATTCTGCGCTTTGTCCTTGGCAATTTTCGATGTGTTAAGAAAGTTCGAACACGACCGGCAAACTAACTTGACTCATCATCAATGGCAAGGTCTCAAAGAGCTGCGTGATGCTATAGCAAAGCAAAGTATTCGGATCTCCTTAAGTGACAAAGGTGGCGAGTTCGTTGTGATGCCGCAGGTGCTGGACAGAGAGATTGCAACTCTGCACTTGTCTGCACTTGGCAGACAGAACGATTTACGAGCCCGCGTCTAAGAAGGACTATCGGGTGCAATGCAGAAAACTCAATGACATTTGGATTGTGTAGGAAGGAGTGCGGGTCTCGATGAAGGATTAGTAAGCAAATTAAAATTAGAAAATCCAAATTGTCCGGTTTTATATCACTTGATCAAAACGCATAAAGTTTCTTCGCACGATTTGCTCTCCATGTCACCTGAAATCTCCAAAATACGGCTCATAATCAGCTGTGTTGGAGTCCAAAAGATCGCATATCGTGGTTCCTCAGTAAGATCGTGAGTCAGCTTTTACCAAAGATCCCTTCACACTTATCCAATACTCATCAACTCTTGGAGTACGAATTGTGAACATGGTGCAGTTATGGAGTCATTTGATGTATCATCTCTCTGCACTAATGTTCACAACGATGACGCACTGCAAGCTCTCTCGGAGTTATTGGATAAGCACATCACCATCATAAGTACCTTTGGTCTAAGCAAAAGGCAGATACTGGTCCTCATTCAAGCATGTATGAATTGTAACATCTTCAAGTGGTCTGGGAGTTATTACTCTCAGATACGATTACTCGCTATGGGTCAATGCCTAGCGCTTGTCCTCGCGATATGTTTCATGAGCAGAATTGAGGAACCAATACTTGAACGCATGCCTTTGATGTACTGTCGGTACATCGACGACTGTTGTGTGATAACCTCCACTCAAGCCGAAATGGATGAGTGTTTCAACATCTTGAACCAACAGTCCCAATACATCAGACTTACCCGAGAAACACCACGTAACGGATGGCTTCCTTACCTCAATACCCAAATTAATTTGTCTGACGGTATTTTGCGTGTTAAGTGGTATCGTAAGGAAACCTCTAAGAACATTCTGATCCACGACAACTCAGCTCACCCCGCAGCAACAAAAAGAGCAGTTATCCACAACATGATCAAAACTGCTACAACGGTGCGCACGGGCAACGTCGAACGGTTCGAATCGCGCAAACTGGCAATGAAAATCGCGCGAGTAACGGCTGTGTACAACAGAAACAAAACTGTAAATCTTACACGCATTTAAAAAACTTATCCGTGAGCGCTGCGAAAACAAAATACCTCTTTGCTTCCCGTTCATATCAGATAGAGTCAGTGTGGCGATTAGACAGTGCATAAACCGAACTCAACTGCAGAATGATATTATGCTTGTCGATATTCCGAATGTTAACCTGAAGAAGCATTAGTTCGCAGTAGAATGTACGATAACGAATGCGTCTTAGAACAATGCATTGTATGCCCCTACGGAAAAACTGGAGATTGTGCAAAGGCAGGTATAATATACCAGTTGGAGTGTTTGGACTGTCGAGATTGCTATATAGGAGAGACGGGTAGAATGCTAGGTATAAGGCTGGAGGAACATTTGACCGGGAAAAGGCGAGGATTACTTGCGACACCGTTGGGGCGAAATAAAGCTGAGAATCATGGTGGAAATGATTATGAAATTAAATGCACTATTTTATCGTACGAGACTGAGATATGCGCTAGAAAAGTACTTGAAGCAGCGTGGATATGTGCAGGAAAACCGAAAATGAATCTCAAGAATGAATGTCTGTCAATCAGCAGTGATTTCGTACCGTATCTATCGTTATGTGATCTCACAGCCGCACATAAAAGCCTTGACAAGCTGGGTGACACTCAGTGACGTCCGTTACTGACTATCTGTGCGGGCTTAATGAAATGCGGTGGTTCCAAGGTCGGCTCGTTTCCAACCTCGATAATCTCACGCTGCTAGCCTATGAGTGGGTCTAGACTGGCGCGGTGAGAGAGGAGGCTCTTGGCTGTATACGTCCAGATAAACCTATGATCTTTGTTCAGACCTCTCAAGAAGACGAGACTGTCGAAACCGTCAGGCCAATAAAGATCCACCAAAAGCCTGGTTTGGCATATCACGGCATATACTGACACATTAGAGGTTGTATCTAAATCCATCATAAAGGAAAACTCCCGGAGTTGGTTTGACACATTTTGGTAGCCATCTCAATGAGAGTCATGGTGTGTCAAGCCTTGACACACCATGTGCGTCAAGCGGTCGTCAATGTGTTAAACAAACCTTCCTCTGATATGTCATCTTTTGATTGTACAAGTGGAACAACAGAAAAAATTACTTTTCTAGAAACCGAGTTATTTTGGCTGACTTTTTCTGCTAGTAAGCACCGGCTTCTCATACAACATAGCTGACTAGCAAATGAGAGACAATGATTGGTAACATAGCAAGAACTATGCTTAGGAACAATCTGGACATGAGCGAACTGATTTACGTAAGCTAGCATAATAATGTACTAAACTGTTGTCACTAAAACTTGATCGATCATTGTTTGTGAGCGTAGCAGATAATAGGATCCCCGACAAAGTTTTCTTGTGCAATTTCTTTACCAGATTTATTTTATTCATTTCAGCATACCTCTTGTCTATTTCTAAGAAAAGTGAGGCAGTTTTCTCGAAAAAGAGAAAGTAAACTCGCAGAATTATTACTTGACAGGGAGGGTAATACTTGCAGTGGAGTTTCCCTATGGGCTTATATTGCTCGAAAGGTCTTTGGGTGCTCATTTGTAACAGACTTCCTTATCTACTTATCGGTTCATTGAACAAATCAAGGCATTTGTTTGGCCTCAAATGACACTGATTTTGGTTGATTTCTACAGGACTAGGGAGGCAGGGGTAGCTCCAAAACTATTTCCATCAGTTTTTTTTTATGTACTGTTGGGGAGTGATGTGTACATAGGTAGTATTTGCTTTGTATCGTTTATCCTTGTTTTATGTTGTGTTTCGATCCCTAGTATCTTGTTATGTTAGATTCAAACTCTTTCCAATGGATTTCCCGCCGTTCTCATAGAGCTCTCCCAGGTGCCTGGTACCGAGTGGTACGTTCTCAGAGGCGTGTGTGTATATATAGGTACCGTAGCTATTTGATTCATTCACTACTCTGATCAGCTAGTAAACTACTGAATGTTCCGCTGTGTCCGGTTCGACTCAACACCACAAGACAAGGACTACAACAGTTGGCGATCAGACGATAGGACTCGCGTGGATAGGACAAAGATTACTGAATCAAACAAATCGGACAAGGACTTCTTCGTGGAAGGATGGCGACCAATTCGAGCACTTCACTGAAGAAAGTATTCGCTCAGCTGATGCAGCAGAACGCTGTTCTGATGAGAGCGAACCAGGAGCTTTTGAAACGCCTAAACATCCCGCTGCTCCTGCGACGTTGGCCGACTACTCAGCACTTTCCGCAAGACTAACGTTCTTCAGCTACGATCCTGAAAACGGATGCACCTTCGAAAACTGGCTATCCTGATTTGAGGAGATAGTGCCATCAACGTCGATGCACGAAAAGGACCGATTTGCTCTGCTGTCTACAAAACTAGACAATGCCGCTCATGCCAAGCTGACAAGGGAACGATACTCAATGTCCGTGGCCTTTTGAGACGATATGTATACACACTCGCCTTTGAACGCTGATTCCGAATCTGACTTCCGTTTCTGCTAATCGGTTCTCTGAAGGAAGTTATGGAGGAATTTCGAGTCAACTTTATCCGCCCAAGGGTATGGTCACCAGAACGGCCTCTACCGGCGCCATGTTATTGTCTAGTGGTTAGTGTGATAGCCTCATAACTTGATACAGATGTAGGTTCAGATCCTTTTGTGTTTTTATTTTGCACTACCTCGATTAAAGTTGTTCGAGATTCACTCGAATTATGGTCAATGGATACATTTTAACGCAAATAGTAAATTTTTTTCTAATTTTCCACATTTTTTGAAGAGTAAGGGCGTTCAGTTAGCTCGAAGATGCGAAAGAAGGTTTATTGAAGCAATGCAAAACTGAAAAACACAAAAGGATTCGAACCTACATCCGCATCAACTCATGAGCCTATAGCGCTAACCACTAGACCACACTGCACCGTCACAGTTTCCGCTTCGAACATATTTCAGTGGACAGCCAAAGCCCGCACAATCCTTTACAATATCTTTGAAGCGATTAGCACGGAGTGTAATGGTATACAACTCATCTCAAAAAGCCACGGACACCGAGTATCGTTTCCTTGTGAGAGGACACCTTGCACCGAGATCTCCACTAGAGCTCTCATTCGAAGAACGAAAGTGCTGACATCGCTGTTCGGCGAAAGGACAACGCTGTTTCGACGCCGATGGAACTGCCTCCACGTCGTGAAAGATCCCTCAGAGAACATCGAATCGTACGCTGCGCGGCTCAATAAGATGCTAGTCGATGCCAAAGCGGACGAAATGAAAGGAGATCCACTGAAATGTCTTCTTTTCGTCATGGGATTGCAATCAGCATGCGACTCGCCAATACGTGCCCGACTATTGAGCAAGCTGGACTCCGAGGCCGATACATACAAGCTGCAGCACTTGATCGCCGACTACAACGCAAATCAATCCGTGCAGAAGAATGCTGCCCTTATTGAATCCGTATCGCCTGCGTCTGTCCAAGCTGAAATCGTCGCTCCTGTACGGAAGAAGAAGCAACGCTGACCACTGCCGCAACGTGCCGGACGCTCATCCGATAGCAAAGACACGCCTGGACGTTCTCGCCGTGATGACGTGTGCTACACCTGTGGAAATAAAGGACACTGGGCCAACAACTGCTCGTCAAGGAACCGACCGGTCCGCCGTTCCCTGAAAAAACTTGTAAAGCTGAACGTCCTGAACTCCCAAGGTGAGAATGCAACTCGACACCGGTGCCGACGTATCGACAACCAGCTGTAGGACGTGGATAGACTAGGATCGCCAGCTCTGAAGGCCCGCCTGCGGAATTGAGAGCTGCAAATGGATAATCGCTGATCGAAGAGTTCACGAGATGCCGTTTACATGCAATGGATTCGATGGCAATAGATTATTTTATGTCACTAAGGACCTGTGTTTGCTGGGAATGGATATGCTTCAATAGCTGCCGCCCTTCCAAAACGCTTTCTCTGCCGTTTGCTGTGTCGTGGATGCCTCTTCGCCACTGGACGAACGCCTCGCAGCTGAGTTTCCAGAAGTCTTCAAGGATGAGCTGGGACATGTCAACAAATTCAAAGTTCACCTTGTGCTGAAGAAGGACGCCACGCCCGTCTACGTGCCGAAACGAAAAGTGCCGTTTGCCGCAGAGCCTCTCGTCAACGCAGAGTTAGACCGCCTCGTCACTACTGGAGTACTATCACCAGTTAGTTACTCACAATGGGCCGCTTCCATCGTTCTAGTCAAGAAGAGGAATGGAGCAGTGCGTATATTTGCTGACTATTCTACCGGACTGAACGACGCGTTGGAGCTGAACAGACACCCGCTGTTCACTGCTGAGGAAGTCTTCACCAAGCTGAATGGAGGAACGGTTTTTACGAATATTGATCTGCGTGACGCTTACCTGCAAGTGGAAATGGACGAAGAAAGCAAGAAGTTGCTGACCACCAACACGTCGAGAGGACTTTTTCTCTACAACCGTCTACCGTTTGGTGTGAAGAGTGCTCCAGAAATCTTCCAATCGCTGATGAGCAATGTCACTGCCGACATTAACGCATCAATTGCTTACTTGGACGATGTCGTGGTCACCGGAAGGACTCGTGAGAAACACGACGCAAACGTCTTTGAGCTATTCCAACGCCTTCAAGACTACGGAATGCGTGTTCGCCGTGAAAAGTGCCACTTTGCTAAACCCAGTATTACATTTCTCGGATTCATCGTCGATGCGGAAGGAAGACGCCCTGATCCTGAGAGAGTTGCTGCCATCGCCCATATGCCGCCGCCCCAACATGTGAAGCAGCTCGAATCGTACCTTGGGATGGTTTCGTTCTACTCGTCTTTCGTGCCAAGGATGCGTTCGCTTCGCGGACCATTGGACGCCTTGAAGAAGAAAGATACACCGTTTGTCTGGAGTAAGAAGTGCCAGGAAGCCTTCGACCGCCTTCGCGAAGTCCTGACCTCGGATCTTCTGCTGTGCCACCACGACCCGAAGAAGCCGATCATCGTTGCCGCTGACGCAAGCAACTATGGTATCGGAGCCGTGATTTCTCACCGCTACCCGGATGGATCGGAGAAGGCCGTATGCCATGCAAGTCGTGCCCTAACTGCCAGAGAGAAAAACTACTCGCAGATCGAGAGGGAGGGATTGGCCCTAGTTTTTGCCGTCAAGAAGTTCCACCGTTACATCTACGGACGAAGATTTACTCTGCTGACGGACCACCGCCCTCTACTCACCATCTTCGGGAGCAAGAAAGGAGTGCCTGCTTACATTGCTAATCGTCTACAACGATAGTCGATGACGCTACTCGCCTACGATTTTGACATTAAGTATTGCTCTACGACATCGTTTGGAAAGGCCGATGCTCTCTCCCGACTGCTTTCCTGCCGGAGTGCGCCGGACGAAGACGTCATTGTCGCTACAGTACAAGCTGATGTCACCGCCACTTACAAAGAAACATTTGACCAGAGGGTATATGTCAAGATGAACGATAGCTGGTACCAGTGGCGCGCGGGGTCATGAACTGGCAATAACGTGTTCGCTCGAAGCTCCGCCCTACTGCGGCGGACGAGTTTCTCGGACGATACCGTCAAGTAAAAATAACTTTTGATAGTGAGATATAAACTTGTGCAAGCTGGGGTGAAGCTTAACTGTTTACAGAATCTTGTTTTAATTTTTTGTTTCTTTTTTGGCAATCAATGAAACTGATGTGTTAGTCTTGAAATTCGCGAGATTTGCTGATTTACCTATGATTGACCGAGTGACTCCTGAAAATCCAACTTTGAAGTGTGAAATCAATCTAGAACACCTCAGGCATAATAGTCTGAGTGACCTCACATCTTACGACTGGTTCACACGTAATTGAGAGTGCACAACAAAGCATATCCAATATGGTAACAGATGTGAATAGAGAAAAACACTTTTCCAAGCATTTTCAAAACATCCTCATACCTGCAATGAAAAATCATTTTGGACAAACCTACTAGGAACAATTAATTAAAATACATTAGAAAGAGCTTGCGAACTAATTTTCTAATGAAAAATGATCTAAAAACTGATTTTCAATTTAACTGAAATTTTGAAATCTACTGTTATCCAAATTGCAACCAACTGAAGAAGCATGAATGAAGCATTAGAGAGTTTTTCAATAGCTGCAACGCATTCCTAGGCTAATTAAGAAGGGGGCGGAGCGATCAGCGCACCGTGTACGGTACCCAGCTGGCGGCTGGCACGTGCTATCGTTCATCTTGACCGCCACCCCTTGACCAGCTGCCAGTTACCATGGAAGACGTACGCGCTGCCATGAAAAAGGACGCCGGGTTGTTGGAGTTGCTGAAGTGCCTCTAGACAGGACATTAGCCAAAAGCGCTTCCCGGAACGCCGTTGTTTAACTATAGGAGCCAGCAAAAAGAACTCTCCACCTACAACGGATGTATCTTCTTTGGATCCAGGATCGTCGTACCAACTCCGCTGAGGAAGAAGATTCTGCGAATGTTACACGATGGACACCCTGGCAAACCCGGATGAAGCTGCTTACCCGCAACTACGTCTACTGGCCTGGTGTCGAAGAAGACGTCAAGAAGACTGTGGAATTCTGTCGGAATTGTCAACTTGCCGCTAAGAATCCCGTGAAAGCTGAATAGACTCCATGGCCGATTGCAACTCGCCCGATGGAACGTTTGCATATCGACTTTGCTGGACCGCTCTACGGACATATGTACCTTGTCGTCATGGATGCGTACTCCCGCTGGCCCGAAATCGTAGAAATGCAAACGACGACGTCACCAGCTACTACGCAGGAACTTCTGAATATCTTCAGCAGATTTGGATTTCCAGAAACGCTTGTTTCGGACAACGGCACACAATTCTCTTCCCAGTTCTTCGAAGATTTCTGCAGGAAGTACAGGATCAAGCACATTCGGACTTCGCCGTTCCATCCGCAGTCGAATGGACTTGCTGAACGCTTCGTCGGAATTTTTTAGGGAGACTTCTGAAGCTGAAAGGAGAAGGGAACCTTTCGGAAGCGCTGTCGAGACTACTGCTATGCTACCGCTGTACGTCCTGCCCGTCTTTGCCTGATAATCTTTCGCCCGCAGAGATGTTTCTTGGATGAAGGATGAATATACCACTCTCGCGTTTGGTCACTGACGCCAGAACTGCCACACCAAGCTGCTCTCCCGGATCGAAACCTGCGATGGAAGCTCAGTACAATCGCTACCATGGAGCCAAGAAGAAGCAATTTGAAGTCTGCGATGCCGTCTATGCTCGCGATTATCGCAATCCATCGAAACCTGCTTGGACTTCAGGACGTGTACGATCAAGGATTGGACGCTCACTTTACAACGTCGAAGTCGAAGGATTTGTATGGAGACGCCATGCCAACCAGCTGCGCCCTCGTGCTGTTCCCGATGCCACCCGCACGCTGTTGGACGAATTCGACATTCTAGACTTCGACCTTCCCAGAACATTGATTTCCGCCGTGACCGTGGATATTCCCGCATCCGCTGCCCAGGAAGCTGATACCACCGAAGAGACGCCGCCAACTCTTGATGTTGAGCCTAGGGACGCCAAGGACTTCATCACTCCACCGTCGCCGTCGCGTGCTCGCCGTCGCTCGCAGAGGATCCACCAACCACCACACCGCCTCGAAATGGATCCGTCGAAAAAACGATACAATTAAAAACTTAAGGGGGGAGATGTCGGGGAGTGAAGTGTACATATGTAGTATTTGCTTTGTATCGTTTATCCATGTTTTATGTTGTGTTTCGATCCCTAGTATCTTGTTATGTTAGATTCAAACTCTTTCTCATGGATTTCCCGCCGTTTTCATAGAGCTCTCCTAGGTGCCTGGTACCGAGCGGTACGTTCTTAGAGGCGTGTGTGTATATATAGGTACCGTAGCCATCTGATTCATTCACTATTCTGATCAGCTAATAAACTACTGAATATTCCACTGTGTCCGGTTCGACTCAACCCCACAAGACAAGGACTACAACATGTACAATAAATATATCTCAGGAATTAAGGAGTGTAACTTTGAACCAAATTCGCATTTATTACCAATTCAGATTAAGTACATGCCCGTAACTTGTTCAGTAAACCGGCAACCAGATAAGGATGTTTGTTTTAAAATCAGCACTCAAAGACTTTCCCTTGTCGTAGATACCATTGTTCGTTTGTGGGAGCTCACTCACACAGATTCGTTTGTGCATAAACCTTAAAATTCAAAGCTAATTAATAGTGAGTGGGACCTACGCAAAAATCGACTCCATTATCAGACTATACTACGTAGGCAGTCGTCTAAGTAATCTATCAGTATCTAATTCAAGACTGAGCTGTTAAAATCTAGTGACACGAGGATGACGTTCTTATCTGGACGCAATCCCCTGAATGCTACATCAGTGTTTCGATTGCTGCTATCCTCCAGCTTCTTCGCCATTTTAGCAGTCTTGGATATAATTGCCAAGCTAAACTCAAAATGGTACAAAGATCAGCTGTTACAACCGTGCGAGAGTGGAGCAGAGGAGCAGTGAAGTGCAGGTTGGAGAGGAGCTGATCACATGCTAAGATACAAACGGACGTTCAAAGTTCGGGGAGCTTGCCATGCTCTACGGCTAGAAGCTTCCGAAAGCGACCGAGTCGAAGTAGATGGCTGTGTATTTTGAATACGTTGTGAATGGGATGTTTACTTAAAGCGCGCTTCCTCCTTACGAGGATGGTCGTCTTTGCCATCTAGATTCTAGCAAAGATGAGAGGAAAAGTTTTGAGATTAAAATGCTGTTACTCAACAAACTTACGGTGCAGAATAGATTAATACTAGCTGCCTTACCCGGCTCCGCTCGGCCCTGCCAGAAGACTATGATAAAGCTCTCATCCGTGTTCCTGTACAACCTTTCCCTGTGCCCATTACATGCCAATTCCCGATTTCCGCTGTGTTGGCAATCAGCATGCTCACTTACCCTCCCCCCCCCCCTCCCTGTGCCAACTCCCAGCCCTGTAGCTTGAACTTTGCAAAAATCTAGAAAATCGATGAACAATCGATGAATCCAAAAACGAATATTGTATTCGTAATCAGCGTGCTCACTTACCCCCTGCGCCAACTCCTGGTCTCTTAGATACTATGCAAAAAATCTATGAAAATCGACAAAATCGATATCGATCGATGACGAAAAGTAGCCTATGACACCCGCCGGGGCCCGAAGTGTACGTGTGCCAAGTTTATTCCGGACCGGTTCAGAAATGGAATTTTCTATTCGGAACATACGTACAGACAGACATACATACAGACAGACAAACAGACATTCAGCTTTATATAAAAGGATTTGCCGACATATCTGGACAAAGCCGATCCATTCATAATCAGCACCCTCGTATCCCCTATACAAACTCCTAGCTCAAAATTTTCCAAAAATCGCTGAAATCGATGAAACAGATTTCGGTTCTAATCAGCATCCTCATTTACCCCCTTATGCCAACTCCCAGCCCCGTAGCTCAAACTTCTCCAAAAATCGATAAAGTGTTCACCTAACGAGCTGTTCGGATTCGCGCTAGGTGTGCGATCTTCTAAAGCAGTAACGGTGGCCACATATGTACTTAAACGCCACAAATGCTACAATGCATTGCCTGTTCATCGGAGACTTTCGTCTTGTGTGGTATAAGCTAGTCGTGGCATGTGGTTTATTCCGCGAAGCGAGCACGGATGTTCCTATAGCCCCGGGCATACTGCAGGCATTTCGGTGGCGACATGGTTTGACAATCGTCAAATTGTCCAAAATTTATTTTAAAAGTACAGAATGCAGGGCATTTATCTTTTTGGTAAGTTGTACACGCTAAACATTTGTGGTAAGCTGGCGTTACATTTGAAGACATCTCGTAACTGGCAAATCGCGTACGGCGATCTAAACCGTCTAATCCTCCACTACAATTGCGATGTCCTTTACTCAGAATACACCATTTCGCAAAAAATCTCTAAGGTAGCGAATAGAGGCAGTTGTGCAATATAACTTATGCAAGCAAGAGTGCTCACTAGTGTGGGCATTGCGTACCGCAAGCATGAGCAATGCAAAGAAAGAAGGACAGGCACTTTAAAACACTTTCAATATATGAACTTGGAACATGAGCCTGAATTTGATAGCTTCTTTGCTAATTTGATGCCAATAGGAGTGCGAACAATCTCAATGATCGAAAAAGCATCAATTAAATTCCACATATGATTTTTTTTACTGTCAAGCAGTCGGAAGAATGCGAGCCTCCATACAGTTCAAAGGTCATAACGGTTGCAAAAGATGCATTACCGAGTTTTGCGAAAAAAAACGCGGACGAAGTGGGCTTGATACTCAGCAGTTGGCTCTGCAACAAAGTCGAATAATCTGAATACGGAGTTCATTCGAATACGAATTCGAATAAACATTCGAATAAAACATTCGAATAAAATCTATTCGAAACCCCGTTTTTTGATTATTCGAGTTTTCGAATTTTATTCGAATCCTCGTTTTTTGATTATTCAAGTTTTCGAATTTTTTCGAAACTTTGTTTTTTGATTATTCGAGTTTCGAATTTTATTCGAAAATGGAAGAACTCCGAATATCGAATTTCGAATACGAATATATTCGAATGTTTTATTCGAGTAATCGAATTTCTATTCGATTCGGACCCAAGTATACACAACACGTTCAAGAAAGTCAACAGAGATTCTCGATTTCAATGTTCTACTTCTGGGCCTTTTCATAACAAACCAAATCATGGCTTCTGAAGCGAAGAACAAAATCGGATCTCGAAGATAGTGTTACGTTCTTCCAGAAGTATTCGCTGCAAATTATAAATTTTCGGAAAATCTTGATTGCATTTTTTACAACTTTTATCTTCTTTGAATGGTCATGAGCGCATTGCAGTTTGACAAGACGTCCAAATAACCGATGAATAGGGCAAACCCTACGCAGTGCAAATAAATTATTTCCTCCTTGCCATAACCCGCCATAATATTTGATAGAATTATATTGGATGCCATCGCATTTTATGCTTGGTCAAATCAAACCTCAGAAAACATTAATCGGTGAGCAACTCGCAAGTCAACCGATGGCTTTTCTCCTCTTTCGACCCGTTTTAATTTGCATCGAATGCACTTAGAAATTTTATTATGACTTTTTTTCGCGGGATGTTACGTCCGTTCGAAAATGCAAAAGTTCTTTCGACGGACTGATAAAAACAGATTCCCTGATTCCAGCTTTACGGCAATGATTGTCACAACTTTTTCACCGCGAGAAAATGTAAAGTCACATCAGCTGCAGTGGCCCAGGAAAAAATCATGAACAATAAAGCGAAAGTTTTTGGATGGTGCACTAGGGAAGTGGGACCCACTCTTTTCAACGGGTGGGAAAAATTATGGATATCCTCATAGGTTCATTGCACTAAAACCTGGGTTTGTGTAGTATTAGGCTGGAAACTAAGTTTTGCAACTGGTTTCATAACTTCACTCTCACTCAACATGGCGCACTCAAACTTTGGCATTATGTAGAAGGCAATGTGAGCTACAAGAAAGCACACATTGTCTAAATTTTAAACACGAAATAGAAAAGTTTCGGGCGTTTTCCGAAAACTAGTGAAATTTGAGATTTTTTGGGGTTTCAAGCTAAAATGAAGCCTTTGGCAGCCTAGACCATGCGCAGTAGTCCGGATTCGTCTGCAATTTATTGCTGGAGGTTGACTCCTTTGGCCTAGTGAAAAAGAAACAAAATTTAGGGGCATGTCGAGATTTGGCGTTCTCATGAAGTCGAACGAGTCGATGAACGCAAGAGCTGCTGGGGACGACCGTCAATGACCAAAGAGTCCAAAGCTCAAATTCTGCCCAGACTTTACCTAGTAAGGTTATTTGACCTGCCAAACGCGAATATCACATTCATTTATTAAATCAACGCCTTTTTCCTTGTTTTGGGTGAGACCCCATATCGTACACCTACAGTAATCCTACAAAAAAGCTCTTATCACGTAATTTCCTATCGTTTTCGTGATCGGCATGTCGGATAACACCCCTATGCCAAGTTTCAGCCAAATCCGTCAAACTTTGAATTTTTCCCCTTCATACCATGCACCGTAACCCTCACTGCGACGTCAGAATTTGGTTGGACAGCAGCTGCGCTTGTAGCGTACGTGAAAACCAACGCAGTGGCAAAACTTGAATGCGCCATGTTGAGTGAGAGGGAGGTTATGAGACCAGTTGCAAAACTTAGTTTCCAACCTAATATATCTCACAAGGGAAAGATACTAACTTAGATTTGCCTTCTGAGATGAGACACATATATTTGGAATCAGCTTTGAATGCTGATTCTAAATATGCTGTTCTTAGCTGCTTAGCTTTATTCCGAAGCGAGTTATGGTCTCTTTCCTATGCAAAGTTTGCGTGCTCCTCGACCTGCTAATGCCACGGTGTCGACGTCTAGGTGGTTTTGCAATTGTATCATGCTCCCTTTCAAGATCGAAGGATTTGATCTGATGCTAGTTTAACATCCTGGCACTTTTTTTGAGCAGATTCTAATCTACACGCCGTCTTATGACATTCACAAGCTTGTTAATTACACACAAGAACAACCCCATAACTCGCTTCGGAATAGCGTTAAGCAGCTAGGAACAGCATATTTAGACATTCAAAGCTGATTCCAAATATGTGTGTCTTATCTCAAATGACGAATCTAAGTTAGTATCCTTCCCTTGTCAGAGCTTTCTTTGCCAAAACGTACCATGCCATGAACGTAGCTCCGAAATTCATCACAAACAAGAAATTGGGAGTCGCTCAACCTGCCAGAAGATCATCCAGAAATGAGAAATTCATCCGGAAATATTTTTGCCGTGGTGAACAAGCAGAAATAACATCTGTTATACTCCTTACTACTCAAGTGCGAAACAAAGGAAGGAGCATGTAGACGATTAATGAACAAGGAAAGCTGGGAGAAAGTGTAAGCAAATTTGCGCTGTTATGCTAAAACAAATTTCCACTTTGTAGAGAATTCCAGAAACTTTTAAGGGAGCAAAAGCCAGCAAAACTGACGACAACGAACCGCTACACTGCCGCACGCAAGGAATCACAGCAGGTTGCTTCGAGCAGTGATAAAACGGCTAGGGTTACTGTCTTAGAAGACCTTCATATATCATCCAATGCTATAGATCTCTTAAACCTGGGTCCAAGCTTTGCACCCTCACAAAACATTGACTGAAAGATCAGCTAAGAATGAGAATGAGACTAGAAAGAAAAACAAATCAGAACGATACGCTGATCAGTAAAAAATTATTACCTTTTGTCCCTTTTCCATCATTTTTCTATAAAAAACCCGAGCCGTGCCACGCAGCAGATCTCAAGTTTCGTATATTTTCTTCCGGCGTATTCATTGTCCTAAACAAATACAGGAAAAATAGACAATTCATTTAACTCGCGCGCAATGGCAAGGTTTCAGAGGCCTTCGTAAGATGATTGCCAGTAGTAGTACCCGTTTATCTGTTAGCATAAAGGAGGGGAGTTTGTCGTAACGTTTCAAACACTAGATCTTAAGATCACCAAGCTTCATCTTCAAGACACTAGAGTATACCGTCGCGTAACTGAGAAAGGGTTTATCTCTCAGTGTAAACGTCTAAATCATGTCCGGGTAACGCTTGGAAAGGAAGCTTGTCTCAATGAACGATGTCTTCACAGGTTCAAGCTCGAACATCCAACTTTTCCCGTTTTTGCAGTTTGGTCAAAACGCATAAGCTTTTTTCTCGCGATGCACGTTGCGCACTTGCCACAGAATACAAGATACTGCCAATTATCAGTTGCATCAACGCTCCAACTATTGTTGTATAATCACATCAACTCAATCCGAAATAAACGAGTGTTTGAACTGCTAAATCGACAATCTCAGTACATAAGATTCATCGGAGAGAGACCAAACGAAGATTGGTTGCCCTATCTCAACACCCAACTAATGCTGGCCGGTGATACGATATATATAAAATGATATTGCAAAGACAGCTGCAAAAACATCCTTTTGCACGCCAAGTCCGCCCACACGACTGCCGTTGAGCATGTTATCTTGCGTAATATGTTCTGGACGGTAAATAACATCTGAGTGGCGAAAATGAGCGACGGGAGTATCGAATGCTGGCGTCCGCAATAGCAGCCTCAAACAACTACTGTTCAGCCAAGTTTACACACATCTGAAGAACAACTGCAAAATTTGATGAGAGATCTAACATGATCTCTTTCTGCTTTCCATTCGTCTCAGACAGAGTAACACACACGATACGGAATTGTTTGGCGCAAGCGCAGCTGAAACGTGATGTGGTTCTCGTTGATATACCGCGAAATAACATCAGAGAGCAACTCGTGCGTAATAGATTTATGATACCACCTGCACCTTTCTATGCTGGATTATTGCCCTTACGGAAAAGGGGGGTTGTGCAAGAACTAGAGCATCGGGCTTGAATGCCTAGACTGCCACTCTACATATGGGCGAGACCGGGCGTCCCCTCTATATACGCGTAAACGAACAACTGGCGAGTAAAAAACGGGGAAGCAGAACAGCCTCGTTGGGAAAACACAAGAAAGCTGATCCTACGGCAATGATTTCAATGTGAAGTGTACGGTCTTAGCTTTAGAAAGTAAAATATTCGCTTGCAAAGCGTTGGAAGCGTCATTTATTCAATCAAGGGAACCCAAAATGAATGGCAAAAATGAACAAGTCTCTATCACAGGTGGTCTCATGCCGTACCTACCGTTATGCCAGTTACAACGCCCACATTACATAAGCAAAACCCTAGTAGGACTGCGTTTATACTACCATCATCTGTGCGGAAAAGCTAGGCACTGCCGTCGCAGCGTGTTGTCAGCGTGATCCTTGATGAGTTATTTGTGAACTGAAGGCTCGTTGCTATTCACTTAAGATGAATGGAATCTTCAAACAAAGAAAAGGTTTGACCGTGTAAAGCGTGAGATAAAGGTGAATGAATTAACTTTGGCCTCTGAGGAAAGAATTGATGCCGATACGTTAGGCCGAATAAAGTATACATATCAAACCTGTTTTGGCAAAGAAAGCTCTGAGATATGGACGACCTATTTTCTTAAAGTTGCATTGCCTTTCTAAAAATGAGTTTAAGGTGACGCTGGTGCACACTTGACGCGCTTTATCATGCTTGAACGTTAAAATCATCCACTTTTCAAGGTGGAAGCCACTCAAGTGACTCGCTCCGCACGCAGAAAGAGCTTCAAAGCGCTCAGTATCTTCGAAACATAGAAGTAAAGCGTAGTTATCTCTAACTCAGCTAAGCCCTCCAGAACAAATCACAAAACACTTGGAGCTAGAGCTCGGCACAGGTGGCTTACAAGCAAGCTGGATATCGTTTTTTTGGAACAAAAAGCAAAGGGGGTTTCGTTTTTGCGGGCGAAAAGACACAAAATTTGCGACGTTTTTTTTATTGAGATACTTTTTAGGGATTATGGTCTGGGTCAAAGAGACTTCATAAAATTTGAAATTCAAGGAGGACTTCGTTTTTTTTTGCATTTTCATCTAGCCACCTCGTAGAGCCCTACTTAGAGCATACGTGCGATAAGGTGAGAATGACTCAGAGTGAAGGGGGTCACAGTGGTCGCAGCTTCTCCAGGGTGAAGGGTGTTTCACTTGATCAAGAAATTGTAAAATGTCGACCGAGGGTCGGGTGGAGTGTTGGTGAAACTCTTGTAATGGGAGTTCTCAAGTGGAGGCTTTTTTACCATTGCAAAAGAACGTCTACTTGAAAACTCCCATTATAAGAGTCTCACCCAAGGTCAAGCATGGGGTGTGACACCCCACACCTGGGGATCGTAGAGGGGTCAGAAAGAGGGGGGGGGACATAATGTCAATTAACAATGTCTAATAGGCCAATTAAGCAAGGCACTAGCTGTGGTGTTTCGGCCTACCGTGGTACACGTACAGTAAGCATAACAAAAAATTTCGAAGGTAAGAGCACCATTTTCGTAATTAGCATGTCAAATAACCCCTTTGGGCCAAGTTTCACTTTGTGGTTTCCGAATATTGGGTCACCCAAGTGAGGAATTCATTTTCAAACTTTGTTTCAAAGGTGATAAACTACTCCTTTTTGCACTCATTACAAAGTACTACTACTTCTTTGTTCACATTAGAAGTCCCACTTCAACGAACCTCCGAAATCTGTAATTAAGATCAAGCCAAAATCTTGTCTACCCCATTTTTCGCTTGCAGTTTTTCAAACTACAGAAGACCAGTCAGGCTCAACTCACTTTTGTGAAAGTTACGAGGATCAGGCTATCGAGTACGCTTGTTCTTGATGCCTTCCCTCGCAATTTACGTATTAGCGCAGAGTTAGCATGTTACCGTAATCCAATATTTTCGCAATTTTTTTCCATCTGCATAGCTAAGGAAAATCGACTATATCTTTTCCTAGTGAAAGCAATTTTGAATGAAATTTCTGCTACGTGGAAAAGAAGATTTAGCAGTAACAAACATATGAAGAAGACAGAGATTTGAATGCTTTGATGGTAATGGGGTTGTGCCACACCCCATTAACCACAGAAAAAAATTTTAGCGAACAAAATACATATAGTTCAATAGTTCAGTCTTGTAGTTTTCATAGGAGTAATTTGGGCTTGATTCATCTTCGTCGCTCTGTAAAAACTGGTGAAAACGTAGCCATTAAAAGCGAAAAGTGGGACAAACGAGATTTTGGCCTGCTTCTGATTCCATGGCTTGATGCTTATTTGAAGCAGGATTCATGGTATGAGCAAAGGAGGAATGCCTTGTATTGGGTACAAAAAGAGTAAGCTAGTTCATTTTGGAATATAGTTAATCATACTTCAAAATGACACTTTACTTGGATGGCCCACTGACCACTTCACTTGGGAAACCCTAAGAATTTGATAAAACTTGGCCCAAGGGGTTTAACTGACATGATAATTACGAACACAGGTGCGATAAGTTGAGAATGACTCCTCCAGGGTGAAGGGGGTCACAGTGGTCGCAGCCCCTCCAGGGTGAAGGGTGCTTCACTTCGTAGATAGAGGAATTATAAAACGACGGGGGGGGGGGGGGAGCCATGGTGTTTTCTCATCATTTTCCTAGTCAGAGTTCATAATTTATTCCTTACCATCACTGTTATCTTTTTTTCTGAAATGTGAACCGATGTGCTGCTGGATTAGCACACAATTATATTTCTGACCAGCATCTTGTATTTTTTTAACATTTCTTTTCCTTTTTTACATCACCCTGCCTGTTTTTGGAATTACCATAGAAGATGTGCATGCGAGAACATTTGTTTCGGAAAGAGTTAGACAATTTTTGAGCATTTACGAATTTTTTTAAATGAAGAAATTCGTAAATGAACAGCAACGTCAGCAAGGAAATGTTTTTAAAACCATCTTGTCCGCTTTCAGAGAATATATAGTTTGGAAAATGTCTTTTTTTAAAGAATATATGTACGGCAGCAGGAACAACTCAAACGGGAGAATGATCCTTACCGTCCTTGAGCTGATTATAGAAAGGAAAGTCATTGAAATGCTTGCAAGCAGGGTAGCAGGAGGTCAGGTACATGACCTTCAAAAACAACCACACGCTCAGCAAACGTACCTGAACGACCCCTCCTTTCTCACTCTCA
The DNA here is from genome assembly GCA_958299035.1 of Cylicocyclus nassatus. NCBI lineage: Eukaryota > Metazoa > Nematoda > Chromadorea > Rhabditida > Strongylidae > Cylicocyclus > Cylicocyclus nassatus. The sequence continues at coordinate 25,886,563 of CATQJL010000316.1, forward strand.
CCTCCGCAGTCTCGTATGCCGCACTTAGGAGAGAAAAAGCCTGTGGCAACTTTCCGATTTTTTGCAGTCCTCTGCGCATGTTTTCTGCGATAGCACACGGCTTAGCGGTAAAAACAGATATAATTGACGGTGAACTTGCCCCATTCTTTACGTTCGCTTCAACATATTGCAGTGCATTCTAATAAACTTGCTTTGATTGTGTTCAGAGGTTTTCCATTTCGTAGGTAATTCACAGCTTTATGGGCGCAGTCGGATATACAGCTTGGTAGTGCTTGTAAGATGTAGACCTGGAATTAACTTGGTAAAAATGTGTTATATCTAGGATGTCCCAAAGGTATGTACGCACTTTTTAATTGCTGGTATCCATCTCTCTTTCCAAAGCCTTTGAGATTTAGGTTCCTTATCTAACTGGTTTCAACTTAAATTTGCAGTGTAAAGCTATTCACCGATTTCTCACTATCACTGTAGGATTATGGTAGGAAATTCCAGCTTCCGACATTATAACGTCATTGTGAAATAGGCCGATTGAAAAAAAATCCAAAAAAAAGATTTTTTAATCTTTTTCGAAGCTTACATCTAAATCAGTATATGACTGAGCCGACGCGAGACGATGTGGTATTGGACTTGGTCTTAGCAGGGTTAGTGTGTCACTAAGGCACTGCTTAGAGCTCCTTTCGCTAATTTCGATCACAATACAATTGAAGCCCATTATAAAATCAACCTTACAAAATGTGAAGTACCAAAACCCCTATTCGTTAAGATTCTCCATAGCAATGAAAAATGAGCTTGAGGCCGTTGATTGTGATGATTGCTTCAACCTTTATACAGTACTTCTAATGGTTACTATAGATTTTCTTGCATCATATACCTACTATTGGCACTATTTACCACATTTGGAACTGGACTTGGTTATCTGGAAAATCTCAAGCATGTTCAGTCACTTATATTGCAAAAAGAGAGACTATTTAGAGATATGATAGCGAACTGTATAAGAAAGTTTCTGCAATATTGCATTCCACCTCAGGAGTTATGTCGCAAAATGAGAAGCGCTTAGCTTTGTCCAAGAGTTCATGGTGTCCTTTCGATACATCCACAATCGAATTTACGTCAAAAACTTTGATGCCTTGAATACTACGTCGGGTAAAGTTTACCATACGGATCAGAGCAGAGCACAAACCCTCGTTGTTGGTGTTTTTTTCGCAAGCACGACGGCAACTTCAATTAATACCTCTTGAAGCCCCTTACTTCATACCTGCTCAGCTCCTATTGTCATGCCCTCTACGGTTGCACGCTATTTTAAAACTCTCGAACGTTCAACTTTCGAGCCTTTTGACGGTATACCACAGATCCTGTTCAACGATGTGCAAAAAACCTTTCTATTCCCTTCCCCACATTCTTAATATATCGCTTCTGTGCGGTGTTACCAAGTAACTGGAAAAAGGCCGTTGTTACTGTTGTTCCAAAAGTCAATAAACCGCAAACTGTACCGGATTTTAGGCCTATAAGTATTGATTCTGTTCCACGCAAGATCTTGGAAAAGATAATTCGAGACAAGCTTTCAGCATGGCTTGAAAAATTCAAGATGATTTGCTCGGAGCAGCATGAGTTTGTTAACGGGCTCGATAATTACACAGCCGATTTACTCTACCCATGATTGGATCAAAAATCCTTTGAAAAGCCAAAAAGTGGATGTTATTTATTTTGACTTATCCAAAGCGTTATCGTGTAGGTCATGGCAAACTACTGTATAAACTTGAGCAGTATGGCATCGGAGGCGCTTTTCTGGATTGACTTACATCTCACTTGCATTGTAGATATGTGACCGTTCGCACCAATGGAGGCTACTCTGAACGTATTTCTTGCGCTAGTGTGCTTCTACAAGAAGATTTTTCACCTCTCTTATTTACAATCTCTGTAGCAGATTTACCTAGAATATTGAAAACTCATACCAATGTTACTGTTCTTATGTATGCAGACGATATCAAAATATATGGAGTATACAATAACAAAAATTGCACTGTGGTTAAGAATCTCTGCAACGTTCCATCAACGTTGTGATTGACTGGTGTAAAAATTGGGATTCTGTTAACATTAGAAAAAGCACCGTGGTTTATATTGGTGATGAAGAAGAAATACATTATGAGTATGATGAGTGAATTTTATCAACAAAACATCGGTCAAGGATCTGAGAATCTTGTTTGATTTTGAATTGAAGTCGGACCTACAGATAGCTTCCATCATCTCGCGAGCGTACTCTATCTTGTATACAATTTTTCGAAACATCAAAACCACTGAACCAAAAGTCTTATTGAGTCTTTATAAAGCCCTCGTTGTTTCTGTGCTTGATTATGCAAGTCAGGTGTGGAGCCCTTTTTGGGTAAGCCCTAGAGCGCTTTGGAGAGCGTTCAGAAAGCCTTTACAAAACTGCTTTTCTATCATTGTTTCTTTAACTCAGCATATCCTCGTTTACTTCTTAACTATGAACAGCGATTAAAGACACCCAATCTTAAGTGCCTTTCATATCGTAGATTTGTTCATGATCTTGTGCTAGCTTTTAGGATCTTTAGGGGGAAGCAAGACTGAAGCCCTCCAAACCCAGTTATGGGAGGAGTAACACATTTTTAGTCTACTTATCTTATCCAAATGGTTGGCAAAAACCTTACCGTTTTTTACCTGATCACGAGCTTTTTACCAGTACGTCAAAAATGATGCAAAGTTTACTGCATGAATTTTTGGCATGTGCTGAAGTACCTCTCTCAAAAGAGAGCTTAGAAAAAGAAGATTAAATGAAATCTCTTTAGGATCAGTACAATTAACATCATTGCTGTCCTAACTAAATGTCACTTGATCACTGAATGTTTTGTTCCTGTCGTTTCATAATGGTCTTGTCTTCGTTTTGCTATTGGGGTCTATCGTTTGGCGCTTTGGCTTGGTAGTGCCGGTTAAATATGGCAGTTTTTCTTATTTGTAACTAGCTGGCTTACCCGGCTCCGTCGTATCCGGACCAAACTTGGCACACATACACTTCGGGCCCCGGCGGGTGTCACAGTCCACTTTTCGTTATCGATCGATGTCGATTTTACCGATTTTTATCGATTTTTTTGCAGAGTTCACCTACAGGGCTAGGAGTTGGCACAGGGGGGGGAAGTGAGCATGGGGATTCCGAATACAATATTAGTTTTCAGAATTATCGATTACTTTTATTGATTTTATCGATTTTTTTTGTAAATTTTGACATGCGAGGCTGGGATTTTGCACAGGGGGTAATCGAGCATGCTGATTACGAACAGAATATTAGTTTTCAGGATCGTCCATTACTTTTATCGATTTTATCGATTTTTTGAAAATTTGAGCTAGGGGATCACCCCCCTTGAGGGTGATCAGCATGCTCGATTACCCCCCTGTGCCAACTCCCAGCCCCCTAGCTCAAACTTTGCAAAAAAATCGATAAAATCGATAAAAGTAATCGATAATCCCGAAAGCCAATATTGTATTCGGAATCCCCATGCTTGATTACCCCCCTGTGCCAACTCCCAGCCCCGTAGGTGAACTCAGCAAAAAAATCGATAAAAATCGATAAAATCGATATCGATCGATGACGAAAAGTAGCCTATGACACCCGCCGGGGCCCTAAGTGTATGTGTGCCAAGTTTGGTCCGGATCGGTTCAGAAATGGATTTTTCTATTCGGAACATACGTACACACAGACATACAGACATACATACATACATACATACATACAGACATTCAGCTTTATATATAAGATAGAGTAAGGCGATGATCTGCGTTTTGCGTCTCTTTTGCGTTTTTTGTTACTAATTTTTTTCTTCATGTGCCATTCGTCCTAGTCTGGACCGCTTTTTTGTATTGAGAAATTTTTAGATCAAGATTTCTAATTGAATACTGTTAGGTCTTTTCAAGGCTTGGGAGTTAGGTCGATGGACACCTGGCTAACCAATACCCTCGCTTGAACCACTCCGATTATCCTTGAACGATAGCAGTCTCCATTGTTATTCCCTGGCACCCCAACTCAAATAAACGTAGGCATATAAACTTGAGTTCTCTCTTTTTCGTTTGTTGAACTCCTTATTCCAATGAAAGTTGTTTTGTCTAACTCATCAAAGTATGAGCATTCTCTTTTCGGTCCTCAAACATCAAGGACGACTGACCCCTTACTAACAGCATTTATATAGTTCAAATGGTACACCTTGAGTGTAAAAGATAAATATAAAGATAAAACTGTGCACGCTAATATTAATACACAACGTTTAACAAGTTTCTGAGCCTTTTGAATAGTGAAATCACATTTTTAGGAACATCGAACTATTTGCTTATACATTATACCTGGAAAAGCTTGGAAAAAAGCACTACGTTATTTTTTCCGAGGCAAAATATTCCACTTTGATAGCGTAATTTCTTCTAATTTCCCACCGTAATCTATTTGTAGGATTAATCGGTGAAGTAGTGTACCTTATTCCTGAAGCCGGCTCCACAGAATGGTACCGAAAGCTGGCAGAGGACTTTGTAAGAGAAGAGTCAACAATTAGCATGTGTATGCACACTTTTGGGATACCCTTGAGCCATAGTGGCCCGAAAAATTGTAGAAAGCTTTGACTTATTATAAAAACAAGTGGAATAAAGATAGGGGGACGCCTCAAACACAGCTCGACAATCTTTTCTTCCTTTTTGGTAGGCATGTTTCTATACTACTAGTTTCTCTCCAGATCTTGAATACGCACAGAAACAATTTCATGGTTTTTCAACAATTAAACTTTAGCAACTTTCAAACTTCTCACCTACGCTTTTGAAAGCACTTGGTTAATAGGCGGTAACAAACATTTCTCAATCGCGTTTTCTTGACATCTATATATTACTCACTTATAGATGCTTTTAAGGAAGCTTGTTTTCGTGGCATTTTTAGACAGTATGTATACCATACGAAGGCCATATAACACTTTTCATAGATCTTCCTAATCTGCGAAATCTTTATGAACAAGGATATCAGTAAAATGAGTTGCTGAGATCTAACTAGCCCTCACATAATGCGATCTACTTTTATCTAAGAGTATTTATTGAATAAAATTGAATACTGACTACACTGAAAATTATCGCAGCTCCATTGAAGAGCTAGAAAAAATTAAGTTATTGTAGTCCTACTTGCGCAATGAATTTTTTGCCCCAGTAAGCACTCATAACTCCTCGTCCATAAGGCTTGATACATACCTCGTCGGGTGTCTACACGTAGCGGTGGCAGCAACGCATTTAATGCGTATCGATTGCAGCGGAGTTACGCTGCTGCCTCACGCTGCATCAGCCAACGCAAAAAGTCATGCCCATACTTAGCTTCTCATTTTTGAGTAGCGCTGCTCGTGCTGATCAGCGCTGATCAGCGCTGCTCTAGATTTTGCAGCTGTGTTACGCATAATAGAAGATAATTCCTAGAATCCTTTCGTTTGCCCTCCTTAAAGATGGGATTTCCTTTCGCTCAGCAGCTCTACGAGCGTACTTTTCGTAAAGGTCCCTTCGTCACTTCTTGAGACATCCTCTTTTCGGCTAATCAAAGTATGCTCGCTTCCCTGTATTTCCGAGAATTTTCCTACAATGTTCTGCGGCTGGCGTTAGCTACCAATTGCTCGGAGCAATTGCATTCGAACTCCGCCTCAAGGCTCTTCGTTTTCCGAGCAATCCCTTGAAGGCAGCGTCCAGGCAGATCTGGACCTAGGGGATTTTACGTAGAAAGTACTTTTGGGGTCCTAACTAAGGCACTGCTCAAACGGCAGCGTAGGTAGTGCTCTAACGGCTGAGATATTCCCCTCGAAACTGGACCCCACGATTGCATCCGCATGGATTCATGGCAGTTTCGCGCCAGGACACACGCTTTGCGCCATTAGTCCATGCGAAATACGATCGCGGGGGTATACCTCAGCCGTTAGAGCACTACCTGAGCTGCCGGTTGAGCAGTGGCTTACTTAGGGCCCCAAAATTACTATCCACGTGAAATCCCCATGTGTCCAGACTTGCCTGGACGCTGCCTTTAATAGCCTTCAAGAATCATTCCCAGTTCTTCTCATAAGTTTTAAAGCACTATTTGCGCAGGCTTTCAACCTTCTCAGGAGTCGAGCGGTTGTACGTTGAATCCTCCTCGATGGGCCAGTCACAACTTGTTATAAGCTCGCCCAGCTTGTTATTGTGGCATTCGACCCCCTTCCTTCCTGCGACGCTATGGCAGCTCTTCTTTTCCAGATTATGACTAAATCGTGGAGGCAGTGATTAGAGCCACTGCAGGCAGTTGGGGCTAGTAAGACATCGAGCAAGATCTACCTTGGTTGTGGAAATGTAATCGATCACTGCATGAGTCGCTGCGATCCCCGTGTCCATCGAAGAATCATTTTCCTATCATGAAGTTAGAGGAAAGTGTGCGGCGTAGAAAAGACCAATAAAACGGATGTAGTTTTTGTTGCGAGGCCCATATTCAAGCTTTGCGCGATGCTACATGTACCAAATGTGTTCTGCAGCACCGACAGGAGCGTAAAGTTCGGCGTCTGTGGAATGTTTTGGGGTTGCAAATGAGAGCACGAGGCAGTCTCCATGGCGTGTCATCGCAGACATGTCAGTTTCGTCCCGTTGTATCGTTTTTGTCAAGTATCTTTATCTGGTATTTCAAAATTCAAATTTTTTGGTATTAGCAAATTCCATTGTTGCTGAACCCAAATCACGTAGAACATCGGGCGAGCAAAAGTGGGTGTCATTTAATGTAATTTCTTTTCTCTTTCTGACAGGCGTTTTTCTCTCCATTCGCGAAGGCTTCGCGGAAGAACTTAGCACACAGCTTCTTAGGTTAAGGGACCATGGCGCACCTAAATTTTCCCGATCCGTTAGTTCGAAGTTTTGTTTTTGTTTTGTATAATTAGTGTTAAGCAATAATTGGCCTTTGAAATTTTCAAACCCTGAAAATTCGAAGTAAATTTCAAAAAAGTCAATTCAGAAGTACTAAATTAGCTCGAAATGCTCAAAAATTCAGTTCATTGCAAATTGTTTGATCTATTTGCTTGTTATGAAGCTTTTGCAAAATTAGAATGAAAAGTTTGGGAAATGGAAGTGGAACTCTATGGTTCGAAACTAGGACTATTGTTCGCGAGAGGAACCAGTTCAGAAACATAACTGCTGAAAATAGGAAGGGAAACTGCGCTGAACGGCTCTCCATTTGCCTATCTTGAATGCACTTGATTTTATGATGGGTCTAAACACGAGACATAAGCTCGGAACGAATATACAAGGTGTTCCAGAAAATGATTAAACGTTTGATCGCTAAGAATTTTCCTTGTCTGCGCAACCGCAGATTTTGTTTCATGTGTGGCTTCAACTCAGATCTACGGTAGAATGTGGGGCAGCGTTTTATATACATTACTTTAGGCCTACGGTAAAATCATCTTACCGAAAAAGTTTTGCGATAAGGAGAGCATATCTTGCTCCAAGGATTGTCGCGTAAGAGCTAAAAATTCTGCCCCTTATAAGGAAACGATATTCGGTGTCCGTAGCCTTATGAGATGGGGTGTAAAAACCACTACACTGGTCTTAGAACGCTGATTCGTAATCTGACTTCCAATTCTGTTAATTTCTTTGAAAAAAGTTATGGAAGATTTTCAAAAAGAACCCTAATTGGGTAGGAGAACGAGCTCCGCCAGTTTGAATCGCCTCCGCGGGCCACTGGTCCTGCAACGACATGCAACAATATAAAAAGGACCGGTTGCCATCGAAGACAGGCTCAAACTGGCAGAGTGCTTTCCCCTACCCACCCTAATTGAGGCTATGGAAACTAAAAAACACAAAAGGACTTGAAGGATCTGCATCATTTAAACTGGCAGAGTGCGACACCTTACCCACCCTAACTGAGGCTAAGCAAAACTAAAAAACACAAAAGGACTTGAAGGGTCCGCATCATCATATGAGACTATTGCACTAGCCACTACTCCGCAACGTACCGGCGGAATTGGCGTATTTCCCTCGGGCGGCTAAACTTACGCGAAAATTCTATATAACTTCTTTCAGAGAAACGAATAGCAGAAACGGAAGTCGATTTGGAATCAGGGTCCCAAGACGAATGTAACCGTATACAACTCCTCGCAAAAGAACACGGACATCGAGTTTCCTTGTCAGCTGTTGATTCCACTTATGGGATTTTCGCTTTAATGGAAATTTTTGCTCAAAAGTTATAATGATATAGCTAACAGCGATTTTTTCACGTTACCAAAAGTCTGATCATACCTCTAAATTGCTCTACAAACATAACAAGGTTATTTACTAGGCTCAGAAATGCAATAACGACATTGTGCCGGAAGCGTTTGCTTTAACCCAAACTATAATAATAAAGAGAAAAAGAAGATTCGTCCGGACTCGTTTCGTGCTTCAGTTTAGATTTAAACTATCCCTACAACTTGCTGCCTACACGAAAGCTATTCCAAGAAAGGTGTTAGCGAAACGCTTTACATGTCTTGGTACACCCTGTGTATGACATATTGATGTGACCTTTCTAGTTGTTTTCTCGAGGAGTTTTAGTGTTTTCATGAAAAGACCGAAGACTCTGTCTTCATCGATTGGTTTTGACACATCGAGCGGAGCTTTCATGGTGACAGCTCTGTAAAATTACTATTTTAGGCTTCGCAAACTCAACACTACTGAAAAGTCGGAACCTATCTATCATGAATACAACTTCAGGTTTTAGTTCTTTCACTACCTGAGTAAAGTTGAAGGGAAATTGACAATTGGGATAAAACATTTCACATCCTAAACTTGTCATCGTTATTAATGAATCGACATATGAGTGAAGCTTTGTGAAAACAAACATACTTGATATACAAAATATGTTGAACTGCCTTGCATACCGTTTGAATGCCTTGTAAATGACATCGCCTTGGTTGCAGGCAAAGCTATTGCCAGCGACCAGCATGTCTATCCTGCCATTTCCACTCTAAAGACAAGAAAATAATCAATATGCAGCGTACACAAATACACACTCTTTCAAACGCAGAAGCCTTCATTTACAGGTGACACTAATTAGCTTATTGTAAACCAGTAGTTGGTACACTAAATGCAGGGTGTCCCAAGAAAAATGTGAGCACTGTTTGACCGTTGATAACTCTCTTGCTTTCATGTCTTCCAGCAAGCTTGAGGTACCTTTATCTTTCTACAGAGCGAGGTTCAACTTAGAATCAAATCATGAAATGAATTTCTCCTTCCCCCTCCCCCTTATAATGGTCGACCGCCTCATCGTGGCGTGTGGGTGACACTGGGTGTCGAACTGCGATGCACAGCCGAGTGTATACTCTGGCAAAGCCTCCCACGCTGTAAAGGAGTTCGACGTTTCCGGTTTCGGCCGGATGCCTAGCTAAGAGCCGGCCAGGCCAGATCCACGGCGTCTGGTTTTCAGGTCGTTAGGCGGTTCTCCCCGGCCCAAGCCCGGGTAAGCGATCGACCCATGGAAATCAAGAGTAGGCCTTTTAAGTCTGCTCTTGTAGGGGAAAATTCATATTACTCCTCCAGTTAGAAGATTAGAAAGAAACCCTGCACATGGGATCCCACCTACGGCGCCGGGTGGTAGCAAGAACGATGTCAGGGTACTCAGGGCGCCTTTTGGATTGGACAAAAACGACACGTCTGCCTGGACGTCATAGAGACTGCCTTCTTTGCACCTACAATGCCAGGAGGGTATTAAGGTCTCCACACTCTTCTAGACGCTGCGGAGCACATCAAGTACCACATCATCGCTCTGCAGGAGACGGATTTCAAGAAGAAGGACGTGCGACAGATGGAGTGATGGGACGCTCATCATTCGTTGTGAGAAGGTTCCATCACGAAATGTTAGAAGCGTTGGCTTTGTCGTCCACCCATCTATCGCCCATCTTGTCGATTTGCACGAGATACTTTCATCTCAACTAGCCATCCTGCGATTGCGACCTCCACGTCAAAAGACCATCAGCATTAGCAACTGCTACTCTCCAACATCACAGCTGATGAATCAGAACTAGGAGCTTTCTACGATGATGTGGAGGAGGTCGTCGGCAACGGGAAGTCTTTAACGAGCTTGTTGTTTGCGACTTTAACGCGAAAATCGAAATGCCGCTAGAAAAGAAATCTAGGATTGGGAAGTTTGGACATGGCTCCGGAACGAAAACGGCAACCTTCTCATTGGGATGCTCTTTTTATACAGAAAGAACATTACCGGTGGACATGGAATCGCCGAACAGAACGACTCACGAGGAGAACGACTACATTCTTATCAACCGGAGATGGAACTTGCTTGATGTCTCAGTAGTAGTCCATCTTTCTGCAGTGGTTTTGATCACTGTCTCCTTCGAGCGAAGGTACTATTCAGTCGAAAGCTGGAAAAGAAGGTCTGCCACAGCACCTCAAGAAAGAAAGAATCTATTTATGACGGTAACAGGTTAGAAGAGATCATATCAAGTTGTGACTGGCCCATCAAGGGGGACCTAATGTACGATTATGACCGGCTTCTGAAAGGATTGCGAGCCTGTGGAAAGTGAGCTTCAGGACTTCTGAAAAGAAGTTGGAAATTTCGAAAACTACCAGGGAATTGCTCGAAAGAAGAAGATTTCTGAGGCAGGATTCGAGTGCAACCCATCTCGAGCGACTGATAGCCAAAGCCAGTTGCACAACAGTTTTGCAGGAGGATCTCAGGAAGTACAGGCAAGCCAAGATACTGGAAGCAGCCGAAGGAAGTCTCAAGAAGTGCCAAAGGGACCTCTGCGAATGTCGCGTACCGCTGGCTGCACTACTGAACGAAGACGGGACTCTTACTTTTTTCCGATATAAGATGGAATCGATTGCAAAGAACTTTTACACCAACCTCTTCCGATCATCAACACCCGTGCCGATGCCCGTTGCTCCCACTGGAAAGGTACCACCAAGGATTTTACCTGCTGAAGTGCGTATCGCGATACAGACCCTGAAAATGTCCACGGCTCCAGGACCAAATTATCCTTCCATCGAACTTCTGCGAGCCCGAGGACAACGTCTACACGAGATTCTAGCGTCACATTTGACATCTTACCTTTAGAAGGAGAAGATTCAACTAGTAGAGAATATACCTGCTGAGTGTGCTGTACAAGCTTTTCACGGAGACATCCTCGCTCCTGGATGAAGCCCAACCCCAAGAACAAGCTGGATTTCGCAAAGGATTCAGCTGCGTGGACCACATTCAGACGGTTTCGAGGGTCATAGAAGTCTGCCGGGAGTACCGACTGCCTCTCGTCCTAACCTTCGTCGACTATGTGAAACCCTTTGACAGCGTTGAAACCAACGCCATTCTGTCTGCTCTAGTCGATCAAGGAGTGGACCCAGCTTACGTGAGGACATTAGCCGACTGTTACAAGAAGACTGTACAACGACGATGCAGCTGTTCCATCGCCCCCTAACCATCCCATTCAAAAAGAGGTCCGACAAGGCGACACAATCTCGCCGGAGCTGTACCGCGGCCTTGCAGTGGGTGACGAACTCACTGGACTGGGACGAGAGAGGCATACGAGTTGATGGGAGATTCCTGGCAAACCTTCGTTTTGCGGACATGCATACCGTTCCCTTTTTCGAGCAGTATCACTGAAGCAGAAACGATGTTGAAGGGACTAAACGAAGTAGGGAAGAAGATCGGATTGCGACTAAATCGGAAGAAGACTCAGTTCATGAAGAACGCTTTTTGCGAAGATGCAGAAATGAAACTGAAAGGCACCCCTTTCATGGAGACGTCTTCTTACGTATATCTCGGACGTTCGGTGAACATGGAGAACGACTTGAAGGAAGAACTTAACAGGAGAAGAAGAGCAGCTTGGGCCGCCTTTGGGACTCTGAAGGAAGCCACCGACCAACTGACTGACCCGGAGCTTTGTGCCAACTGTTCGACTCAACCCTTCTCCCGGCGTTCTGTTACGACTTGGCCCGGCACTGTAGTCACGTCGAAAGCTCTACGGACCACCCACGAAGCGCATGAGCGCAGAGCCAACACAAACAACACCTTGTCGGACTTCGCAGTACGAAATAAGAAGAAGGTCCTGTTCGTGACCCAGCGGCATACGTTGCTAAAGCGAAACATCGATGGGCTGGTCACATCATGAGAAGAACAGACGACAGATGGACACTAAGAACGTCGAAGTGGATTTCTCGCGAAGAAAAACGTCCCCGAGGAAGATCTTCAGCGAGATGGGCAGACATGTCCGTGGAACAGATGGACCAGCTTAGAAACCAACTGTATACGATTTTCGCACCTAAAACTCGTAGACGCAGCCACCGATGACAACCAAGAAGATGTCATATGTCTGAAGCGAGGGACAGGGATTAATGGCAACTTCTGTACTGGGCACGACACGTGAGGACGGGCCATCTAAGTATCTGAGTATCTGACGAATCTGCAATCTTTCTTCTTTACTGTAGGATTACTATAAATATTTAGCATATAGCGCCACTGTGGAGTGGGCCTCAAAAAAAAGAACCCAAAACTCCAAAAATCTGTGTAGCAATGTTCTCAGGCGTGCTGATTTCACTAATAGCTTTTTATCAGTTTTTCGAGTTTTTCAATATTTTTCAATGGTTTCGAGTTTTTCAATAGACACAATTCTGACGAACATCGAAAGATCAGTCGCTAAACCTGAAATAGCTTATGAAAGAAACATTACAGTGAAGTGCAACTTTCATATTTAGAATCAGCGTCTTTGATTAGTCCTGTATAAAAGTTTTTGGCTTGTTTGATTTTTCTTCTAAACTTTCAATTCCATAAAATCCTTCTCGAAGTTCCCACAGTTATCCTACATTAATGGAGAGTGAATGATGGTTCGCTCCATACTGCAATTCTAAAAATCGCTCTATGGAACGGTTGCTCAAGCTCGGCGAAGGACGTGAAGCAAGAGGGTTGTTAGCGATGAAACAGTGTTCACGTTTTCTGGGACACCCTGTATCTAACCGATAGTTCCGACAAGTATTAGGTTGTCACGAAAGTTCTGTCCGATTTGCAGAGTTTCTGGTATAAAATGTTATGACTACGAAATAACATTGTTGAATTATTCTTTCGCTGTATTGAACTTTGTGGCTACCACAACAGCATGCCATATGAAAAGGGCAAGTGAGAAAGAAGAGAAATATGGAGAATTGCTTTTCCTTAAAGGCAGAGCTCGGACAATCTCTTTGAGAAAATTTCGCCCTGGGATTATCCGAGGCGCTGATGCCGAAATCTACCTTAAAAAGCTTGGAAATAACGAAAATGCGAGAAACGAAAATTTTACAAAAGCCCTTCTTTTTGAATGTGGACGAATGGTACGGTTCCCGTCAGCGTTAGAGGCGCAGAGCCGGTGCGAGACCCTTTCAATTCTACCATTGCGGCATGCCGCCTCCAAAAGCGGGAGGAAAATCACGAGCTCGTCCGAGCGCTGTAAGAAAGGCTAGCACATACGGGTTTCAGGGCAATTTTTTTTGGCAGGGATGGCAAACTGTCCGACCGGGACTGCTCTGTTTTCATAGTTGGAGGGTAAGCAACCACCGCGTCAAAATTCCGAGTGCCTCAGGTCTTGCCTATCCTTGCCTTCAAAACCCGGCAATTTCTACATATTGATGATCACACATAGGGATAGGCGGACATATTTGGCTGCATCATGAAGTAGCCTACACTACAAAGAATATTTTATGGCTAAAGATGGTTCGAATTTTTGCTGCAATGAAATATTTGTGAGCAAATTAAAACCATTATTTAAGCCCTCCTCCGCGCGAGCGAGTTTTATATAATGACTTCTTCAATATTTGATTTTTAATGTCGCAAACAAGAAAAATCAATTAGCTGCTGTTCTGCTTGCTCTCGCTTTACTCTAACATACGCAATATTGAATACATACTTGTCGCTATAAGATGATTGCAGTGGTGGCCCGAGGGGGGGGGGCTTTTTCCGAGAATAAGTCGCGAAATTTTTGAAAATTACTTATATGGGTTATGAAAATGAGCAATGCGCAAGTGACTTGTTTATTCTTGTAAACAATTAATAACTGTTAAAAATTTTTAAAAATTCAAATTAGCTTTGTAAAAATTTTTTATCGGGAGCGTGGCTGACGCCAAGCCCCCTTCTTTTAGATTTTAAGGGTTGCTAACCCGCAAAATTTTTTTCGTAGTGCGTAACGAACCGTCGGCTGAATTTGCGCCCTCGCAACGCTAGGGGTTTCTACGCAAGCGCGCTGTCGCAGAGAGCGAAAAGATTGAGGAGAGAGCAGACTGGCTAGCCGTGGAGGTGACGCAATACCCTCGCGACACGGGCTCCCGCCATCCAATCTTGGCCTGGTTGGGATTGGGGGAGACTGAAGAATAACTGAGGTCTTCAATCTTTACAAGAGATTCAAAAGGTAAGACGATTTCTATGCGGCGAAAATGTATGTCAGCTCATCACACCTTCACCCAATACATGGTATTCAAGTAATTTACAGAGACACGAGTTCTCTTAATAGAATGTTCTCGAGCATGCCGCAGCGGCAACTTAGCTTGAAGCTTGAAATTTCACCACCGGGAATTCGTTTTATTGTAATTAGACAGCATTAGAAAGAGCAAGAAATGATGTTTCTTGCTATTCTCAATGATCTTTCCTACTGGGTGTTCATAATATTGCAACGAGTACAAAACTCTAAAAAATAACTGCTTTGAAACGAGGCAAGTAGAAATCGGACAGAACTTTCGGAACAACCTGATGCAATGTTGTAATGACAAACTGAGGATTTTAGCGTGACATTACCCCAAAACTTGATGCAATTCGGATTTGAACTAGATGCTCAAAAGACAGACAAAGAAGTGAATTGTTTGTGTCCGTGCGGATTTCCAAACGACCACTTCACCGTTTTGCAAGAAACGAGAACTACGAAAAGGACGTATAGATAAGCAATAAAAATTTCAATTTCTGTAGTAAGTAGTAAAAAAATTCCATGACGAAACATTAGTGGCGTTGACTTTGTCGACCATCCATTCCATCTTCCATCCTGTCGATTCACATAAAGTTCCGCCTCATCATTCTAAATCTACGCCTCAAGGCAAGTACATCGTCATCAGCGTTACTATTCAAAATTGGCAGCTGTTGAATGAGAACTGGTTGGCTTCTTGTAAAGAAGTGAAAGAAGTCGTGGATTACTTCAACACGAGAAATAGGATGCCATGCCACCAGAAGGGAATATAAATATGAAGGTCATGACATAAGCTTCGCAACAGTCTTGTTAGCCGCTTCTCCGCCGCACGACTTCTCGCCGAAAAACTCTACTTTTATGAGAGGACAGCGAAGCAAAGGAAATCGCTTAATGGCGCGGCCCCAAAGATCAACGCTTCTCATTAAACTGAGGAAGACTGGCTCAATTCTGCAGCACCAACATTCCACAGTGGCTCCAATTATCGCCCCTTCAAGCAAAAGGTATGATTCATTCAAAAGTTGAAAAAGACGGTTTGCCATAGCGTCGCAGGAAGGGAAGAGCTCTAATGCGACGGTAGCTGGCTGGAAAAGCTTATAATTCGCCTATTGACGGAGACTCAACACACGACTAGGATCGGCTTTGGAAGGTTTGCGAACCTGCAAGAATGTGCCTCAGCGACTTGTAAAAACTTGAAAAGCAATTTCAAAGGCCATCAGAGTACTATTTGAAAAAAGAACTTGAGTCATGGTAGGAATGCAACTCATCACCGTGACCAATAGCGAACGCCAGTTGCAGGACAACTCTGCAAGGGGGGGGGGGTCCTCAAAAGTACAGACAAACGAAGGTACTGGAGAGCTGAATAAAGCCTTGGTCTCAAGAAGTAGGGCTTTTACGAAGACCATATACCGTTGGCAGCGCTGGTGAACAAAAACGAAACTGCGGTTTTTCCCGACATAAGATGGAATCTATTACGAGAAACTTCTACCTCTTTCACTCATGAAGCAACATCCGTTCTCATTTTCCCACAGAAGTGTATCACTGTCGCCAAGCGACAACAAAAAAACAAGTACATATTCGAGGTTTGCAAGATACCGTACTCTCATACTTGCAAACTTTACTTCAGGATATTAAAAACAGCGCGACTGAGTGACTCAGGGCGGCAGCTGCGCCAGATGGCAACGAACGATCCCGACTATGAGGAGCTTTATTTGGTGTTCATGCGGATGCGCTCCGCGCACTCGCTTTATCATGAGTGATCTTCTTGATTACGAAAAGTATCCCCCAGACAAGTGTCGTAGTCTGTTATAGTCGTCCTCACCCCACTAGTCGGTCAGTGGACGGATTCGAATTCGAGCAAAAGCAGGCTGATGGCGACGGAGCGCGACTCCTGAATCCTCAGTTCAGTTTTTACGCATGTTTCTTTATAGTTCTTTTATTGTAGTTGTTTGTCAACCTTCGTGCTATAAGTATGTTCGTTTTCAAAATACTATGTCATTGTTGTCGCATTGTTTGTTCTGATATGCTTGTTACTTATAATAGAAACAATAAAGATGGGAAAACCTGTGCTGCAAATCTATCTCTTTTGTGACTGACACGTGCAGAAGTGTTGTTTTAGTGATCAACGTCACAAAATTTTTCCATTTGCATCGCTTCTAGGAGCTTAAATGAAATCACCTAAGCAAAACCGAGCTCAACTGCGCAAAACAACACTCAACAATAACAAAACGCAAATTTGACTAGAAAGATTGGAATATTACATAAATTAACAAGCAACAGTGTATAAAAACCAAAAAGAAATATGCGCAGTTCTGAACTGAGGGTACGAGTGCCGCGCTCTTCCGCGACTGGCCTGCTCCAGTTTAAATTCGAATTCGTCCACTAAGCCGACTAGTGGGGTGAGGACGACTATACATGATTCTTAGTCGCTCCTTTGCATTTAGTTCTCTACGGATTTTGTAAGAAAATCTAAAACAAAGTGAAGCTCAAGTATTAAGTCGTTCCGAAAGTGATGTCGCTTTTTTCAAGTGAACGCTACATTTCGTGGAAGCAAGATTTCTAGGAGGTTCTGGTAGCCTTCAATGCAGCATTTCTTCCTCTTTCTAAAGGCTATGATTTAACTGCAGAATACTCGATGAGCTTTTGAAAAATTACTGAAATCTCCGACGCATGCTTTCTTGGAAGGTCAAGTTTCACAATTTTTCTAACTTTTTGTAATAATTCTCAAAAGGAGTCCAAGTAACGGATGGAAGAGAAACCCTATAGGAAACGGTACCATTTTTTCTGCTCTCCATATCTCGTCATAATTTTTGCAGAGATTTTCATGAAGCCACCGAAATTTTGCAGGCTTGTCTCAAACACATATGCATCAAACACCAATAAACTTTCGGATTCTGAAACTTTCAAAGGTAAATTATGGTTTAACACTAATTTTACAAAGCATATGAGCTACCGCTTCAGATCAGCAACTTTCGGAATTCGGGTATAGCCTGGGGCGCCCTGAAAACCTGAATTATGATGATTTTTCCCCGGAAGACTTTATGAATCGGAAACCAAAAACAACTGGTAAAAAGAGGAGAGAAGCTGCGTCGAATGACACCCAAGCTGCTTGCCAGTTGTTGTTCTGTGAGGTTTGAGTTGACCAAACGTGGAATTTGATAGCACTGAAAAATTGATTCTACAAACTCTAAGAAGCAAACTAAGGGAAAGAAAAAAATTGTTTTGTGTCCTATAGGGTTTTACTTATAGGTTACTTGTACATCTTCCGGGATTCAGTACAAAAATACAGAAAAATAGCCGAACTTGACCATGAGAAAAAGCATGAGTAACAGGTTTTGGTAATTTTTTGAGAGCTCATTACATATTATGCAATGGAATAACAACCATTAGAAAAAGGATAAAATGCTGCATCGACTGATCCCAACAACTTCTGAAAATCTTGGTTCCACGAAATGTGGCGGTCAGTTGAAAAAAGCGACATTACTTTCGGAACGACCTAGTATTTTAGTATAAATGACAAATATCATTAATTCACTTTTATCGCATACATATTTTGTGTGGTCATTATTCTTCTGTGTCTTTACTATTTGGCATCTCACCATCTATTGTTATGTAGTTTTAGGTACATGTTGCGTCATTTGTTTATTGTTTATTTACCTTTAGTAAACGGTTTAATTACCCAAGTTTGAGTTGAGGTACGCATCACCACGAGTCAGCCCGCGTGGCATCTATCGTTATCGTTAGTACTAGAAGGTTATCGCTCTGAATATATCTCGTATCTTATATATAAAGCTGAATGTCTGTTTATATGTCTGTCTGTCTGTCTGTGTGTACGTATGTTCCGAATAAAAAATTCCATTTTTGAACCGATCCGGACCAAACTTGGCACACATACACTTCGGGGCAGGGCGGGTGTCATAGGCTACTTTTTGTCATTGATCGATATCAATTTTATCGATTTTTATCGATTTTTTGTAGAGTTTGACTTGCGGGGTTGGGAGTTTGCACAGGGAGAATCGAGCATGCTGATTACGAATACAATATTAGTTTTTTGAATAGTCCGTTACTTTTATCGATTTTATCGATTTTTTTTTGCAAAATTTGAGCTACGGGGCTGGTATTTGGCACAGGGGGGGGGGTAATCTAGCATGCGGATTACGAATGTTGTAACTGTTTGTGAGAATATCCAATACTTTGTTTTTTTAGAGCTTTGGATTAAAAAGATGTAAGTTGATACTTGGTTATGCTGATTCAAACGAGCTATTCTTTATTTCTCATCCTCAGTCCTGCATCAAAATATTTTTCCTGTCATCTGACACTGGATTTCGGTTAGGGATAAGCGAGTGCGCTATTACAAAACAGCCTCCCTAAAATAATCGAATGCTAATGCCCAATCAAACGTATTGAAAGAGTGCACTGATCATTTCTAAAATATCACAACAATTTTGATTTTTGGCGAGGTTCAAACTATTCTGAAAAATGTTTTATTTATGAAACACTCTTTTAGATCATTCTAATACAGCTAGACTAGATTGTTGAAATTTTGCATGCACACATCTTATATATTAGGTTGTCCCGAAAGTTTTGTCGATTGTTTCAAACCACTACGAAACCACGCACAATAAACACCTGAGCGAATTTCAACATGCATTTGATGCAGCTTTTCCTCCTCTTTCTTATGGATACATTCTTGAGCCACAAACTTGTATGCTGTTTTCGATATTTGTTAAAATTCTCCATCCGCCAAATCTATTTGGTCAAAGATCGGGTAATTTTAAAAATTTCATTCTAAAGTTTCCAATATGGCCAAAAATGATTCTAATAGAGCAATTCTCGGACTAAAAGGACACATTTTTAGATTCTCCTAATCTGCTGTTTATGCCTTCAAAAAAAATTATTCCTTAAGAGGTGTCGATTTTTGGCAAAGTCCTGAAACACGCAACTGCAGCAAATATCCGGAATATTCAAAGTTTCTCCGAATTGAAAATGATTCTTATTGAAGATTATTTATGCAACATGACCAAGTTTGATTTGCCTTGAAAAAGCAGCCTTTTGGAATTTTCGGTACATTCACGTGGTAAATGTAATCAAAAAGTCGCGGTTTTTATTAAATAATTGATTATAACGGACTTGGTAAACGTGGCTCATGTAATCTAAAATAAACACAATGTAGCCAAAGGTTTGCCCTACATAACAGTTTCCAGCGCTCTTTGAAAACATTAGTACAAAAATTTTTGAAGTTCAGGAAAGATTTGGCATTACTGCTGAGCTGCTCAAAAAGCCATGGCGATAACATCGCAAAGGCAGGGTAGATCAGAGAGGAATTATAGCTGTATGAAAGAGGATAAAAATCCGAATCAAATGGTATCTAGCTTGCCCATGGATTGGTGTTCTGTTAGTTTCAGTGGTCGATGAAAGAAACCGACAAAACTTTCGGGACAACCTAATATATAGCTGAATGTCTGTTTGTATGTATGTCTGTTCGACTGTCTGTGTGTACGTATGTAATAGAAAATTCCATTTCTGAACCGATCCGGACCAAACTTGGCACACATACACTTCGGGCCCCGGCGGGTGTCACAGGCTACTTTTCGTCATCGATTTTTTTTGCAGAGTTGCACCTACAGGGCTGGGAGTTTGCACAGGGGGGGGGGGGTAAGTGAGCATGGGGATTCCGAATACAATATTAGTTTGCAGAATTATCGATTACTTTTATCGATTTTTATTGATTTTTTTTGCAGAGTTCACCTACGAAGCTAGGAGTTGCCACAGGGGAATAAGTGAGCATGGGATTCCGAATACAGTATTAGTTTTCACAGTTATCTTAATTACAATTACTTTTATTGATTTTATTTATTTATATAATACACAAGAGTGTGCCACAAGGAAGAACAAAAAAAAACAAAAAAAAGAACACAGGGTGGGATTGGATCACTTCGTCCCTTGCTGGATGATTAAGGTCGCTCTCCATCTCCAAGAAGTGAGTGGAACTCCACCGAAATCCTTTTCCCTTACCCGAACGCAGAGGAATGTAAGCAATCACCAGGGCTTGGCTGACCAACTTAACCCCAGACGGACGAATCCGCCGGGGACCCTGGGCGAGCGAGAAGGGGGGATCTCAAGGCAGAGTGCTCACTGGTCTTCGATCTCCTCAAACGGCTGTCCAAGCTAGGAGAACTTTCCAAACCCTTGAATAGATTGGTAGACTGTAAAAAGGCTCGTTAACTGCAAAACATCTGTCCAAAACACAAAATTCTTCAAAAAACTAGCTTACATCCTTCTAAAAAATTGTCTCGACATGCATGGCTCAATCTCCATACTAGGCATATAGATCTGGCAGAATCAATCACGTATCTGCGTGCCATAAGTCACTAGTGGTGATAAGATGGGGCATCAATCACCAAGCGCGACGACAAACGCAAATCTAACGCACATATCCAGCAAAAGAAGACCACACAGTGCGCATGAAAGTAAAATTCATGGATTCCTTCAAATTTGCTCGAATCGTTGGTAAACTGACTTGCTCAAAAGTTCCAAAAATGTAGCAATCGTACAAACTGTTTCCACAATTAGAAATTTGTGCAAGATTAGCGTATGTTCTTGTGAGTAGTTGAAATCTAGTGTTTAGAAGTCAACTATGTTCAAAGTCTGCATAACGTCTATGGTGCCTAGCTTTTTGCGAAATTCTAAAGAGTTTTTGCAAGAAGTTATCTCATTCGGGAGCCGACTAAGCCATCTGGCTGTGCGACAAACGAAAGAGTTGAAGGAATTTGAAAGAGTCCTGTTCCCTAGTTTGCGATATCCCAATGCAAAACCTCCTGTTCGGTTTCCACAAGGCCTGAATACCCAATATTTGCTTGGTCTCAGTCTAGTTTCCAAGCGGATAATGCGAAAACAAAAAATCAAATCATTGCAAATTCTTCTGTATTTTAGACTGCGTAGACCCAAAGCGGATAGTCTCATATTGTAAGTAGGCAAAGACTGAGGATAATCGGATCTAGGATAGCATCTGTAAAAAATTATTCTAGTGAACGCTTTCTGAACCTTCTCTAGCTTTTCCATATTCTTCTTCAAAAAAGGATTCCATACGGGGGACGTGTACTCCAGAAGTGGTAGAACATAAGTCTTGTACAAACGTACTAGGAGGTCTGCATCATTGCTGTGAATATTTCTTAGAATAACAAAGAGGACGGATAGGGCCTTTTTAGTGACTGAATCATACTGTAAAGAAAAACTGAGCTTATCGTCAACAAGAACGCCTAAATCTCTAGTGGCACTGCATTGCTCAAGATCTATTCCGTCGCACACGTACGTGTGAGGTGGACAGTTTCCCAGATGCATGACTTTCGATTTGAGAGCATTAACTGGAAGACCCCACTCTTTAGACCAAAGTACCATCTTGTTTATTGAAGAAGAAACCGCTTCAAATGCTATGTTCGCCTCTGCTTCTTTGTAACAAAAGTAAATTTTTATGTCATCTGCAAAAACCTGAATCTTGACACTGGGATGCGTTTTCAAGAAGGCTGGTAATTCTGCAGTGTAAGTAAGGAAAAGGAGTGGTGACAGTATACCACCTTGGGGCACTCCGCTGCTGCAAGAAAAACGACTTGAAAAACTGTTCCCAACACGGGTAGTTATCCCTCGATCTTTTAGGTAAGATGCTAACCAAGCAAGCAACTGACCGCGTACGCCATAGTTTTCGAGTTTCAAAAGTAACTTAGAGTGTGAAACTCTGTCGAATGCTTTAGATAAATCGAAAAAGACAATGTCCACTGATTCACCTTTATTCATAGCAGTGACCCAGTCATAAAGCGAATCTGAGAGTAGTGCAGTGGTGGATCCACCAGGAAGGAAGCCGTTTTGAACTGTTGGAAAAATTTTGTTCTTCTCTAGCCATTCATACAAAGTCTCCTTTATAAGTTTTTCCAATATCTTTCCAGCGGGCGCAGTGATGCTGATTGGGCGAAAATTGGAAAGAGCATTGCTGTGCCCGTTTTTAGGTATGGCTGTCACAAGAGCTTCTTTCCAGATTTTTGGTACTTCTCCAAATAGTAAAGAGGCGTTGTAAATGAAGGTCAAAGGGTAAGCTAAAGCATGAGCACATCTACGGAAGATTATTTGTGGAATTCCATCATATGCGAGAGTCGTTGTTACTTTCAGTTTTCTTAGAATGTCATAAACTTTCGTGGGTTCAATGTACATATTTGGACAGGAGGAACTGATTCGTACAGTAGTACGACACAGAAAATCCTCATTTTCTTGAGTGCACAGAGAGTTCTCACTGAAAAAGCAAGCGAAGTAATTCGCAAGCGCTTCAGCTTTGTCTTTTTCGCTTATAAGTAAATGTCCTTCCTCATCTTCTAAGTTGAAAATCTTTTGTTGCCCTTTTGTTACATTTCTAAGAAATCCGTAAAGCTCTCTAAAGTTATATCTAGAAAGACGTCGTTCCCGATTTTCCAAGTATTTTTTGATGTGATGGTTAATATCTTTACAGACCTTTCTGTAGTAAACATTATGCAGGGGATCACGCAACTGTGAAAAAAGTCGAGATTTTTGTTCCAGTAAATTTCGAATGTGAACCGGGTAGTTCTGAGGTTGAGAAGGCGAGAAACGGAATGGGACATGTTCAGCGAAGATTACGTACAGTTTACTGCAGAAGCGTCTGTAAAGATCTTCAACATTTTCGTAATTTTCAAAAAGACGGAACCAGTTGATTTCTTCGAGAGCTTTATTGATTTCTAAGAAATCTGCTTTCCGGAAGTCCGGGTACGGAATGAAAGTTTTTCTGCTAACATTGAATTTCGCGTTAAATTGAATTACATTATGATCCGACGTGCCAAAATGCGGGAGGACCTTGACTTTTTCGACAACGCTGGGAGAAGAAAATATCAAATCAATAGCTGCCTCCCCTCTGGTTGGTAAGGTCACATGTTGCTGAAGATCACAACCATATAAAAATGAGAGCAAGCTGTTGTTGACAGGAGTAGAAGACAAGATATCAAAATTGAAATCTCCCAAAACGATAGTTGTAAGTGGAACAGAACACAGATCTTGGATAGTATCTGTCAAAAAAGAATCATCATAAACATTGGAAGACGGGGGACGGTACACAACAATAAATCGCAGGGGAGAGAGAGAAGATGAAGACCAGATGTTGAGGCAGAGAATTTCCCACTTACTATCATTGGGGGCAGGCACCTTTTTCACAGCAAAATCCTCCTTGATCAAACAACATACACCGCCACCCCTACCAAACGCTCGATCAGTGCGATAAAGAGAATATGGAAGATCTGCAATAATTTCCGAGTCAAGAATCTTGGGGCTGAACCAGGTTTCGGTAATGCACACAACGTCAGGTACGTGGGTAACTAAAAAAGCATGTAGAATATGTATTTTGTTAACTAAACTGCGAGAATTGAAAAGAAAACATGTAAGAAATGCAGAAACTTCAGGCGGATTTACGCGTTTCCCTGTACATGACGCTGAGGAAGCTCCGTGATATGACGGAGTTCGCCCTTATACACAACCCATTCCCTGGTCGTTTTCCCTCTATTTCTTTCCCTAGCCGTCTGTCTCAACTCATAATCTTTGGCCCGTTCAGAAGCGGTCATGCTTCTACGGACGTACACGCTCCGTAGGTCGGAATGCCGCAGAAGATGAGAATTTGACAGCGCCTGGGTCCAGAAACGACGTGAGGGGAAAACGATCTTTACTAGCCTTGGTTTGATCCCATCGTATTTGCCCATGCGATAGACTTCTGCGGGCCAGCAGTCTACTTGAAGAGTTTCTAAAACCTTGGCTACCCCTTTTTCGAGCTCAGCTTTCCGCTCCAGAAGTGGCTTGCCGGGCTCAGACTCCTCCAGTCCGGCCAGGACTATGCTTCTGCTTCTTTTTTCGGCCTCGACATCTGGTGGAATCTTCGTTTTCAATGCCAGGAGCATTCTTTCTATTATTGGATCGGAATTCCTCTCCAAAATTGAATGAATCAGCTCCATAGCAGAGAGATTACCTAGATCATCGTCATCGGCCCTACTGACGGTCAAGTCACTTCGAGCAGCTTGACTCTGAGAAGCAGAAACATTTTTCCTAGTGCTGCGAGTAACAGTAGCCTGAGTGTTTGACCTACTGGAGCGGGAAGGCATGAGTGAGGCTATCGATTGAGGGAAATTCAAAAACTAGAAAACTCGATTTATGCTGTGTATGAGACGATAAAAGGAAAACAAATTGGCTATGGTGATAAGAGAATTGGAGAAATGACAATATATAGGCAAAGAATCCGGAGAAATGAACAAGAATGTAAGAAAATGGAATTTTATGCAGAGCAGTGACAAACGCAGCCGCTCACGGTCACGGTTGTTCCTTTTCATTTTATCCATTTTTTTGTAGAAGTTTGAGCTACGGGGCTGGGAGTTTGCACAGGGGGGTAATAGAGCATGGTGATTCCGAATACAATACTAATTTTTGAAATTATCGATTACTTTTATCGATTTTATCGATTTTTTGCAAAGTTCGAGCTACGGGGCTCGGATTTGGCACAGGGGGAGGGGTAATCGAGCATGCTGATTACGTTCGATATTAGTTTGGCGCTATTTGGCTATCCGGGCCCCAAATTTTTTTGCGGTAGAGCTTGCTCAAACTTCTTATATAAGGGTTATCTTAAAGGCAGTTCTCACCAAAATTTAGTTGCCGAGTTTTTTGCATTTTGCATGCCTGTCGGACCCTGTCTAGCACTGTATGGGCCTAAAATCGCACGAAGTTCCCAAAAACCCCGTTTTCTGGAGGCTCGCGGAATCAACGTCGACGAGTTGTACCTTCCAACTTCAGCCACAACCACAGTGACAGCAACAGAGGGGAGGTGGATGCCAAGTGGAGGGACATGTTCAAACGCGTAAGAGGGGAGACCAAAGGAGTCGTCCGCGCGTACCAATTCGCTCTCCGCGTACCACTTTGCGCGAATTTTTCTCAGCGTGGAGGGAGTCAAATTGAGTGGGACTTGTTGCAATGACCTATTTAGAGGTCCCTATGATAATGTGTGAAAATCCGCGCGACCTCAACTTTGATGAGACACTGCCTTTAAGGGCCGGGCATACTTCAAGCGATTTCAATCGCGACGCGATTTGGCAAGATTCCAGGTGTCCATAACTCATTGTAAGCACATTATAAATGTACAGAAGATAAGGCATTTCATCGGTTTACGTAAGTTATACACACTATGCATGTGCAGTTTGCTAATGTTAAATCCGAAGACTTCTGGCGAATTGCCAAATCGCGTCGCGACTGAAATCGCGTGAAGTATGCCTGGCCCTTTACATGCTGATTACAGATATCACACTTTCTCCGCAGAACGTCTTCCCGTGTGGTTACGATAGGTGCACGGTAGGAAGTCAAAATCATGAATTTGGCTGGAGTTCGGTCCATAAGGCTTATTCGACATGCTAATTACGAATACCATCTCTCGCTGCATATTAAGAGCTTTTCATAGAGTTGTGGTGGTTATATGGCATGAAGTCGAAAACATAGATATGCTTTAAACTTCGTCTAGGGTGGTCATTTAGCGCGCTGAACATGAATATCATGTTGATTTCGCAGGATAGTGCATTTTCTTGGATTACGGTGGGTGTAGATGGGTCGAAGTTCCAGATTTGCTCAAAACCTTACCTGTAACGGTTCACAAGTATATCGCTTATGAATATGATGCTTGCTCGCTGTCATAACACAGTAGAGTTATGGTGAGTTGCATTATTTGAATGGACATTTGGGGAAGAGGTCGTTTGCATGGCGGTCTTCAGCGCCATCCTGATAACCTGTCGCAACGCGTAGCGCACACGGCAAATCTCCCGCCTCCTTTTTGCTTAGGCAAAAGCCGCCGAAGGGTGTCTCGCGCGCGGCAGTGGTACTATAAGGGAAAGCATTACGGTCGTGGGAAACTTTTATACCACACGAATTGCCTTTATCGTGGGGATTGAGCACGATATTCTTGAAACAGCACTTTAGGTATTTCCCTGCCAGGGTTTCAGGCAGATTCATGATTTTTACCAGCTGCCATGTACGTACCGTAACTCTGCGAAAAGGTCTCAAAACGGGAAAGTGTTTTAATCGTGGTCAGAAGGTCGAATCTCTCTAGACCGAGTTTCAGCCAAAACTAAGATTTCGCCCCTCTGCAGTATACCTACCATAACTTAGTGAAATCTCCTCAAAAGGCCGAAGGAGTATGATATTCGTAATCAGCATGCCAATTAGCCTCCCTCGAAGTTTTAGCGAAATCCATGACTTTAGCTTCTTGTGTGTGCCCAACGTAAACCCAGAAAATGGCGCTATATCGCGCAAAATGACTACGATATTCGTCATCAACGGCTTTAATAGTCCCCATGTACTGACTTTGAGCAAGATCCATCACAAAAACATTTTGGGGCCGGATAGCCGAATAGCGCCATCATTTTTCAGAATTATCCTTACTTTTACCGATTTTATTGTTTTTTTGCAAAATTTGAGCTACGGGGCTGGGAGTTTGCACGGGAGGTAATCGAGCATGGGGATTCCGAATACAACATTAATTTTCAGGATTATCGATTTTATCGATTTTTTTGCAAAGTTTGAGCTACGGGGTTGCGGGTTGTTGAGGGAGGTAGGTGGGCATGCTAATTACTAACACAGCGGGAATACGGAATTGCATGTAGAAGTGGGCACAATGAAAGGTTTTACAGGGATAGGGATAAGACCTTAATCATAGCATTGACAGGGCCGGGCGGAGCCGGGTAAGCCAGCTAGTAATCGAATAAATTTGAACTTGACAAATTTCGAGTAAGCGAATATCGAATATATTCGAAGCTTTGAAATTTTCGAATAATCGAATTTCGAATAAATTTCATTCGAATAGTTTATTTGAACACTCGAATATTTATTCGACTCGGTCTAAAGTATACGTATATGTACCATTGCTATGCAGTCCTTGTAAGCTAGCCGATATCCTCGCAATCTGAAGTCCGCTCCTTACTCGAACAGCGCTGTAGGACGGCTCTAGTCTCGGCACCGTTAAAGGCTTTTTCGCGATCGAGAAAATCAAGACGAGAAGCAGGTAGTTCCGCCGAATGACTAAAATGCTTGAAGTAGTCTGAATTTGGTCTATGCAACTGAATCGTGTTAGCCGTTGCCCTCGATGCGAAAAAGGAGCATGCTTTATTTGAGAGACGGTTGAGGTTTTCCCTGTGGTTGGAAATTCCTTCTTTATGAAGATGAAGTAGACGACACGAGTTCGGGTGTCCTCTGGCTCGCATAGAAATCATCAATCCCCCCGTTGACGTCTTCATGGTCCAAATGGCGATGCGCAATTTACTGGGTGGTATACTTTGGAGCGAATCGAATAAATATTCGAGTATTCAAATAAAATTCGTTCGAAATTCGATTATTCGAAAATAATTTCAAAGCCTCGAATATATTCGATATCCGTTTATTCGAAATTTGTCAAATTCGAATTTATTCGATTATTTAGTCATTCGAAAGTTTTGGTTTTTGAATATATTCGAACATTCGAATATTCACTTTCAATAACTCGATTATTCGACATTTTCGTGTAATCGAATAACTGCTTGATAGCATCACCTTTTTGAGTGCTATATCAGCAAATATCGTTTGTTGTTCAAGTTGTTACTACATGGAGTCCATCATTGTGCTAATTCGATCAAAATTGGAAAAGCTCACTTGTCAAGGATACTTTGGAGAAGCTCTAGGCATCAATAGAGCTGGCTTCAGCTTAGATTTACATTCTAGAGCAAGTCACTTATTTCTTTTCATTAGTATATAAAATCACGGTAGGAATTTTGCAGAGAGTTTTGAGCCATGGAACATCATATTTTGGCTTTGAAAGTAAACATAATGGCCTAAAAACTCTCACTAAGCTAATTAGAGTTGCTTACTCTAAATAAAGAGTTTGCATTATAATGCTTTCTTGAAAAATTATGCCAGTAAGCAGTAGCAGCTCTTTTATGTTGCTGAAAATTGTGATTACACTGTTTAGAGACTTTCACAACCTCGTACAAAGTTGAGAAACATGGGTCCATAAAAGAATATTACACAAATCTCCAAATTTTTTTCTCAAAATTATTCGAAGGCACCTTTTTTTACAGCGACGCCATAAGCCGAAAGTTGCTACCGTGATCTTACAGTAATGAAGAGCGATCGGTGATTCCTCTATACTGTAAATAAAGTTGAGCCAGCTTTACAAAATAATGCCCAAGGCTTCTCGAAGACTTGGTGGATAAAGAATTATTAACAATAAAGCAGTAGATACACTTTTTTAGAAATGCGGTAATTTACCGCCTCCCGACCATCACAGTTGTGGAGGGAGTTTGAAAAATAAACACAATACCGCTAAAGCTGTTTTTATCGCATCCTTGCATGAGCATGCTAGGGCTGGAAAGAAAGAAGCCATCGATTTCCTAGAGTCTCTTTCATTTCCCTCAAAATTTCGTTTTACGAAGGAAATTGCTGCGCATTGTTGCTAGAGCAAGCGTTTGAATAGTTATCGTAGTTATTCGTTGTTAATAGTTAATAGTTATTCGAATAGTTTATTCGAATACTCGAATAAACTATTCGACTCGGTCCAAAGTATACGTATATGTACCACTGCTATGCAATCCTTGTAAGCGCGCCGATATCCTCGCAATCTGAAGTCCGCTCCTTTCTCAGCGCTGTAGGACGGCTTTAGTCCCAGCACCGTTAAAGGTTTTTTCGTGGTCGAAAAGATTAAGACGAAAAGCAGGTAGTTCCGCCGAATGACTAAAATGCTTGAAGTAGTCTGAATTTGGTCTATGCAACTGAATCGTGTTAGCCGTTGCCCTCGATGCGATAAAGGAGCATGCTTTATTTGAGAGATGGTTGAGGTTTTCCCTGTGGTTGGAAATTAGTTCTTTCTGAAGATGAAGTAGGCGACACGAGTTCGGATGTCCTCAGGCTCGCATAGAGATCATCATTTCCCCGTTGAGGTCTTCATAGTCCAAATGGCGATGCGCAATTTACTGGGTAGTATACTTTGGAGCGAATCGAATAAATATTCGAGCAATCAAATAAAATTCATTCGAAATTCGATTATTCGAAAATTTCAAAGCCTCGAATATATTCGACATCGACATACATTCGAAATTTGTCAAGTTCGAATTTATTCGATTATTTGGTCATTCGAAAGTTTTGGTTTTTGAATATATTCGAACAATCGAGTATTCACTTTCAATAACTCGTATATTCGACATTTTCGTGTAATCGAATAACTGCTTGATATCATCACCTTTTTGATTGCTGTATCAGCAAATATCGTTTGTTGTTCAAGTACTACATGAAGTTCTTCATTGTGCTAATTCGATCAAAATTGGTTTCGATATTTTACATAGTTGATGCAAAGTACTGTTGCACTACTGCAAAGTAGTGCAAAGTCGTTTATTCGAATTTTTTCCCGACTGTATTCGATTAATCAAAAATTTTCCATTTCAAAAATATTCGATATTCGATTATTCGACAATTTTTTGTTTCGAAAATATTCGATATTCGATTATTCAGCATTTTTGTTTTCCGAAAATACTCGATATTCGGATATTCGGAATTTTTTTGTTCTTGAAGATATTCGAAATTCGATTATTCGATATTTTTGATTTTTGATATTAATATATTAGGTTGAACCGAAAGTTCTGTCCCTCCATTTTCAAAAATTCGTAACTTCGCCAGATTTCAACGGATTTGCTTGCTCGTAATTTTATTAGAAAGAATAGATCTTCCGCTTTCAAGCCCTGTTTTGCGGAGCTTCTGTTTCACACTGAGTGCCGAGATAAAAATGGAAAACTAAGACCATGTAAACTTTGACCATTTTAAGTTAGGTCACCAAAATTCTGGAATGCTGCAGAAAAATCTGAAATCGTCAGTACATATGTTTTTTGGCCTACCCTTTGCATCTGTGAAAAGTTTGTGTTGTTTGGACATCTCTGTGAGAAGTTATGAATATCGAGTTTACTATGGATAACGCCAAAATTAATTAATTTGGCAATTTTCGTGAAAATCATAACTTCTCGCAGAAACGTCCAAACAGCACAAACTCTTCACAATTGCAGAGAGTAGGCCAAAAAACATATGTACTGACGATTTCAGATTTTTCTGCAGCATTCCAGATTTTTGGTGACCTAACTTAAAATGGTCAAACTTTACATGGTCTTACTTTTCCATTTTTATCTCGGCACTCAGTGCGAAGCAGAAGCTACATAAAACAGCGCTTGAAAGCGGAAGATCCATTCTTTCTAATAAAATTACGAGCAAGCAAATCCGTTGAAATCTGGCGAAGTTACGAATTTTTGAAAATGGAGGGACAGAACTTTCGGTTCAACCTAATATATGAATATATTTTATTCGATTATTAGAAAAAAAATTCGAACATCCCAAAGTTTAATATATAGTACGTCTCAAAAAAAATGCCTACGGTTTGATTATTAGAAGCTCACTTGTCAAGGATACTTTGGAGAAGCTCTAAGCATCAATAGAGCTGGCTTCAGCTTAGATTTACATTCTAAAGCAGGTCACTCATTTCTTTTCATTAGTATAAAATCACGGCAGGAATTTTACAGAGAGTTTTGAGCCATGGAAGATCATATTTTGGCTTTGAAAGTAAACATAGTGACCTAAAAACTCTCACTAAGCTAATTAGAGTTGCTTACTTTAAATAAAGAGTTTGCATTATAATGCTTTCTTGAAAAGTTATGCCAGTAAGCAGTAGCAGCTCTCTTATGTTGCTGAAAATTGTGCTTAAACTGTTTAGAGACTTTCACAACCTTGTACAGAGTTGAGAAACATCGGTCCATAAAAAATATTACACAAATCTCCAAATTTTTTCTCAAAATTATTCGAAGGCACCTTTTTTACAGAGACGCCATAAGCCGAAAGTTGCTACCGTGATCTTACAATAATGAAGAGCGATCGATGATTCCTCTACACTGTAAATAAGGTTGAGCCAGCTTTACAAAATAATGCCCAAGGCTTCTCAAAGACTTCATGAATAGAGAATCATCAACAATAAAGCATTAGATACATTTTTTTAGAAACTGCGGTAATTTACCGCCTCCCGACCATCGCAATTGTGGAGGGAGTTTGAAAAATAAACACAATACCGCTAAAGCTGTTTTTATCGCGGCCTTGCATGAGCATGTTAGGGCTGGAAACAAAGAAGCCATCGACTTCATAGAATCCCTTTCATTTCCCTCAAAATTTCGTTTTACGAAGAAAATTACTGCGCAGTCTTGCTAGAGCAAGCGTTTGAATAGTTATCGTTCTTAAGCAATCCACCTCGAGTCCGGAAATTCTAGCAAAATTCAACACACCACTCTATCAGAGCTCTGCTACGCAGCTGAGACCTAGCCGTGGTTACTGCGGTCATGTGGGAAGTTTTAAGGATAACCCACAAAGCGCAATGGCGCAGTCCAAAAACCACTTGTTACATAACTTGTCGGACTTGCAGAGCGGTTTTAGAAAAAATGCTTTTTTTTGTTATTAACTGCTCAGAAAGCGAAAAACATGGGTCCGTTCAACTCATGAGAACATAGTCGGGAAAATGCAAAAAAATTAGATCCGATGATCCGATGTGCAAAACGCTTTTACCCTATTACTAGGTTGTAAAAAAAAGTTCCGGGGCACTTTCGGAAATTTCATTTTTGAACGCATTTTTTTGGCGCTCGGTCGGATTTTGACACCAAGTGTGCTAGTGTTCAGTAGAGCAAAGCCTAAACTTTTCAATACCACTTCTGATTCTTTCGATGCCAAAACTTGTTTGACCTGCACATCAAAATAGGAAATAAATCTTTCCTACCATAAAAATTTCACGATTTTTTTTCTGAGGCCATTTTTTGTGCAATTCAAAGTTTGTCCAAGTCATGAGTGATCCAGTTGAGGAGCCTGTTAACTTCTTACCCGCAGCTGCACTCGAGTTTTGCGATTTGTGCGCAGAAATTACAAGCTGTCGAACTTGCCTCAGACTGCAACTTTTTTCGCAGCTAACTCGCTTCTGCAGGGATCGCCGCGCCTGGATGATGGGTCCAAAAGATGTTTAAGGCATTACACGAACAATGGACGCAGTAATCAAAGATTTGGTTCTCCCTGTGCAGAATGAGAAGACTTCAGAGTCACTTATTAGAAAAATGGTGCATTTTTGAGTCAAAAAATGGTCGACAAACTTTCTAGAAAAATTCTTTCTGCAGGTGGTCCCTCAAAAACACGATTGGTCCTCATGACAGTCCCCACAGACTTCTATACAGTTACAGCATCTGGGGTCTCCAGCTGTTATCCTGCCTGAGATAATCCTGCACAAACAGGCCACTTCTCGCGTCGAACCTTTTCCTTCTGCGCAAGCTAGTGGACCGCTATGATGTGCTGAAAAGCCACACGACAAAAGCCACAAGTATACAGTGCTGGACAAAATTATAGGTCCACTCTAAAAAGTGCCATATCTCACTCTGTTGTTAATAAAATGTTCATTTGGTACAGCCGTGTGTTTAACAGCCTACTATCAGTCATCAAAATGGGTCTCGTTTACGTTTGGTTATTCAAGAAAAAATTGAAAATTTTGAAAAAAGTAGGCTTAAAAGCTGGACAAAATTATAGGTCCACCTAGAGTTTTTACTGATTAAAGCACTTCTGAGCCCCGAATTTTTTTTTAGGTAGATACACATCTAAAACCGTTAAACAGCTGCTTTGCAAGGTCAGGCTGTGTCGTACCTCCAAAAAGAACTGATTATCTGCTTTTTTGCCTTGAAAATGCTTTCACAGGTATTTCGCTCCACACCTGCGTTGAGTAAGAAATTCTGCAGTTTCTCAGCTGGATTTAACTACCTTCTGGATGCTTTTTGACGTGAGCACTGAGGAAAAAATCCGACTTTCCGCTGCTGAAGCAAATCCGACATTGACAATACTGCAATTCTGATCTGCCTTCAAACTTCTTTTACAATGTTCTCAGAAGCATTAAGCAAAGTAAAGGAATGGTTTCTACGAAGCGGGGTCCGTATTCCATGGTTACAACTTTCTAGAGATGTTAGCATTCGAGTAAAATCACTGAAGTCACCCTGCAGAAACTGATTACGACAAGCACCAAAGCTATTTGTGGCTCCGACCAAAATTCTCAGAAGAATCATGTGCTTACATACACTACAAGCTGTATCCACTATCTAGTAAATAATTAATGTCAAGAATCTAAGTGAGGTAGCACTTGGCAAGCTATTTTGGATCTGGTAACACATCATTACTTTGCATACGCAACTCATGTTTCGAAAAAGAAGCAAGACAGCTTTGTGGACACTTGCGAGTATGGCGAACAGCTTTATTCTTGTGCAAAGAATGCTTCTACAATATCTTGAGGTTATGATAACGTGCATAAAGGGTTTTAGGGCAGAAACTGAGGCTTACTCTCCCGATTGAGTCGATGTCGGATTTGCTTCAGCGGCAAAAAGTCGAATTTTTTCCTCAATGCTCACGTCAAAAAGCATCCAAAAGGAAGGTAAACCCTGTCCTTTCCGATACAGCTGAGAAACTGCAGAATTTCTTACTCAACGCAGGTTTGTGGCGAACTACGTGTGAAAGCATATTCAAGGCAAAAAACCAGATAATCAGTTCTTTTTGGAGGTATGACACATCTTCACTAAAGCAACTGTTTAACGTTTTTAGATGTGTACCTACCTAAAAAAAATTCGGAGGCTCAGAAGTGCTTTAATCAGTAAAAACTCTAGGTGGATTTATAATTTTGTCCAGCCTTCAAGCCTGCCTTTTTCAAAATTTTCAATTTTTTCTTGAATAACCAAACGAAAACGAGACCCATTTTGTTGACCGATAGTAGGCTGGTAAACACACGACTGTGCCAAATTTTGAAACATTTTATTGACAACAGAGTGAGTTATGGCACTTTTTAGAGTGGACTTATAATTTTGTTCAGCACTGTATGTTGTAGACGAAATTCTCATGGCAAGGTTTGTATTCTAAGAAAGGATCAATCTGCTCGAAGTTACAGCGATTTGAAAAAAAAATGTTGCAAGTGCCTCGGAACTTTGTTTACAACCTAATACTTTACCTACGAAATGAACAGATTTGTCTAAAACGAACGGATAAAACATCTGACGATGAGATATCAGCTGAATACGACCCTTGAAATTAAAACTTTTGAGAGCAGTTACCAACTGCAAGTGGTTTGTACTTGTCAGGAGCGAGCGACAGGGACGGATTGACAACTTTGGATCCTGTGCTAAATCGTCAATATTGTATTTTTGCAATTGTGGTGTACGTACTCCTAGATCAAAGCAGGAAGACATTCTGACGCGCTATCGAAGTACTTTCCCAACGAATTTCAAAATAATGGATACCGCTCAAACTTAATTTACATGGGTAATTCGAAATGTTCACAAATCTCTGCGCAGGGAGTCCCGCGTAGATACGGTAGGAAGGTAAAAGAGTAAACGTAGCCTCAGCTTTACATTGGTTTGGAAGGGTTATTGAACTCACTCACGATCAAAATCACAAAATTGACTGAAATTTGGCAGATTCCTCGGCACCTTGATCGGGAAAATCATACTCGCTGGCCCCGGTAACGCGTTGTTGTGGATTTACGATGTATACTGTAGATGAACACTTTTTGCGCTCAGGCCTTTGAACTCAGGTCATAAAGTCTTTATCACGCGAAATGGAATGAACGCGATATCTGCGGTCAGGGAGGACAACCCTTCTCCAAAAAGTTTCAGGCAGATCTGCGATTTTGACCAAATACCGTACTTACCGAAACTCAACGGAAGGCCTCATTTGAAAAGAGATGGGCGGGTAGTGTCTGACTGAAACTCCAAGTCTAAAGCTGCGCGTTGACATGAATTTGACTGTGAATTTCCTTCTGAAACTCCGGGTTAACTTTGAGCTTCGTTTCCCAAATTCGCAGTTTTGTTCTGTACATGTGTTGAGGAGCCGCCGCTTTATCGCAAACAGTCCGACGGAGCCGGGACTTGAAGGCAGCGTCCGGTCAGATGCGAAAATGTAGAGTACAGAGGCGCCCGTCCTGGTAATGCTCTTGTCCAACTGGCAACGCACCAATTTGCTTCTGAAGCGAGAAAACGGCTTCAGAAGTGGCGAGCGGAACGCCCTGGCGATCGGGGACGAGTTAGTTTAATAAGCCAAAGCGCGCATACCGCACACAGTCAAGATGTAGGGTCCCACAAACACTCTGCGTTTTAGTTTTAGTTGTTGGCGGCAGGCGACAAAATTCAAATTAAGAGCTTCTGAGCACGTTTTCAACGTTTTCGTGCTCTCATTTTCGGAATCAGCGGGAAGGATGAGCCCAGGTACCTACTTACTTGAATACTTAGATGGCCCGTCCTCACGTGACGTGCGGGCTCCAGTACAGAAGTTGCCATATTTCTCTGTCCCTCGTTTCAGACATCCACAATCTTCTTGGCCGTCGTCGGTGGCTGCGTCCACGAGTTCCAAGGGCGCAAGCCGTATCCAGCTGATTTCTCAGCTGGTCCATCCGTTCCACGAACACGTCTGCCCATCTCGTCGGTGGTCTTCCTCGAGGACGTTTGGCTTCGCGAGGAATTCACTCAGATGTTTTTAGCGTCCATCTGTCGTCTGTTCTTCTCATTATGTGACCGGCCCATCGGTGTTTGGCTTTCGCAACGTATTCCACTAAGTCACGAAGACGGGACATTCTTCTCATATCCGTGCTGCGCAGCCCGACTAGTTGCTTGCGTCGGATCATCTTCAGAAGACTGCGCTCGAGCGCTCTGTGGGCGGTCTGTAAAGCTTTCGACGTGGCTACAGTGTCGGCCTAAGTCTCAGCTGCGTAACAGGGCGCTGGGAGAAGAGTTAAGTCGAACATGTGGGCACGAAGCTCCTTTTTCTTATATCCCTACTGCGAAATCTGCCAAGGTGTTGTTTGTGTCGGCTCATTTTCAGAAGACTGCGCTCAAGCGCTTTGTGGGGGGTCCGTAGAGCTTTCGACGTGGCTACAGTGTCGGGCCAAGTCTCAGCTGAGCATCGAACACCTGGGTACGAAGCTCCAGGTTCCGTCAGTTGATCGGTGGCTTCCTTCAGAGGCCCGAAGGCGGCCCAGGCTGCTCTTCTTTTTCCTGTTAAGTTCTTCCCTCAAGTCGTTCTCCATGTTCAACGAACGTCCGAGATAAATGTAAGAAGACGTCTCCATAATAGGAGTGCCTTCCAATTCCATTTCTGCATCTTCGCAAAGGGCGTTCCCCATGAACTGAGTCTTCTTCCGATTTATTCGCAGTCCGATCTTCTTCCCCACTTCGTTCAGTTCCTTCAGCATCGTCTCTGCTTCGGTGATACTGCTCGAGAAGAGAACGATGTCGTCCGCAAAACGAAGGTTGGACAGGAATCTCCCATCAACTCGTATGCCTCTCTCGTCCCAGTCCAGTGACTTCATCACCAACTGCAACGCAGCGGTGAACAGCTTCGGCGAGATTGTGTCGCCTTGTCGGACCCCCTTCCCGATTGGTATGGTCAGGGGGCGATAGAATAGCTGTATCGTCGTTGTAAGTCCTTGTAGCAGTCGGCTAACGTCTTCACGTAAGCTGGTCCACTCCTTAATCGACTAGCGCAGACAGAATGGCGTTAGTTTCGACGCTGTCAAAGGCTTTCCCGCAGTCGACGAAGGTTGGGACGAGAGGCAGTCAGTATTCCCGGCAGACTTCTACGACCCTCAAAACCGTCTGCAAGTGGTCCATACAGCTAAATCCTTTAAATTCAGCTTGCTTTTGGGGTTGCGCTTCATCCAATGTCCTAGATATGCGAGCGAGGATAATCTTCGTGAAAAGCTTGTAGAGCACACTCAGCAGGCATATTGGACGGTAGTTCCGAAGATCCTCCCGTTCACCCTTCTTGAAGAGAAGGACAGTTCTTGACGTTCTCCACTGGTCGGGAATCTTCTCCTTCTGAAGGTGAGATGTCAAATGTGACGCTAGAATCTCGTGTAGACGGTGTCCTCCGGCTCGCAGAAGTTCCACGGAGAGATGATCTGGTCCTGGATCCGTGGACGTCTTCATGGTCTGTATCGCGATACGCACTTCAGCAGGTAGAATTCGTGGTGGTACTTCTCCAGTGGGAACAACGAGCATCTGCACGGGTGTTGATGAGCGGAAGAGGTTAGTGTAAAAGTTCTTCGCGATAGATTCCATCTTGTATCGGGAAGAAGTCAGAGTCCCGTCTTCGTTCAGTAGTGCAGCCGGCGGTACGTGATATTCGCAGAAGCCCCTTGGGCACTTCTTGAGACTTCGTCTTCTTTCGGCTGCTTCCAGTATCTTGGCTTGCCTGTACTTCCTGAGATCCTCTTGCAAAGCTGTTCTGCAACTGGCGTTGGTTAACAGTCGCTCGAGATGGGTTGCATTCGAATCCTGCCTCAGAAATCTTCTTTTTTCGAGCATTTCCTTGGTGGTCTTCGAAATGCGTTTTAAGTTCTTCTCAGAAGTCACTGAGGCGCAGGCTCGCAATCCTTTCAGAAGCCGGTCGTAGTCGTACGTTGGATCCTCCTCGATGGGCCAGTCACAACTTGATATGAGCTCTTCCAGCCTGTTACCGTCATAAACGACTTCCTTCCCTCTCGCGGCATTATGAAAGACTTTCTTTTCCAGCTTTCGGCTGAGTCGTATCTTCGCTCGAAGGAGGCGGTGATCGGAGCCACTACAGAAGAATGGAACTACAGAGAGACATCGAGTAAGCTCCACCTTCGGTTGGTGAGAATGTGGTCGATCTCAGCATGAGTCGTTCCGTTGGGAGATTTCCAAGTCCACCGGCGATGTTCTTTCTTCATGAAGACGGAGTTTCCATGGAAGAGTCGTGCGGCGGAGAGAAGCCCAGACGGTTGCCGTTTACGTTTCGGAGCCCATATCCAAACTTTCCAATCCTATATTCCTTTTCTAGTAGCATTTCGATTTTCGCGTTAAAATCGCAAACAACAAGCTTGTTAAAGACTTCCCGTTGCGGACGACCTCCTCCACATCATCGTAGAAAGCTCCTAGTTCTGATTTATCAGCTGTGATGTTGGAGAGTAGCAGTTGCTAATGCTGATGGTCTTTTGACGTGGAGGTCGCAGTCGCAGGATGGCTAGTTGAGATGAAAGTATCTCGTGCAAATCGACAAGATGGGCGATAGATGTGTGGACGACAAAGCCAACGCCTCTAACATTTCGTGATGGAACCTTCTCACAACGAATGATGAGCGTCCCATCACTCCATCTGTCGCACGTCCTTCTTCTTGAAATCCGTCTCCTGCAGAGCGATGATGTGGATTTGATGTGCTCCGCAGCGTCTAGAAGAGTGTGGAGACCTTAATACCCTCCTGACATTGTAGGTGCAAAGAAGGCAGTCTCTATGACGTCCAGGCAGACGTGTCGTTTTTGTCCAATCCAAAAGGCGCCCTAAGTACCCTGACATCGTTCTTGCTACCACCCGGCGCCGTAGGTGGGATCCCATGTGCAGGGTTTCTTTCTAATCTTCTAACTGGAGGAGTAATATGGATTTTCCCCTACAAGAGGTGGCTTATAGGCCTACTCTTGATTTCCACGGGGCGATCGCTGACCCCGGGCTTGGAGCGGGGAGGGAGCGCCTAGCGACCAGAAGAAGCCAGACGGCGGGGGATCTGGCGTGGCCGGTTCTTAGCTAGGCATCCGGCCGAAACCGGAAACGTCGAACTCCTTCACAGCTTGGGAGGCCCTACCAGAGTATACAGTCGGCTGTGCATCGCAGTTCGACACCCAGTGTCACCCCCACGCCACGATGAGGCGACCGACTATTGTGGGGGAGGCCCAGGTAAGCGAAGAAAATTCTATCCGAAATCTTTCCCGGACGCTGCCTTTAAACTTGGGTTACTCGCGCACTGAGCCGACTGCCAGCCTTTTACGTCACATAGCCACTGTTTGTGAACAGTGCCGGTATTGATTAATGAATGCCCGTACTCAATCTTACGTGTCAAGACACGTTGTGAGGCGAGGCGTTAGACTTGCCTGTGAGATGCCTGGTAATAAAGTATTACAGCTTTTTGAAGGAATGAGTGACTTTATGAACGACAGCATGTGCCAGCCGTCAGCTGGGTACCGTACACAATGCGCCGAACGCTGCCCCCCCCCCTATCTGATTAGCACAAAAATGAGCTGCAGTTATTGGAAGGACTTCATCTTTCATGCTTCTACTGTTTGCAAATCAGAATTCATAAACCTACAGAAATTTTAGGAAATTATTCATTAGCTTTCAGAAACATTTTTCAATTTGATTCAGTTTGCAAGCCCTTTTCCAATCTATGTCAGCTATTTGTTCCTAGCAGTTTAGTACAAATCAATTATTTCAATAAAACTCTTCGAGAAAAAATTGTTCAATGCTTGCATTCATTTCACATTATTTACATGTACCATTTGATTCAACTGGCTTGGCATCGGCAAAGGCGGGGCTTCGTGACCTAAATAAGGCCAGGTAATGATCAGAGAGCACTCGCACGAGAAAGACGCAATTGCGTCGCGGGCGCGAGCGGCCTCAATTAGATCACAAAACCCCGCCCTAATGGTGCCAATCCAGTTGAATCAAAGGTTGACTGTATCGACTATTCTATCCTATGTATTATGCCCCTCTAAAGGAGGAATTAGTCCTTTTTGAAAGATAATCAAATTGTCAACTGAACATTCAACCAGCGACGTTCTTTATTTTTTGTTTTTTTTATCTAAGTACACTGTGTCATATGTCATTGTGTCATATCTTGTGATGATAGTTACTTTTGATAATATTACAAGCGATCAGAAACCACTCCTTTAAGCAATTATCGGCCATATAGAAAATTTCAGAGAAAGCGTCAGGAAAAACTTTTCACTTACGGTTCCCTTGGAAATTTGATGACGTTATGTTTAGCTTTGATTCCGAAAAATGCTGAGACTATACAAAGCGATAGGATTTATGAGAAATTGCGCGTGAATTTGTCTAGTGATGTGAGGTTCACTCAGACAATTATGCCTGAAGTATTCTAGATTGATTTTCACGCTCCAAAATTAAATAGCTCGGTCATACATAGAAAGAATTAACAAAATCCTTTAAAATCTACGTCATCGCACCAGTACATTATGAATTCACAAAAAATGGAAGCAAATTAGCGAAGTTAAGCTTCTTGTCAACTTGAAACAAGCCCACTATCAGAGCTGCTTCTAGTAGACTAGTGAACATTTCCACGAAGCAGTGCTAAAGCTGTAGTGCAGAAAACTCGTCCATCTAGCGATAGGCGTGGCTAACGATGCGTTATTGACACATCCTGCTTTAACGCGCGTTATCGTTCATAAAGTCCGCCACCCTTTTTGAAGTGGTAGCAAGATGATAAATAGAATATAGACATACAGTTCGCATCAATCGCGTGCTCACTTTTCCGTAAACGCATGAGCTTCGCGCCACGTTCGCGCGCGTATAACTCGAGCAATCAAATGGGTCTCATCGATTAAAGATCCGGACGCAGAGCCCTTGTATTGCGCATGCGTTATACCCATGCAAAAGGGGGTACGTAATTGGCACTGACTGTAGACCGTAATGCAACAATTCGCCCCTACTCCTTTCCCATTATCTTGATGCGCCATTGAATGTTAAAATTTGAAAGAATCATCATTGATAATAATCAGATTTCAAATTCGAATTAACATTATTTAAAATTTGGATATTCAAAATATCCGACCAGAATTTTGAAAAATCGGCTTTCAAATGATAGTCAAAATCTAATCTCATTCGAAACTCAAATGTCATTTCGAACTTTAAATGACATGAATATTATAACAATTTCCAAATAATTTTTGGTGTTCCTGTTAACAGAAGAACAAAAAATTTAGTAAAAATAAGATGGGGCTAATTGATATCATTGATTCTTTGCTAAGAATAGTTCGACTCGACCAATATTGCTTTTCTTCCGCATACGACCACCGTAACTTAGATAACCCTCGTTGAAAGCGGACAGCATAATCATGTTTGCCTTGTGAATCCACTGACGAAGTTCCAGGCAGTTCAGCTACTTTAGGTCACCAAACACCTATTGTGTCCCGTCGCGGTCCTGGCAGTGGAATAAAAATAGTACATTTTTAAGCATTTACTGAACAATTCCCCTAAAAGGCAAGTTTAAACAAGTTCTTTTAATCCATTTACCTAAACGCACGTATGAACGCAGCCTGAATCTACCAGAATGCATAGGTCATTTAAAAATTGTGACGACGGATTTGTCTGTGGTCTTTGCGCCCACAGGATCAGAAAACACTCATACAAAGAGGCATTACTCATCCCTCAGCTCAGTCACTTCCAGTGCCTGAATGTTATCATATGTATGCAAAAGAACCATTCGAGTAGAGATGAAAACCAAAATAGCGGTTGCTAGGTATGCGTGCGTCGGTCGCACCATCGTCACAATTTTTCGAATTCCCTATATACCGGAGGACTTTTCAGCTGCACCTCATCTGTACATCATTCTTTCTCTAACTGAAACACGTGCCATCAGAGTTAACGCGCAGCCCACCTGCGCGTTTCGTCGCGTTGCTTCTTGTGCGGATCGAGTTGCGCTATGTCTTCAAACTTTGTATACGCTTACGGGGTAACCTGCTATATCACCATTTCCCCCATTTGCTTCGTTTATGCAGGTCTTAACGGTCCCCGTACCTTCAATACGTAGAGCCCTGTACTCTTGTGACCTTCACTTTTTCGACACAAAAGGACACAACCTTTACTAGAAAAAAAAACCAGAGGTCATACGGCGCGAAGACCCGGATGTCTACATCATAACTAAATCGGAATGAATGCAAATGAAGCAAGTCTAGTAATTGATATCTCAAAAACATCCCAGCAAAATCAAGAAATGCGTTTTTTTTCTAGTGCTAAAAACAAGTTTTTGTGTAAATTTACATATATAAATTCGGGACTACACTTGTGAGTTGCCCTCCTTTTAGCTTGCGATTAAGTTCCAAAGATTCACGAAAGCTGTTAAAATTTACCAAAAACAAGAAACTGCACATCTTGCGTAAAGGGTTTTGTACAAAAATGCTGCTTTAACGGTGGAGGAGTGATTTTCAACGCCGGCGTTGTCAATGCTTTTAGTTGGTCGTGTGATGATGATCAGAATGATACATAATGTTGCACGGTTTCATTGAGACCCTGCGAGATCGACGAGCCAAATGCGTCGCCGGCTCTGGCCTTTCTCCTTTGCTCGTCTCCGTCTCCACGCGTTCGTGCTACCCTGCTACCCAAACGCGGGGCACTTATTAGGCTCTGGTAACCTTTTTTCGTTGTTATGAACAATTCTAGCAAATGTTCAGTACTAAGGCTCTTGATCTCTATTTTAAGATTCACAATGTCTCGAAATCCCATTCTGATTTGAAGGGGAAAGTTGGCAAAAAATCGTGTTTTTGAAAATTTCTTGCTCGATCTTTATTTCAGTTCTTTTCAGGCAGTTTCTTTCGTGCATTTAAAGACATTGTTTCTGCTTCTATAACGTAGACAGCTTTGCGGAGCTTGCTTTTTTGACGGTGGTGACTTACTCGATGAAAAGCTTCAAAAAAGTGGGTTTTTGCTCATAGTTCTTTTTGACATTATTAAGCTACCATTTCTTCCACGCTTGGAGGCGTCTTGCTCAGAATTATGAGCAGAACAAGACTGAAAACGTCACCAGAAA
Source organism: Cylicocyclus nassatus (assembly GCA_958299035.1). NCBI lineage: Eukaryota > Metazoa > Nematoda > Chromadorea > Rhabditida > Strongylidae > Cylicocyclus > Cylicocyclus nassatus. Next base: position 25,929,672 of record CATQJL010000316.1, read on the forward strand.
CAGAAGTTACCAAAGGAGGTAAAAACTCAAAGGACGCATCAGAAACTAAACTGACATCGACGCGCATTTCACATAGAATAAAACTTTGCTTTTTCATGACTAATTCTTTTCTTGTTTATCTTCTTTGTGATAATCACCACTTCCAAAACCTGGTTGTTTTGGAACAATCACAAGAAAGAACTTAGCTTTTTCTCGTCCTCTCCCCTCGTGTTGAGGGTAGCCTGTTCGTGAAGCGAAAACCAGCAATTCAAAATTCCGAATATCAATTAAGACATTTTTATTGGTTACTAAAAATCTCTTTTGCTTTTGCTAATTGTTTTGCATCTTTTTTCATTCCTGTTTTCCTATAAAACTTTCCTTCACTTTTTACGGGAAGCAGAGATTTGAACAACCTTCACTTTTGAGGCCCTATTTCTAGACTATCGAAGGTGTGATAGTCCTTGAAAGATGTGCGTTGATTTGGAGTTAACTTCTAGCTAACTTTGAGTTTGAGCTGCACATTTCGATAGGTTCATTAGCGACCCTAATACTTGTGATTAGCATGTCGAATAGCAATCATAAATCGAGTCCAAGCTAAATCCACTACCTTGGAATTTTTGAGTTATAAATAGCTTACCAAGAAAGGCCTTTTTGCATGGAAAAGCTTCTAGGAATAAAAACCAAACAACTTGCGACCGTACATGCACTGTGCATAGCGCCGTTAACTCAAATGAAGAATGGTCTTTCTAATAACAACTGCTCGTAACTTCTTCACAGAAGATCATTGGGCAGTCAAAAGCACAATTTGGTACTCGTGGTCCAAGACAACAGAATGATATGCATTACAAGTGGAAAGCTCACATCGACTCTGGGTCTTTTGCTTGTAAGACAGGTCATTATGTATTTAACAAAGGAGAAAAAGCAAGTCGCACTAGCAATTTCGAAGGAAATGTATGTCACCAGAAGCGCCTTCATTTCCCATGTGTGATTTTTTTTCCTGCGAAACCACGTCTGGATCTGTGAAGCTTTAAGTAGCATAGCACTAGCAGAAAACTGTACATAAACTACAATGTGCTAATGATATTGATTACGAGATAAGATAACCATTGGGGATCCGCACAGGTGTTTTTGTACAGCTTTTAGCTCATTATCATTCAAGCTTTCTTGGATTTTGTTCAAGTCGTTCAACTTAGATATTCGTGGTTGAGTGCCGCAACTGTCCACTCATAAAATGAAAATCGCAAAAAAATAGTCTTGCGCGATTATTCACTTTGTCCCGACAGAGTTGCAACGATGAAATCACGTGATATATGCAAAGAGTTGGGGACAAAATTATTTTCTCGCACAAGGCTACCTTCTTAGGGGAGGCGGTCGACTGATACCCAGTTAGCCACTCACACCCGTACCGGGTGTGAGTGAGTAATAAGCGAGGAGCGACGCAAGCTTTTCTGCATCGCGCTACGCGGCAGCCCGAATTTCCTGTCATCCACTCACCACACTCGGTGCGAAGAGATCTAGGCCGCGCATCACAGTTCTGATGGCACTGCCAATACAAGTGAATTAGACGTAACTGTGAAATATTGTATGCTGACATGAGGAGTTAGCAAACTAGGTTACTGGCAGATCAGTCAAAACTCCAAAAAAAGTTGAATCATTTCATTCTTTTCCTGACAGCTACATCATCTTGTGTAGAATTGGTGAGATTCCTTAGCTTAAATTGTTTTTCTCGCTTCCCAGAAAATGAATGTCTCCTAAAACTCTTTCTCCGTTCAAAAGCATGACCAATTTTTGAAATTTTATGTACGTTTCCTAATTTTCGGAGTATGACAATACCTCGCACATGTCTTGTAATGACTAGGTCGTACGTGGATACTCTACGAATTGTGCCATTCAAAGGCAATCCTCTCAAAAGAAATTAACTAGTTTGACAAAGAGTAGAGGAGCTGCATCAAAACGTCCTAATTTCTTTATTTTTTACTATGTGTTTTTCCTGTCAGCTAAAAATACTCAAAGTAATTTATTAGGTTGTAACGAAAGTTCGTTCGCACCATTTTCAAAAATTCATAACTCTTTAAATTCTCAACGAATTTGTACGACCAAAATTTTGCATAAGAGAGGAACTCATGCTCTTTGCAACTATGCTTGAACTGTTCGTTAATGTGTACAAATGAAGGAGATAGAAGCTCAAAACCAAAATCACTCAAAATTTGAATTTTTCGTGTAGGGTCATAAAAAATAGGAAACTTGCAACAAAAATCGGAGCAGTCGGCATTGTAGGTTCCTTTCACCAGCTCTTTCTAACAGTGCAAAGTTTGCGCTGATTGAGCGTCTCTATGAAAAGTTGCGATTTTCGAGCAAGCAATACAAAAGGGCGATTTTATTTATTTTGGCATTTTTCAGGGAAATCGTAACTTTTCATAGAGACGCTCAATCAGCGCAAACTTTGCACTGCTAGAAAGAGCTGGTAAAGGAACCTACAATGCCGACTGCTCCGATTTTTGTTGCAAGTCCGATTTTTTATGACCATACACGAAAAATTCAAATTTTGACTGATTTTAGTTTTTAGCTTCTATCTCCTTCATTATACATTAACGAAAAGTTCAGATACGAATGCAAAGAGCATGAGCTCCTCGCTTACGCAAAATTTTGAATATACAAATTTGGTGAGAATTCAAGGAGTTATGAATTTTTGAAAATGGTGCGAACAAACTTTCGGTACAACCTAATATTTAGAAATTTGAGTTTGATTTTTTTCAAACATTTCAAATAAGTTACTCGATTATTTCCAGATGTTTTTTCTTCAAAAATCTCCGGGATGTGTCAATATTCGATTACTTAAATTCAGATAATCTAGAAACCGTAAGTCGGATGGTCCAAGCGTTTGAGTATTTCGACTTATTGTTCTATATCTTTTCGGAAACGACTGTATGATCCAGGTCATATCGCACCTCAGAGCATGGTGCGAGCGATTGCACCGAGACAAAGGGATTGGAGGGGCGAGAGGGACTGCCACGTAAAGCAGTGCAATAAAGGCTGCGTTGCATCTCGGTATTTACTACACGGTGCGGCTGTGAGCGGCTGCGTATCAGTTGATACGGACCTCTTCTTCAGTCCCGTATTTTTGAAGGCAGTGTCCAGGCAAATCTGGGAGCATGGTTTTTTCGCGTGGAAACTGCAGGAAGATTTGTTTACACACTGCTCAAGCGGCAGCGCAAATGATTGATTCACGGTGGGGAAACCATCCGCAAACTTTCCGCGCCTGCGCCGTGACCGTAACCCGCACCTGACTTCGCCCACATTTGACACTGCGTTCGCGCTGGATTACGGTGCAAGCGCGCAGGGTTCGGGGATGGATTCCTAAGTGAACCACTTTGCTGCCGCTTGATGTGTGACTTAGCCAGCACCCTCTCATCCGCTTCCCGGCAAAAAACTCATGTGCCCAGTTTTGCCTGAACGCTGCTTTTAAGTCCCGCAAAACTTTTGCAGGACTTGACTACGAATGTCCGAGAATTTCCAACTTCAGAACGCTCGTAAATCTACACTTGCTAGTCCAGCTAATCAAAGTGGCCTTTCCCAGCGAGTCTTATGCGAGAAATGAACGCATAATCTAGATCAAGTTAGATGTACGGTCTTTTCAGAGCTCAAATAAAGCAGTGTTAAGTAGGAATGTTTTGGACAAAAGTAATTTTCAAATGGTCTCTACTCTGATATTAACGTTGAACCATTTGAGCAAATTTGACATTTTGTTCTAATGCAAACTTCTCAACCCAAAAAGCGATCATAACCAGAGGTGCGATAGGTGAAGCCGGGCCCCCCAAAAATGAAGGTGGTTCCAGGTACCACTGGCCGGCCAAAAGTGAAGGTGGTAGTGCCGGACACTCACCTCCCAAAAACGTCTACCGGGGGGGGGGAGGGCGTTAACGTCGACTGAGCCTATCCTTCCAGGTCGTTGCCACAGTGCGCGGAAAATAAGCAAAACAAACGCAAGAAAAGATTATTAAAAGCTTATTTTTATGTATACGGCGGCATATACAGGGTGTCCCAAAGTAAGTACATAAGTACACACTTTTTAATTGTCAATATCTCTCTTCCTAATGGGTCTTTATTTGCCAGTCAAGTACCATACTGTAAAGGAGACTTCAACTTAGATTTGCAGTATCGATCGAATCACCGATCGCTCTTCGTTAGGATTACTGTAAGAACTTCCAGCTTGTGGAACCATTGTGAAATATGCCATTTGACAAAATTTTTTCTTCAAAAAATTCAAGAAATTGTGTACTAAGATTCTGCTCACGCTGATTCCACTACACAACTTTTTACGAGTGTTTCCAACTTTTTTGGCGGTGTAATCACATTTCTGACAAACATTGGGAATTCGGTTATTACGGTTTACCTGGGATAACTCTGGAAAGAAGCACCACAGTAAAGTGAAAATTTCATGTTCGAAATCAGCGGCTTCTATTACCATAGTATAGGAGTTTTTGGCTTGTTTGGTTTGTTCCGAGGCAAAATGTGGCTTCCAATGGCCCAAAATCTTTGTCGAAGTTCCTACAGCAATCCTACAGTAAAGAAAAGCGATTGATATTTCGCTCGACACTATAAATCTAAGTTAAGGCCTCCTCTACAGAAAGGTACTAAAGCAGCAGAAAAAGACCCAATGGGAAGAGAGATATCAATGATTGAAAAGTGTGTACTTACTTTTGGGACACCCTGTATGTATATTTAAAAAACGTGTTTAGTAAATGGTGTGTTTTGAAGTGAGAGTCAGCGAGACTTCACAAATTTTATCAAGTATATTTTGTTATAACGCACTGCGAAGGAATTAGGTCGATTCAGGCAGTAACCGCCGAGAACCAGAATTTTGAATAATAAAATAACGATAATTATGCGAAATTTCCACTTTCACAAATCTTGCGGTTGAAGATGTCAGCAATTGCGGCTTCATAGGATTTGAAAGGGCAAGTGTTATTCTACGAGATAGTGAAAAAACCAGTTTGATTTGGGGGGTGGCCGCCGAGAACGAGAATTTTAAAAAATTAAGCGATTTTAGGTTACTTAGTGACGGCTGGCGTTGAGACTCTTATAAATCGGAAATGTGAGGGTTTGCAATGTTGCAACTTCATAGGTTTTGTAGAGTAAGAATTGCTCTATCGGAATGTGCCTTAGCCTTACCGATCCATCAATATACCGCCGAGATTCAGGCTCTTAAAGAAAACAGGTAAAAAACCGCTTTTTGAAACTCAACAGCTCATAACTTCTTCAGAATTGCATGAATCATGTTGCGACTTCATAGGTTAGATTCTTCTCATCAAGAGCTTTCAGATGATATATAATATGTGGGGGGGGGGGGGGGGTTCAATGATTTTTGCAGCTCTAACCCAGGGTGGAGACTTTACACCCCAAAGTCTCCACCTCGCCCATATTAATGTATTGGCCGGAGACCGCCAGTGGAGACTTTGGGGTGAAAAGGCCCCACCCCCGGGCGTAAGAGGCGTAAGAGGCGCGAAACCCCCACATATTATATATCATCTGAAAGCTCTTGATGAGAAAAATCTAACCTATGAAGTCGCAACATCATTCATGCAATTCTGAAGTTATGAGCTGTTAAATTTCAAAAAGCGGCTTTTCATCTGTTTCTTTAAAAGCTTGAATCTCGGCGTTATCTTGATGGATCGGTACGGCTAAGGCATATTCCGATAGAGCAATTCTTACTCTACAAAATCTATGAAGTCGCAACATTGCACACTTTCACATTCTAGATTTATAGGAGTCTGAACGTCAGCTGTCACTAAGTAACCTAAAACCGCTTGATTTTTTAAAATCCTCGTTCTCGGCGGTCACTGCTCAAATCGACCTGATTCTTTGGTAGAACAACACTTACCCTTTAAAACCTATGAAGTAGCAATTGCTGACATCTTCAACCACTAGATTTACAACAGTAGAAATTCGCATGATTTTTTCGCTATTTTATCATTCGAAATTCTGGTTCTCGGCGGTTACTGCCTAGATCGACTTACTACATAGATATATGCTCTCAATACTTTCTTTTGTGTTTCTTTTTTCTTATTTTCCTTCTTTTAAGCTTCAGCAAAAACAAATTTTTCAAACCCAAAAGTGAAGGTCACCCCGTACCAGCTCAAAAGTGTAGGTAGGCGGAGACTCGGCTCCGACTTTCGAACCTCTGATCATAACTCGACGTCCGGAGACGCTCGGCAGATAACGAAGACAGAACTGGAATCAGCGTCCGAAGCTTTTTACAGTCGTATCAGTTTTATGTAAAAAGTTATTTCAACCAAACGGACCTCCCTTTTCAGAGAAGATGGTAGAAAAAGATATGATGAAATCAGCTTTCAGTAATCTACAGAATGTCATTGATTTATACGCCACATCGCCTAAAAACACATCCTTGTGGGACTATTGCACTTTGGTCTTAACGAGAAGAATTTGGTATGATCAAGAATGTTGGTGCTTACGTACGAAACTGCGGAGAGGAAGGGAAAGTATTGAAGAAGTGCCACAAACTAAAGGTCGAAAACGTAATCAATTGGCACTATTCGAGATAGTGCCAAGTTTCATAGGAGCACGAATGCCTTTACGCGCGTTACAACCGTCATACTCTTCAAATACGATATCTTTCCCTCAAGCAAAGTAAAACTTGAAAGCACCATTGCACAAAGTCCACGTGGAGGTTTTGCGTTTGAAAACCTCCCGCTGTAGTTGCATTCCTTATGCCACATATGTTGACCACCTTCAGCTTCCGCAGCATTGAGTTGACGCATCAAAGCTGAAAGCTTTTGTATACCAAGGCTTTCTGATTAGATTTAACAACTTAGATTCCAAGAGGCGTCTTCGACTTTGATTTTGGTGTAATCAATATTCCGACTTATGATAATATTCTTCGTAGATAATGAACTAAGGTAGGCACAGCCGACGAATAGAACGCATATTAAAAAGCATATAACAGGCGGTGACCAATGCAAATATTGTTTTTCGTAGAACCGATACACCAGCATAGCGAGAAGAAAGGAAACTGTCACTCCGACATAGGGATCTGAATCATTGCGTGATGCTAAATAAGTAAGTCATCACAAAAAGGTTAACCAAGAAACTTCTTGAACAACAGATTTATTTGAATATTGTTTAGACATTCTGGAGCAAACAGGGGATGAGAGAATTTTGGTTTATTAGGTCATTCCGAAAGTACATCCGCACCATTTTCAAAAATTCATAACTTCTGATTTTTCCAACCGATATAACTGTTTTTCATTTTTATGTGAAAGAGTAAATCATGGCCTTCATGATGACTTAGCGGCTTACTAATGGCCATCAATTGCATACTTAGGGAGCGGTAGAAGAAAATTACTCAAGTTTCAAATTTTCTGTGTAGGGTCATAAAAAATCTGAAACTTGCAGTACAAATCGGAGCAGTCGGTATTATAGGTATTACCTGCTCACTCTGACAGTGCAAAGCTTGCGCTGATTAAGCGCCTCCAACAAAGTTCATGATATTCGAAAATGTCAAAATATATCAAAATTGTATTTTTTATTGCTTGCTCGATAATCATAACTTTTCATAAAGATGTTCAATCAGCACAAGCTTTGCACAGTTGAAAAGAGCAGGTGGTAGAAATTATTACGCCGATTGGCCAATTTTTTTTGCAAATTTCAGTTTTTTTATGACCTTACACATGAAATTTAAAACTTGAGTAATTTTCTTCTGTCGCTCCTATCTATGCGGCAGATGGCCATTAGTAAGGGCTAAGTCATCATGATGAGAACATTATACAATTTTTCACACAAAAATAAAAGCAGTTGTATAGGTTGGAGAAATCAGAATATATGAATTTTTGTAAATGGTGGGGACGAATTTTTAGGACGATAATACTTCATTATGTGCTTCGACGACCTTTTCCATTTTTCTCGCAGGGACGTATTTGCTGTCAAACAATGCCAGCTATTAGTTAAAATAATGGCTCACATTAACATACACGTCATCTGATGTTCCGAATATCTTAGGTTTTGATACTGTTGCAGCCTTTGGAGTAAACGGAGATCCAGTTTGAATGTAAGTTAAAGGCAGTGGATCGGCAAAATCCAACAACTCGGAACTTTAACGCGGTAGGTTCCTTATCGCTCAACTATGAAAACAGTGCAATCCCAGTTGCACAGCATGCTTTCCCTGCCGAGAAAATCGCTCTCAAACTTATACGCGCAGGCCAATCTTACACGCATCTGGACGAGTTGGTAATTTCCTTCCCACCATTGTAGGCTGCCCGCCGCAACGCTATAACCATTGGGTCCTGCCACGAATTAGCGTCATCGGCCTTGCCACTCGTCCAATATCAAAGGGAAGGGCATTGAAAAACTCTCATTTTCGCCGTTTTCAAGCTTTCAAAAGTGGATTTTCAGGATCATCGTATTGAAAAACCCCAGGTAAGGGCAAAATTTAACTAGGTTGAGATTTGCCGAGCCACTGCCTTTAAACTTCTATTATAAAAAAAAGGCCCACTATTTATAAAGTTTTTCCGGCTGTGAGTCACTCTGGCACACCTCGCTTTTTCCCGCTTTTTGAAAAAAATGTTCTAGATGTTTACAAATGAAAAATGTTTACGAAGTTTGCAAAATGAGATCGGGCAACCTTTTGCATCTCTGAAGTATGCATTTTTTCGGTGGCTTATCACTTTTTGATTTTAGTCCGAATGGGTGCTGTGTTTGGGTAACTACTAACGTCTTGGGGTAGACCAAGGCTCTAATGTTGCATCAAACAAAAGTTCTTTTTTAACTATGGTAGTTCACCATATCCGTTTTAAATATGTGATGCTGTAGGAGAAGGAGCTCTTCAAGTGAACTCGCTAAACCTTTTTGTCGGCTTTGCGCTGGCGATTCCCGGCATTTGCGGTTTCCTAGCGCAAACCTAATTTTATGATTCCATCGATAAATGTAAAGTTGTAGCAAGACCTCCAAAACGACTGAAAAACGCTTTAACGCCTTCCTTCATTTTTGTTTGGTACCCTTGAAAAGACTGTTGCGCTTTTGCCACCAAGCGTTTGCGCTTGGACCTGACTTCATTGCATTTTAACGACTTTAGAACTTCAATCAACCTTCGAAGGAATACTGCTGCAAATGTTCTTTGTTAAAGTACTGCAACGTTAACAAAACTTGTTTTTTGTTTTTGCCTCTCCTTGAGCTCCAGAAATCTTGTATTAGGAATTAGAGACGACATTTGTATCACATAAACATCGTGATTTAATCCTCCTTCTACGTCAGATTCATTTTTCAAATCTAATGCCACAACATGCTTGTCTTGTTATAACCCGTCCGCGCTGTGCTGAGAGGGCAACGCTGTTGTGTTTATTGCACATAGTCCGTGGCTGGAAAAAACGCAGAGAAAAAAAGCAGCACAAATGCAAGAAAAAAGAGGAGTGGGACGCGAAGTATACAACTCCGCGCCTTGCGCGGACGGCCTACATGAACGTGTGATGTCACTGTCACCCAGAAGCAGTTTTCAGCCAACCTGGATTCATGTGAAAGAAATGTGGCTAACTTAATGGGTCTTTGGGATAATAGTATTCCATTATAACGAGTACGGGCCAATGAATGAGATAAAGAGCATACGATATCTCTCCGACAAAGACCATCTCTTGCACAGTGAGTGCGGATACCTACGCAAAAAAAAATGTCCGTAAAATTCCCCGTTTTCAATATAAAAAAATTTAGCCAACCTTACGTTCTTTCCCTAATATGATCAGAATCCCTGTCATGATAGTAGTCTCTATACGAAGAAATCTCTTTGGTAACGGATGCCAGAAGAATGGTAGTAATATAGTGAGGATAAATACAAGCCAAGATGTGAAATCCAGCACAAAGATAAAGTTCGTACGATGTTCTGAAAGCCATCATAAAGTTTATCCAACATGTCAAAAAATCCCAACCTTCCATTTTTAAATTGTTGTCATCCTTGATCACTAGACTCGCTTCACTTTCGAGCTGTTAAAGAACAACTTTTGAAATTGTTCTTACGTAAACTCTGCATGAGGTGGCTAGCTTAAATGTTTTCATGTTGTCTAGAAGAACAACTGTAAATGTCATACTCGATTTTCCTGCTGTTGCAGAGTGTAAACGCAAGACACCCAAAAATAAAATATAATACCGCTCACAATTTTTGAAGAAAAAAAGACGCAAAACGAAGTAGATTTAGGCGACCGTCACATAACTTAACGTCAATCGCCCAAGTTATGTGACGGTCGCCTAATTCATGTCATATCACCGTCGCGGAGGCATGTTTCGCTTCAGAGTGGATGAATTCTAAATCCGAAGGCAAAATTCGACTCAGCTTGGCGCAGAGCATATTCTAATAAACTGGAAATGGGGTACGATGTCTTGGAATTCCGCTTCCAGTTCTCTCAAATTGTTCTGCGGAGGTTCTTTCGCGAAGATATGAAGCAGCGCCTATCGAACGTAGAAGATTCCACTAATAGAAATAGAAATAGAAATAGAGATAGTTATATACAAAATGTGGTGCCATCTGTTTAACATGGAAATCAATTTTGCAGTGAACTAATTTAACTCCGTTTCGTTCCTGTCCTTAGACGGAGTAAAGGAGCTCAGAACTCTCCCCGGAACTCATCAGTAAGGAAGGAGAGTTCATGAGTCCTGTGTATTTCAAAATAGTTTTAGGATAAAATTTTTGAATGTTGTTGAAATAGATGAAGTTTAACAACTTACAATTTTTATACTCCGTCTTTCATTATATATAATAATATATGATATATTATATATATTGATCATATACTATAAAGTATAGTAGTGACCATATTGGTAGACTAAAGGATAAAATGAAACATGTTAGTGTTTTTGTAGTTGGTTTTATTTATTATGATGTTAGTCATTTTGATAGACTACTTTACCAAATTGGTTGTTTGTAGTAGATTTGTATTGAAATAACTATACTGATTAATGATATGTGCTATTGATTAAAATTGTATGAAAGAGCTTAATTGAAGGCTGGTATAAGACGTATATTACATCAATTAACTATATATTGTGTAAATTTTGATGTAGAATGTGTAATAATCTTTTAATTTTATCGTAATTGTAAAATTCGTATTTATATAGTATAAAATTATTCTTATGTAAGCATTTGAAAATATTTGTATAAATCATGTTTTCATTGTATCCACTGGAAATAAGTAAGTTTCGTAACTGTAGTATTTTTTTGACAAAATCGTCAAGATAAGTGCAAGTACGGGCAACTCTTAAAGTTTCTGTGTAAACAATTGCGTTTTTGATGTGATTGGATACACCAGAAGTGATGTGTATAAACCTTTTTACTTGAAAAGGGAAACTATCAGTTTTGTTATACATTTTAGTTGTGATTCTGTTATTAATGATTGTAATATGTAAGTCCAAATAATTACAATGTAAATTATCTATATGAGTAGTTTCAAAACTCAGTTTGTTATCATATACGTTTTTGATTATATTATGAATTATAGGTTCAGTGCGGTTGTGTATGATTAATAGATCATCCATATAACGAAATGCAAAAAGTTGTCTATTGTTATTTACTTTATTAACTATATACTTGTATTCATACCAAGATAGTGTCAGGTCTGCTAACAATGGACTAAAATTACCGCCTTGTGGTACCCCTATTTTTTGTTTAAAAATGTATGTGCTAAATCTACAGAAACTGTTATCAAGAATATAATCAATGTAATACAATAAATCTGAAATGGTGTAGTTTCTGTGGCTAGATTTTGTGTTTATATTATCGGTGTAATATATTCTGTTAAAGCCATTATATGTCAGATATTTTTTGTTTGCATTTTTGAAGCATAATTTGAGAAGTTCCTTGAGGTTGGTTTTTATTATGTTATGTGGTAGGCTAGTAAACATATTTGTGAAATCAGCTGAGTATAATTGCATGTTATTTATGTTGATATTGGATAATTTATCACTGAAATTAGTATTGTCTATTGACCAGTAATTATATGAAGTTTGTTTTTTATATTTAATCGCTTGTACATAGTTTTTAAAATGTATTTTTATGTGTTGAAATATACATTGTAATTCCAAGGCAAGAGGTTTAATGCTACTGTGTGTAGCTCCAGTGATAAATCTGAATTTAATAGGGTTTTTATGGAGTTTAGGTACACAGTATATTAATGGTATTTTGTTAATATTTTGTAGTGGTAACTTGTTATTTCTGCAAAAGTCAATATGTCTTTTTATTATATCATTAGCATTAAGTACTCTTCGATAATACTGTTCTCGTAAATTATCGTGCGCTAAAAGATAGCCTCAGATCTTTTCAAAAGAGATAGGAGCGTTGGTGAGCTCTCGAAAAATCACGAGTTTCTAAATTCTACTCGCCATATTTCTTCGGAAGTATATTTTGAATCCGAAAAGAGTGCTGTACTCTGCTTATCAAGGCAAATCTTTCGGTATATGGCACGTCTTCGATATTCCGATTTCAGTATTTCTGAATCTTTTCGCGGATGTCTCTTCGCAAAAGGGTAAAGTAGCTCGCATTGCGCCTAGTAGACTCCAGCAAGGATGAAATCTTTTCGCAAAGGGGTGAAGCAGCGCGCTCTGCGCCTAATAGACTCTAGCAAGGATGACTCAACAGTATTATAAAGTTATGGAGTGCTAAAAACTACCCGCAGACTCTTTTCAAAGGAGATAGAAGGGCTTTTGAAGCTCTAGAATACGAAGCTATCTTGCTAAGCAAATATGAGTTTCGTGGTTAGCAGGTTATATAACCTCTATGAGCGAATTTTCCAAAGAGTTCGGGCTTTTTAATTTTTCCTCGTTTTAGCCCCGAAACCTGCCCGATGGGTTCCTGCTTGAATATTGATGATCTTGGTTCGAAAAGGAAGCTCCGCTGGAGGTTTTTGAGCACGCTGTTTGAAAAAATCGTGATCTTTGAAAAAAGCAGGATCTTTTTGCGGAGGGTAAGGTAACTGTAACTGAGTCACGAAAGTTCGTAACTTCGCCTGCACTCCTCGTGTATCTGTCACAAAGCTTGCCTGCTCGCTTTTATAGTTTGAAGTTGCTAGGAACTGTACTATCGAATGGTGGATGTCTTAGGCTCTAACAGTCGCCGAATTACGAGCCTACGAAAACAGTTCCTCAAGAATTTTTTTAGATTGTAAATGTCGCATACTTCATCGAAGCACCGTGAGTGGTTCTGTAACATTCACTTCACTTCCTTAGTGGATCTTATTGTGCCAAATTTGGTAGTTTGAGCTCTAGCCTAGCCACGAAGTTGTTTTGATAATCAATTGAGGCAGCTGAAGCACATACGCAAGCACCATATTCAATAAGTGGGATCCATTGGACGACATTCACATCGCCAATATTATGTTCATGTCCAATGGATCCCACCGTATTGAATATGGTGCTTGCGTGTGTGCTTCAGCTGCTCATTTGATTATCAAAACAATTTCGTGGTTAGAGCTCAAACTACTAAATCTGACGCAACAAGATCCGCTAAGGATGTGAAAAGATTTCATCAACGTGTTGTACGGTGAAATATCGACAAAGTATGCGATCTTTACATTTTGGAAAAAAATCACAAGGACGTGTTTTTGTAGGATCGCAACTCGGCGACGGGAAACGGAACTTACCTACCCTATCCTACCTACCCCTACCCGGGAAACGGAACTTACCTACTTACCTCGCACCTCATGGGTGTGTGTCTGCGGGGTATAATTAGGCACAGCGAGCTCGCTGTTTCCAGATTCTCCTCAGGATACAACGCTAAGCTAAGCCCCTCGCCCACACATTGCACCTTTTTTGGAATAGAACCAAGGCATGCCAGCAAGCTCGGCAATACCTGAGGCATCGAGGCTGGCTCAGCGCCAGAATGTGCTAAAAAGAGCTGCGAGGCTCAAAATAGAGTTATTGGAAAGAAAAATAGATGGTTTTCATCAGTAGGACTAGGCAATCTGATCATGACTGATTTACAGCACAGCATTCAGTGCCGAGTTAGAAGTATTCAGTTTTATAGAAAAAACCCGTAAATCTAAAAATGAACTCATTCGATCGGTGATATGCAGCGTCATCAGTGATAGGATAACTAGCTGACCTTCATTGCCTTTTATCAATGAGTTTATATCCTCAAGGCATACTCTTTTCGCTAGGGAGATAGTCAGTATACAAAATAGTTATTTTACGCGTCCTATGGCGTGCTTTATTTTTTCATCACTTTGTAAACTGAAAGTCGACATAGTTTTTGAAATTTCGGCTCTGCAATGAAAAGGCCGCGAAAAATTAGAAGCATATTTGAAAGAGTTCCTCAGAGAACCCCTGGATCTGTATTTTCATCGACTTTGAGCAGATATTGTTGCTGAACATCAGGACCGCGAGACGAGAATTATCAAATGATCCGAAGTCCTTCGAAAACGAATTTGAGGCTACAAAAATTTCCACAATTCAACAGCTCTTCTATATCCTTCAAAAGAAGCCCGCGGCATCATTTTAGCGCTCCATAATATACAGAGAGTAGTTTCGGAAGGTCCTGCTGAAATTTACGATGGGCCATGCGGGCCGCTATACACCTTCGCGAAGAGACGTGCGCAGAAAGAATCAAAAATACTGAAATTTGAACCGAAGTCATGCTTTATATAGAATTACTCGCCTTGATGAGCGCAGCACTTTTTTCGGATTCACAATGTAGTTATTCCAAAGAAAGTTATGGCGAGTGGAATTTACCTGTGATTTTTGCAGAATTCGCCAACGCTCTATCTTTTTGAAAAATAGTATGAAGCTATCTTTTAGCGCATGGTAATCTACGAGAACAGCATTATAAGAGTACTTAATGGATATTCTACTTCGATAAGCGCTGCTTCATATCTTCGTGAAAGGACCTCCGCAGAACAATTTTAGAGAAGTGGGTACGGAATTCAAAGATATCGTACCCCCATTTCCAGTTTACCAAATGGTGGATGCTTCGCGCCGAGCTAAGTCGAATGGTGGCTTCGGATGTAGAATTCGTCCACTCTGAAGCAAGACATGTCTACGCGGCGGTAATGTGACATGAATTAGGCGACCGTCATAACTCACCGACCGTCACATAACTCACGCTAACTAACTCGCATGAGTTAGGCTTAGGTCGTCGCGGTCACGATACCGTCGCGCCTGATTTCTAAATTACGACAAATTAGCACATATTGCATATCTATGTGCCTGCTACGGCGCTTGTGATACTCGTCCGACGCGAAAGATCGCGGACCCTTTCTAGCTAGGGCATAGTTCAGTAGCGATAATCGCCACGATCTCAGCAAAACTCAGCGATGTCGCGTTGCGTGGGCTGTGCAGGCACTGGGCGATATTGCTGAGGGGGGAGAAGGAGACGTCGAGATTTTTTTGTAAAGATGCGTTGTTTCGGCGGGTTTTTGTTTGGAGAAGAAGTCAATCTCATGTGAAGTAGTTGCGCGAAAAAACTCCGAGCTTTGTCGATTTCCGTCGTGATTATGATTTGTTCGAGTTCTCCGTTTTTTGAATAAATCTGAGCTGTTTGTTTTTGAAGTGCTTCTTTGGTGATAGCAGTAATGAGGTGATGTTTTGAACAAAGTAAATGCATCTCATTATCTTGCCTAGTTGGAAGTTCTCACAATTTTGCTATTCACACAAATGCGAGAGAATTTTCGCCTTCGTCACTAGTACAACACTACAAAGCAGTTATGTTTGTGTTTTTCGCTGTCTTTGTGGTATGCTTCATTTTTCTCAAAAAGGTCATTGTCAATTTCTGCCAAAGAAATACAACAGCCACGTCGTGATTCTAATCTCATTTCTGGCATGTTACGGCAAGCGCTTAGTGAATTCGAATTGTAACTACTAATTTCAAAAAGCCAAAATTTGCAGACATGTTGAAGGAATTAGAGATTTTTTATACTTGTATTTCATCACGATCAGAGACCGATGAGGATAAGCAGCGCTGGATGCTAAGAGTGAAGTAGGTAATATCCCACGAGAACAAAATCCACTCAGTTTGTTTGCACTTAGTTGCGGTGTGTGCAAAGGAATGGAAAGCTCACTAGCCTATGCACTTACGACGGACGGTTTAGTCGTCGCGATTTCGTCGCCCAAGCCATCAAATTCCCCGGACGAAATCGCGACGACGGTATCGCAAACACTATGCCCGTTGCCTTACGCAACGGTCGCCTAAGTCTACTTCGATTTGCGGCTTTTTTCCGAAAGAATGTGAGCGGTATTGTACGGTTCAAAGTTAAGCAAATACTCTTTATTTTGAAAGTCTCAGGACTTTTGGGGGAACCCCAAAAAACAGTTGGTGCTGTGTAACAGAGCGTAGCCGAAAACGGCGTACGCAGTACAACAATGAAAAACAGTGGAATGAATTTGCTCCTGTTTTATCGCCTCGCGATTTTCCTAAGCATAGGTGCGAAAGTGTGAAAATTTTCTCAATCCCTTTTCACCCCTCAGCCGGGACCAAGGTGACCCCCTTCACCAAAAGAAAAAAATCAACCGTGAGGTAAGGTTAAGCAAAGGAGATATTTGTACGTGAATTGTTTATGTATAGGAAAGGAGGAGTCTGTTGAAAAAAGTGCTTGGTGACGGGTGTGAATAGTTATTTCTACACATTTTCGAGTTTTTAACGTAAAAAAAGTTCATAACTTTTGTAGATGAACATCTTTTACGGCTGGTAACCACTGGAACCCTCTCGTCTT
The DNA here is from genome assembly GCA_958299035.1 of Cylicocyclus nassatus. NCBI lineage: Eukaryota > Metazoa > Nematoda > Chromadorea > Rhabditida > Strongylidae > Cylicocyclus > Cylicocyclus nassatus. The sequence continues at coordinate 25,946,345 of CATQJL010000316.1, forward strand.
CCGCTTTCAGAAAATGTATACCTTGCCTAGGGTCCGCTGAAAAAGTGCCGGTGAAGGATGGGTGAGACTTTTATAATGGAAGTGCTCAAATACAGGCTTTTTTACCATTGTAAAAAGATGTCTACTTGAGCATTCCTATTATAGGGGTCTCACCCACCCTTCACCCGGCATTTTTTCTAGCGGACCTTAGGCAATGTATATATTTTCTGAAAGCGGAAGACGAGGCGGTTCCAATGGTTACCATCTCGCCGTAAAAGATGTTCATCTACAAAAGTTATGAATTTTTTTTTGCGTTAAAAACTCGAAAATGTGTAGAAATTACAATTCACACCCGTCACCAAGCACTTTTTTCAACAGACTTAAAGCAAACTTTATATACCCTAAAGCGGATGACAAGGTGGTTTTAAAAACATTTTTCTTGCTGACGTTGCTGCTCATCTACAGAAACTACGAATTTCTTCTTTTAAAAAATTCGTAAATGCTTAAAAATTGTCTAACTCTTTCCAAACAAATGTTCCCGCATGCACATCTTCTATGGTAATTCCAAAAACAGCCAAGGTGATGTAAAAAAGGAAAAGGAAATGTAAAATACAAGGTACTGGTCAGAAATATCTGTGTGCTAATCCAGCAGCACATCGGTTCACATTTAAAAAAAAGACAACCAGTGTTGGCAAGGAAGTGAAAATTATAAACTTTGACTAGGAAAAATGATGAGAGAACACCATGGCTCTTCCCCCCCCCCCCCGCTTTCTTTAGCAAGTGAAACAGCCTTCACCCTGGAGGGGCTGCGATCTGACCCCCTTACCCTGTAGGAGTCATTCTCACCTTATCGCACCTGTGCTCCTAAGGGATCAATCATACCTGGTCTAATCTTAGGAAAAAATCCGAATTTTTCTTCTAATTTTCCGATTTTCCAATTGCTGCGATTGTTTACAGTCTCCCCGTAGGCACATATTCTGTAAGCAAAGTTTGGCGTATGCAGATAAGCTTACAAGAGTAATGCTCTTACGCACTTAATTTCTACACGCAATAGATTTGCGGACATCTGCAAATTGCCAGATCGCTTATAACCGCCTTTTTGGAGAAATTGCGCATGGTGTGTTCGAGGCCAAATACGACAACTGTTATGAGTCCATTCCATGCCGTCATATTGCAGGTTGTAGTAGTTCTCCTACTCGACTAGTGGTAACCGATAAACAATGCACATATCAATCTTTATTCATCATTCCTTGTTGATGCTACTGTCCTATGAACTTAAATTCCAGCAACGTGAAGATTCTGTGCTCCGATCGCTAGCCTGCCCGCAAGCGGGAATTCAAATCGCAATTCTTGTAAGAGGAAAATAACAAAATAGGCTCGTTTTCAATGCACAAGTAACGATATGGCACCAAATTTGCTGTGTAGTTGGAGGACCATGAGCACAAAAAAAGTGTGAAGAATTATGAGAAACTTATGTGAATTTGAAAAATGGTAAGTGTTTTTCGAAATTAAATGACTCCCGCGCCACCTGGGAGCCACCTGGGGTGGCTCCCTGCTTCCCTTCACATAATTTCCCGGATTTCTTTACATAAATGTGGACTAGGTCGAGAGTATTACTATATGTTCGAAATCCGCTTCCAAAACCACCAAGGCACCGCTTCGATACAGCCCCAAATAGGGTTCACAGCGTTATGATCGGCCTCGGAAAGCGCGCTCCTCCCACAGTACTAAAGCGGCGAACTATTTCTTGAAAGTCTATATTCATTTCTCGTTTTACGTTTCACGGTGACTTTCTGTTTACAGTGTATTTCTTTTTGTTTGGATTGTCTAGATTATGTGCTTTGAAGGGTTGTCCATATGGCAATCAACCATCTTGATTGCAGACCTTGATTTCTCTTCAATCGTCGTTCTCCATCTTTCAGAGTTCAGTCGTCTTCTATTTCAGAGTCATGACTAGGACCAGATTTCGAGTCTTAAGCAAAATAGAGACAATCGAGATTCTGCGAATAAAGTTCCACCACTCGGTTAGCGATTTGAAATGAGTTTGATTATAGTTGCGGTCATATATTTATATGTGTCATCTTTCTCAAGCTTCTTTGTTCGGTCTAGCCTATTATGACTTATCTATTTTGTTTTTGGTTTTCGATATACCCTTTTCTAACGTTACTTCAATATGAGTGATGGTATGAAACTTTGATTTCCCATCTGGTTCTGCTCTAAAAGGTTTGAATTCCATCATTCTTCAGTTTAGGCCTCGGACAGAGTTCAAGCGATTTGATCGTCGCGATTTAATCGCCGCGATTTTCATTCATTTTCATTTTACATTCGAAATTTTGCTCTAACAAAGTATCACAACCGGGATGCAAGTTGGTCGGCATGCAATGAACTTGCAACAGTTGTCTTGTCGCGATTGAATCGCGACGATCAAAGCGCGTGAACTCTGTCCGAGGCCTTAGCATGACAATCTCGTACCAGTCTGGAGTGAAACAAATTTTTGTTTTGCAGTCGCGAGCTGTTTTCGATTGACCAGCAGCAAGTGAACAATGTAATCTCATTTGAAGTTAAAACGTATCTGCACGAAGTTCTTGAAAGCAAAGTGAATATTTTGTCATACTTTCTGCATATCGAAATCTGCATCATTGTATCGTCAGGTGGGGCACACGGCAGCAGAATGATCGGGCGTGAATGTTGGTTTTGGTACAAAAGACCGTAAAACAAACAGAAAAAGGATGTGAAGAACGCGTGAATTCATTTTTGAGTTTCCCTTCATTTACAAGAATATATTGCTAAGCCACCTGCTTTACCTTATCGAGCATTACGGCATATCCTGGCGCCTTCGTCTATACTCGGTCGTACTTTGATCTCAGCTTGTGTACTAGCTCGTCTTGAGATTCTCCGGTACTTCGTTTCACAAATTTGGATGCTAATCTTCTACAACAATTGTTACTTTTTGCGTTATTACAGTCATTAGACACTCTTATTCTTGTGACTACATGTGTGTTGATATCTTAAGGTACATTCTTCTTTCTCGTTTTGTTCTTAACTTGAGTCGTGCTCTTTGCGAACTTTACTCCGTAGAATTATATTTACTTGAGTGTTGAGTTGCTGTGAAGTCACAAGATCTCGGCTGTCACGGAAATTTCCCTTGCTGATATGGTTCAAATTTTGCTTAGGAGAGTGTACTGTCACAGTAGCTCAAAGTACCGATACGAATTCTTATAATGTGCAACTCATTTGATCTTGCAGATTTCTTGGTTCTTTTATGTTATTGCTAGCCCTTTGGACAGTTTAGTTGTTGAAAGCCTCAAATCTGTTTTTCCCGGTTTTCACTAAAATACTTTTTTGTAGTGGTTCACACACGAAAAAATTTTTGGTGCAGTAATCGATGCGGACTTGCTACTGCTGTTACCATACGTTAGGTTCCCTGCGAGACTTCAGATCGCGCTGGAATCCGTCTGTACGGATTGTCCATCAGTCCTTATCAAGTATCTTGCTTATTTGTGTCTGGAGGCTCGGGAATGGATTCCGAATTTTGAGAGTTGGCTGTAGGAGTAGTTAAATTTGGAATAGTTTTCAAAAATTCAAATTAGCCTTGTAAAATTATTTTCTTTTTTATCAAAATTATATGGGTTTTGGACAAGTTTAAATTTTAGGAAACATCCCACTTGTAAAAGAAATAGCAGTATCTGACTTCTCGGATTAGGGTAGCCAGGATTAGGCATCAAGCGGAAAGTCGTAAAAATTTTCCGATTTCAAAGGGGAAGTCGTTTTGAAAATTGCGGGACGCCACCTCTTGCCGGACGCTGGATGAAGTTGCGTTGTATATGCCCGGTCTACAATAAGAATCTGAGCGTTGCATAAACGAATACCTCATGCGAAGCTTCTTTTTCTCAAAACTCCAATCCCTCGCGTTTGAAATAACAAAGTTCAAGAAGTGTGTTGTCCACCGAATTTAGTGCACTCTAGAGGAGGAGGAGGAAAAGACTTTGCCGCCATACCCGCAGGACATAATTTAAAAAGCGAGCACTGTGGGATTGATTCGGCAAGGATCCAAATAAACTTGGAAAAGAAAATAGAGAGAATTGTAAGAAAACATACTCGCATAACTCTACTTGAGAAAACGCGGAAGAAACGTGAGATCCAAACTAGGAATTCCCTTTTACGGCTTTAAAATAATTTAAAAAACCACGATTTTACTTTTTAATGACGATTTTACACAGCAAATTTAGAATCAGTACTTCATCAGGTCTTGAATTGTCAGTTACAAAATGGAAACGGTACCTAATGAACAAATAAAAATTGTGACTAGCATTCAATGAATTCGAACTTATTTATTTATTGAATGCATAAAAAGTGCGCCCAACTCAAAGGTTGGATAGTTTTAGATTTTCTGAAATTCAATCTGAGGATTCGGTAAATTCTCAGCAGGATTTAGCAATTTTAGTTCTTGGAATTCTGGCTGAATAAAATGACGGATTGTTGAAAGTTAGGATAAGATTACAAACTCAGGCTTTGATTCGAACAGGTATTCGTAAACAAAAACACGAATTCTGTATCACAAACAGGCATAAGGGACCCGTCTTCCAGCTATTTTGCTATGTACTACCTCATGTCATTCTGGAAGCGAAGTCAATACTCGAATTCAATACTGCTTGGAGGATACAAAATGATAGTTTTATCTTTCAAATTGGAACCTGGTCAGTTCTCCGCAGTGCTTGCGCCTATAATTATATTCTGCGGACACATGCGGCTAGCTCTGGTTCCTCCTGCCTTCAGAAAGAGGGGCTTAAGTTTTCTGACAGCTCAAATGATTTGGACTCAGGGCGCACTTGAACCTTGATCCTGTGGTAGGGGGACTTTAAACAGTTTCTTAAGTCGCAGTATGCTTTCTGGTCAGATATGTTGCTTGACCCCTCTGTACCTGTCAGAATTTTCGTCCGAGTTTCACCTTACCCTGGAGTCCGCACAGCTTGAGCCTCAAATCTCAGCTTCTGCAACCGCAAATCCTACAATGAAGTGAGCACATAGTACGTACAAGTTTGTATGATTGTGCGAGCTAGGAAATTTCTGAGATCTCGAGCATCTTTTCGAGCATGCAGGCGTCACCCGCAAAAATGAATGTGCACACCAAAGCGCTCATAGCTCTTGCTTTCTAGCTCAAGAGTGTCCAAATTAGCTTTGCGAAAAATCACAAAATTACAGCACGGATACACCATTGTGCAATCAAAGCACTCTTTGAAGAAGCAGAAGCCGAAATTTGAGGTTTTGATGCTAGCGGAAGGGTAAGGTTGCCCGCATTGTTTTGAACGGCGGAAGTTGGAGAATTTTGACCGTTTTCAACGGTTTTTTCAGATTTCTCTCATTTTGGTTTTATTCCTCCTCCCGCTCCCCTTTTTGATTAGCAGAACTTCGAACTCGAAGCGGGGTTGAAGAATGAGCGCTTTTCTGCTCCATGTATCCGGAAAGATGGGCGGTCGTGCGACGTGCGATTGTCAGTCTGTCTTCGTGATTTTCGCTCAAAACTATTTGTTCCAGGAAGCAGCTGCGTAGATTCCATAGCTTGCCACGAATTAGGGAGCAGGAGCAATTCTGAATCTGGATGAATCGAGACTTGCCTCTTGTTTTTGATGATTTTGGCGTTATCAGCCCCTTTCGTTCTTTCGTCGCTTCTTCTTTTTTCTTCTACCCCGTTTCTCCTTGTGATAAGAAAAGCTGCGAACTTCGGGGTTGAGGATTGAACGCTGTTCTGCTCCATTCCGGGAAGATGGCCTTCGTGCGCTCATCTATTCTCTCATCTCTACTTTTGTTCGGACCTACTTCAGTTCTAGCAAGTCGCTGCGTAGTCTCCATCTGTATTGAAATTGAACATGAGCGAGTCTTTAGGACACATGAAGTAGTCCTGAATAAAAATGGCAGAGAAGATGGACGAGCGCACAAAGGTCCATCTTCTCAGATACATGAAGCAGAACAGCGTTTAGTCCTCAACCCTGCTTCAAGTTCGCAGCTTTTCTCATTAGAAGGACAAGCGATAGGAGAAAGGGCGGAGATGCAACGATATGGAAAAAAGGGGATGAAAAAGCCCAAAAACAAAACTTATCAGAAAATAAAAGAAAGCTCCCAATTGCATTTTCAAAATTAATCATTGGCTGTGGAAACTACGCAGCGGCTTCCTGGAACAAATGGAGTGGTTTTCAGCAAAAATAACGAAGAGAGAATGACAATCGCACGACCGCCCATCTTTCCGGATACATGGAGCAGAAAAGCGCTTATTCTTCAACCCCGCTTCGAGTCCGAAGTTTTGCTGATGAAAAAGGAAGCGGGGTAGAGGAATAAGGGCAAAATGAGAGAAATCGGAAAGAAAAACCGTTGAGAACGGTCAAAATTCTCCAACTCCCACCGTTCAAAAACGGTGCGGGGCGGCTGCAGCGCATGCAGCACGGTTCTGGAACTGTTCCCGCACAGTTCCAGCACAGTGCGAGAATTGTGCGGGAACAGTTCCAGAACATGAGAATCAGTATAAACCCATCCTTAAGCAGCACATCTGGAAAAATTTATTATATCTTAAGACCTGTTACAAGCTGTTTGAAGCCCTTAGGCCACATGAAACAGACGCTTCAAAGGCAGCGGCTCGGCAGATTTTGCACTTCCATCTTTTTGCATGCTTTGGGCCTTCTCGACCCGTAGATCCCGAATCTGAGCTTTAAAAGGGGTGAAAAAGCCTTTTTCGGGGCGTTTTTTTCAATTTCCGAAAGGCAGCTCGGACGAGAATTTTTTAAAGGAGAGTCGGGAGGCCCTGGCACGAAGACCCTGCTGCCTGTAATTTTGGCTTTGTATAGCATGCATGCACAACGCGGGAAAGCGGTTGGGGGGTCCCGCGCCGTCTAGTGGAGAATACTCGTCCGAACAAGGTGTTAGGGGAGCGAAAGGAGGAAGGGGAGCGACGCTTGGGCCGCCCCCTGGCTTGCAGAATTCACATTTTCGGCCCGGAGTTGCTCTTTTGCTTCACTTGGAGGGCCTCCTATCCATCTCTGTCAAAATCTAAGGTGGGTCTATTCTGCCGAGCCGCTGCCTTTAAGCTCAATGTATTTGAAAACATTTTGTGTCTAATCGTAAGAAAAGTAAAACTCCTCTGTGTGAAGTGCACTGGCGTTTACCACATTTCTCGAGCTTTGTTACCGTAACTTTACAAAAAAATTTTGAACGTCAAAGGCTACAGCTTTAAGTAAAAAAAAGCTTTACTTCAGGTGTTCATAGAAAAATTCATTCCTAAGTTGACGAAACTTCAATCTCGTACTGCTTATGCCGTTTTTGGCTATGCTTTTACCTAACACCAACGGTTTTGGGTTTCTGCTGAGATGTCCTGAAACTCTTGATATAAGAAGTGATCATAATATGAAACACTTTACTTTGGTGTCTTTTTTATATTTTCTGCGAGATAGGAGGGATGGATGACATTGTAACTGTTCTCCATCGCAGTTGCGATCAGAAACAGAGTGCACATCATTGGATGCGCCTTGTTGAAAGATTCCAAAACTGACTTACAATTAGAGGCAGTGTCTCGGCAGAATTTTCGTTTTCCAGTTTCCATGTTTTCTTTTCGGAGCCTTCTCGCCATGAGGAACCCATACCTGGGCTTTTCAGAGCATGAAAATTTCGAAAATAAGCTTTCCGAGGCCTTTTAGGTCCGCATTTAGTGAAGATCTAGTCCTGTGAGGGAAGCGAGGCGGGACTTCTGTCTTCCGCTCTTCGCATCCGTCGTTCCGGACCCCGCCCACTTGCACCCATTCTCCAGCGAACGCGGAGATAAGCTTTGAAAAAAACTCATTTTCGCCATTTTCATGGGCTGAATGCTTAGATATGGGTTCCCTATGGCGAAAAGGCTTCGAAAAGGTGAAAATCTGCAGAACGAAATTCTGCCGAGACTTTCTTTCAAGACAGTGTTCCGGCGAAATTTGACTCTTCGGTTTTTCACCTTATCGGAGCCTTCTCTCCATGCTGAAACCACACCTGGGCTTCGCAGCGCTTGGAAATGGCAAAAATGAGCCTTTACAAAGTGTCTCTGTGTCTGCATTCGATGCAAAATACGTTCATGTGGGCGGGGTCGTTGGCAAAATTCGGAAGACTTCCTTGCGAATTTTGGGCTTTCTAAAGGCGCCTTTTTACCCTATCTAGTGATAGCCTAGTTTGAGGGTCTACCACAGCAACATTCTCGACAAGCACCATCTTTCCGGACGCTGCCTTTAAGTCACGCTAAGCGGCTCTAGAAGAAGTTACTGGCGTCTCATGTCTGAATGGCAAACATTCAGTGTCTTCAGCTACAAAATTTGATTGTTTGAAAGCACTTGTTTACGAATGACGATCCAGGGGGGCTTACCCCGCTCCCTCCCGGAGAATGGGTCGCGGGATTTTTGAAATTTACTTACATGGGTTATAGAAACGTGCAAGTGACTACCTCCATTGCTGTTTACGTTTCATATACGCATTCCTTGTAATCAGTGCAGTCACCACTATGCCAGTCAACGCATAATGCATCAAAACTCTGATAATTCTATGCTACCGCTCATGAAGTTTTGCAGTGAATCGGTCAGCAGATACTTAGATAATCGCCGGGAGCGAATGTTGGCCGCGCGGTCCTTAATGGAGGACCGCACAACCCGTAGGTACATTCCGTTAAAAGAAAATACCCCAAACTTCGGGTAATTGAACCACCGTGACACCTCTGACATGTAGAGTGTTAAGTTTGTGCTCGATGTGCGCCCGAAACTGCGACAAGAGTATAGCGCTCGCTGAAAAAAATTATTTGGTGACCGCTTGCAGAAAATGCTGTTTTGCTGTCCGCCTGCGACATACGACATAAAGCAGGTACCGCTTGTTGAAAGTTTGGCAATGCCCCAAAATTCTGCTGACCGCTTGCAAGAAAGCGCGAGTTTGCGGATCGCCTGCCCTCGGCGATTGACTGAATATGGAAGACAGATCTGAGCTTATTAAAGCGCATCTGATGATATGCATTTCATTGCAGTGCAATTTGCGATCAGCTACGAGCGTTGGGCGTCGCAGACCACATCGGAGGGGTTGGGGGGGGGGGGTAATTGAGGGGCCAAAGAAGGAAGGGTCGTAATTGACGTGATATTTATGTTCGGGATCATATGATATGTGTTAACAAGGTCGAATAAGTCCAGTAAGCAAATTAAAAGCACAGTAAGATAATAGATCTACCATCATATATTAGGTCGTTTCATAAATTCGTAGAGTTTTTAAATCAACGAAATGACAAAATTTTTGCAAAATTCAATGAACAGTGTATGTTCAAATACTGCGCACAACCTTCTATCACAATGCCATCAGATTTTCAGCTCCGTTTTTTGCAAAGCTCAGCGGGTCCGGTCCCAAAAAAGTCGTCTAACCAGCGCTTGAGATCGCCTTCACAACTAAGCCAAACGCCGTCTATATGCTAGGGGATAGGCTGGAGCAGTATGCTAGAGCCGGATCTCAGGAGTACATTGAGCACTAATGTACCTCCAGGTCAGGTCTTGCAGGACAGCTATGACGACGGTTGCCGTAGGGGACCATTTTTTTGCGCAAAAAAGCTCACTATACGTGTTTATTAGGCTTTTCGTGTAGGGATTAGTTTAGATGTACAGTCGAATTGCATACGGTATGGACAATCGTCTTGTTCTTGCCTAGCAAAACTCAGTGCAAAACCTCCTGCCCATCCTGCAAAAACTCTTGTTCAGATGACACCCTGTAAACTCTTTGTTTTTGAAGCAATTCAATCCCCTTTTTGTCTCATACTGAATTGACGATAAAATGCCTTCTTCCATAATCGATAAGAAAATATGAGCAAAACGCCTTTTCTCAATAAGAAAAAAGAGCAAGTGTCGGGAATGCTTCCTTTTGGTCTTTGAGAATTTCTTCTTTGGAAGCTGAGGAATGTAAGCAAATCAGTTTTTCAAGATAATTAATCTGTTTTGAAGAGCATGATCAGGTCTTCTCAATGATAGACGCATCTTGCCTCAAATCAACCGCTCCTCAAAGAAATGAAAACGAGAATGAAATCTCTACAAACTTATGAAAAGACCTAATAGAATGGTTCGCATGAAATATTACGCAAAAGAATGCCCATTGCATAAAACAACTGAAATCTTAAAAGGTTAATTTCATCTAATATTTATGAAAGTTTTGCATAAGCTCTCTGGATCTTGTCTGAAAATGTCCGCTCCTGACTCAATGCATTCATTTGACCATTTTCGTGAAATTTCTATGAGAATGCGCGCTGTAACGATTTATTGTGATAAGTTTTAGGAAGGGCAAACCATGTACTTTCTAGCAGCCTTCAAAACAAAAAGAAATTTTTTTATATCCTGTCTAATAAAGAAAAAACCTGAAATCTGCGTTTTTTTCAAAAAGCTCTTCAACAAGACCCACTTTTTCCGAATGTAAAACTTAACGCGCTGCGAAGCAAAAGTGAAACATGAAAAGTTGAAAAAATGAATTTTTGATAGTTTGTCACACTTCATGTGAACTATCCTTTACATACAGTAAGCATTACAAGAAAATGCACTAATTCTTGAGTATAATTTTTGTAATTAACATATCGAATCCACGGATCTCCCTCTTAGAGGGATCCCAGCCGGCTGGTCGCGAGGCTACGTGGGGCGTCCCCAGGTGACGGATAGGGGGCCAACTGCCGACTAAAAGCGACCCCGCGTCTTCTCTGATAAACAAGCGGAGCCGGAGGACGGACCATGCCTCCATCAAAAGCTTGCATACTTATTTCCTGGGCAGGTGTGAAAGAAGTAGGCTCGGAGTCGCTTCTAACAAATAAGCTCCGACCGTCCCTGGCGGGAAATTTGAGCCCAACAAGCTGCTCCTGCGAGTAATCTACTTGTTAAACACAGTGGTATTATGGAAAGCACTGGTAAGGCAGCGCCATTGGGGACAAGGTTTAAAGGGCGATCTAGGCTGCCGAAAACGAGATGGACAATGATGAAAATCTGTACTTACAACCTACGGACGCTTGCATCGGACGCATCCATCGAAGATCTCTTAAAGCAAGCAAAAAAAAGATCAGATACGACGTCATCGGACTGATTGAGACAAGGAGACACCACTCGTTAAATGCCATGTTTGATACTGGAGAAGAACTGTTTTCAGGAACATGCGATAGCAAGCGAGTTGGCGGTGTAGGAGTCCTTGTCAATACGAGTTTGGCCGTGAGCATCGATTCATTCGAACAACTCACAACCTGGATCGAACATTTACGAATATCACGATGTCGATCGATCCCAGCCTTGACGGTATTTATAGCGTACGCCCCTACTTCCAGCCACGACGAAAACGAGATTGTGGCTTTCTACATGGACTTTGAGAAGTTCTACAGGGAAGAGCACACCTACAAGATTATCGTTCGTGACTTCAACGCAAAGATCAAAGCAAGAAGGTCGCTCCAGAGCTTCACATCGGGACCATAGATGCGATAGGTGGAGAAACTTCTCTAACCCCTTCACTTTAGAGCCGGCATTTGGCTGCCTCCTTTTCACCTGAGGTTGAGATTAGCAAGGAAAACGGCAGAAATAAACAGACGTTACAATGACAATTTTTGTTCGAAAAGAAAACGCCAGCTGCTCTTCTTCTCAGACATCAAGACTCCTGCAAGAGATTATCGAATCAACAGCATTTTGTTGAAAAAACGCATGCTGAAAAACTTCTGCGCTCAAAGTGGCGTTGTTAACGAAACATAATCAAAAATTAGAAGGATGTCTGAATCTTTGCACAATCGCTATCGGATGGTATTTGAAGTTTTGATGCACAAAGCTTTCCCAGTCCAAAAAAGTCTTGCTCCGGCGACCCATAGAAGCCGGAGTGGGGTGGAGCAAGTTAGTATTAAATATCTTCACCTCATTTTTAAAAAGCCATAAGTTTTTTCACTTAAACCTATATACCATTAGAAAGCCCACGAAAAAGGGACTCGACTTAAATCGTCACTTTTTCTCTAGCTCCCTCTGCCTAAAGATACATGGCATTTTAGTTAAAATGTGTTTTTGTCAAGAATTTCCTGCGCGAAGAATGAATGAAGGTGCCTGATTGTTCAACAGTATCACAGAGCAAGCAAGACCTTGCTAATACACGTAACCGTCTTTTTTTTCTATCCTTGTGCCTTTCTTCAAAAATAAAGCACAAAATAATAATGTACAAAATCAGCTGGTGAGTAGCCGTATAAAATTGCTCGTATCCCGATTCAAAGAGAAGCTACAAAAAGAGACAGTCTGCCCGATTCTCCAGAATCTCAGCTTTCGAATGGTATAAAACATGTTAAAACTTTTTTGCTTCCCGGCTCTAAAGAGCATTTGCTCCGGTGACCGATAAAAGCCAATACATTGAGGGAGTTGAGTGCAGCAAACTAATAGTAAATATCTCACCCCATTTTTAAAACTGACAAGTTTTTCGCCCAGCAGTCTATAAACCATTCGAAAGCTCAGAAAAAGGGGATTCGACGTAGACCATCGACTTCTTTCTAGCCCCCCACTACCGAGAGATACTCTGCATTTTATCTGAAATCACGTCCATTTTCACCAGCAGATTTCTGCCAAACAAAGACCTAATCACTGCTGCTGATTATCTATCTATGTAACAGAGCAGGTCTTTGTTAACAAACGTAAACCGTTGACTTTTTCGTAGCGCTCATTTGGAGAGCAGAAAGTGAGGACAGTCGATATATGAAGTACATAAAATGCCTCTTATCTCGCGGCACAGAAGACCTAGAAAAGAGTCGCGGTCTAGGTCGAATTCAGATGACCTCAGCTTTCGAAAGGTATGTAAGTTGTTGGGGCATTTTGCTTTCAGGGCTCACTTACCCCCTTCACATTACAAGGATGTGGGTCCTGAACATAGGTGCGATAAAGGGAGCCGGGCTTTCTCTAGGTGAAGGGGTCTCTGCTACTTCCACCTTACAAGGATGGAAGTAGCAGAGACCTCTTCACCTAGAGAAAGCCCGTCTCCCCCTGTCGCACCTATGTTCAGGACACACGGCTACAGCGGAAAACAAGGGGAGAAACTGTCTCAGTTCACCATGACGACGAGGACGATTCATGGTAAATCGCAGTTTCGAAAGGCCCTTCTCAACGTAAGCTGGGAATGCCCGGTGGAGAGTACCATAACGAGATTGATTACATCATCGTGAACTGAAGGTGTTGCCTGACGGACGTCGCTGTTGTTCCGAATTTCTACACAGGATCGGACCATTGTCTCCTTTGTGCCAAGTTCTACTTTTTACGGAATGAAGAAAGAGCTGTTGAGGTTAGGACACAGCGTCCCACGACTACTATTATCTGGAATCTGTTTTATTCCATAACCGGCTTTTGGCAAAATTCTATGATCAAAAACATCGACGAGGAATACGAAAGACTTGTCCAGCATCTCCACGATTGTGCTAAGAAAGCTGAGAGCCTAAGAAGTACGAGAAAGCATCTTCTCAACAAAGATCTAGAGCTAACGCCAACGTGGACGAGCACGAGCCATAGGCAATTACAAACTTACGTCTGAGCTTAAGAAGAAATGCAGAGAAGCGATGAAAGAAAGATCTCAAAGACAAAAAAAACAAGTAGTGGTTTACGTCGCGGAAGCCGAAAGAAGTACACGCAACGCCTGCCAAGCATCGTCAATTTCAAGACCAAGATGACCGCACTTCACCGCTCTGATGGAATCACAGTCTTTCCGAAGGTCGATGGAGAAACCCATTCGCGAATTCTTCGGGCTTTGCGAGCACGTCCACCTACCACCATGCCGCCTCAAGAAAGACGGATACGTTTTGCCATCAGTTTTTCTTTCAGAGGTTCGACATGCTATCATATCAGTGAAAAGCCGTACGGCAGCCGGGTTCGATAGGATCAAACCGGAACACCTGAAGAATCTTTCACCGATACTTATCAGAACTCTGGCAAGACTCTTCACGCGTAGCTGACGGAGGAAACGATTCCAAGTCAATGGAAGACGAGCAAAACCGTGTTGCTGTTAAGAAAGGAGACCCCATAATATCGAAAATTATCGACTCATTTGCTTATTGTCTACAATTTACAAACCGTTCACACGAGTACTTCTTAACAAACGGAAGAGAATTAGACGAAAGACAACCATGCGAGCAGGCTGGGTTCCGGAAAGTATTCAGCACTATGGACCACATATACACGATAACAAGGCTCATCATCGCGACTACAGGATGTCGTTTTGTCTCACCTTCATCGACTTGAAGAAGGTTTTTGATTCGGTTGAGACTGAGACTGTCATCGACTTGGGCAGTCAAGGTAGCTCTCGAAAACGTCATGCGGACACTAGAGTGAGACGACATGGATGTGACAGTCGAAGGCCGGCAACTACACCACCCGCTTTGCTGATGATTTAGTCCTGATTACACCAGACATTACGCAAGCGGAATGCTGATTCAGTTTGACGACGTGTGTGAAGATCGGTTCAAAGCCAAATCTGACGAAGACGATGTTCATGAAAAACGAATTGGTTTCTGATGCTTCTTTCACGATAAATGGAATGACGATCGCCGAATGCTCTAGCTACGTCTACTCAGGTCGGGAAGTCACCTGATGAACGCTCTAGCCCCGGAACTGGGTAGGAGAAAACGAGCAGCATGGAGAGCAGATGAGGCAATTGAGGACGTAATCAAGAAGACCAAGAACACCCGGCTCGCGCCCATCTCTTCAACACGACGGTTTTGCCTGCTTCGACATACGCTTCGGAAACTTGAACCATGAGGAAGCAGGACGAACATGCGGTGAGCGTCCGCGAACGCGCTGTTGAGAGAATGATGTTAAGAGTGTCCCGACTGATGCAAATGAGGGCAGGACTACGGAGCTTCACCCTACGTCATTGTTCGAAGATCAGGATGCTGCTGCATACGCCAAACAGAATAAAATCAGATACCGGGGCACTGGTGCGTTTCAACGACAATTGGTGGACCAGAGCTGTAACGGATTGGACACCAGTGGACTTCAGACGCGAAACAGGAAGACCGCCGGTCGGACATGTCCACGAAGTCCTTTAAAAAAGTCCTTAAAGGCTTTTCTCGTGTACCTGGTGCAATGAGAAAAAATTGTTTAACTTCGCTCGCGACAGGGACGAATAGAGACGTCACTGGATCCCGCCCGTATCAAGCGATGATCAACGGGATACAGGTGATGCAGGAACATGTCGAATAACCCCTACGGATCAAGTCTCGACAGATTTTTGAGGATTTTAAGTTTCCATCCGAGTAAAATGCTCATGTGTACACGATTAGCTTTGTTTTGTGAGTTAGCTACCCGTTTTTGCGTTGTGTACAAAGCACTACTTCTTCTTTGCCCACACGAGAAATCACCTTTCAAGTAACAACTGAACTATAACACCAGGGACCTGCTAGCACTTGTTTGTCTCATTTTCGTTCTCAATGGTTCTGTCTGGACCAACTATTACTCACATTAAAGAAGGCGAGTTAGACTAAAGACAAATTACAGAAAACTAGAAGGTCTGAACTATCGAATATTACATACTTTTGCCACTCTCCCTTGCAATATACGTAGAAGAGCAGATTTAGCACTGTTGTATCGTAGCACATATTTGCCATATAAGCAACAACTGCGGATGAGATTGCTACTGTGAAGAGAAGAAGATTTAATGGTCTCAGGGTTTCGAACCTAGATGTATGATTTTGAAGGTGAGAGTTGATGGAGAGTGGTACAACTCATGAAGGCGGAGTCCAGGCAGATTCACGACTTCCTTATTTTTATGTTATCCAGGCCTTTCATGGCACTGATTCCAAACATGGCACCTAAAAAGCGTTCCTAAAACAACACCTATTTTGAGAAAATCCGGACGAATGCCTTGATGCTATCCTTGCCAGAAGCAAGAACAGGTGAACGCTGTGTGTTCAACTGTGGTTGCCACGTGGAAACACGCAAGGTCTGAGGAGGCGGTCACGTTTTCTGACGTGAAACATCCTCATAACTTTCCAAAAAAAAACTTACAAACTACACGTATAAACATTATACGATAGCCTAAACCCCATAGTTTTCACAGCAGTAACATTATTCAAAAAAGCCTTTTGAATTTGAGTGATTGTTGCTGTAAGCAAACCATTGCAAGCGAAAAATGAGAGAATCGAGATCTTGAACAATTCTCAATCTCACAGTCTGGCGGTTATTCGAAGCAAGTCTCACATGAGCGAAGGCTGAGTAATGTATTGTTTTAGATGGGAAGAGAGATATGAATAGAATCATTGGCCGCGCGTCACCCTCAGAACGAAGTTAATTTTTTTGAGTATGACCATTTCACTTAAGTGGCCCAATTTGGGAACCTCAGAATTCGCTAAAAAGTCGGTTTACAAGGATTACAGGTTGATTACGAATATATTAGACATTATAATCAGTAAGGATTCATGTTATACTATTTAAGAACCCCAGAATTCGCTAAAAGTGGGTTTACAAGGATTACAGTGATTACGAATATATTAGACATTATAATTAGTAAGGACTCATGTTATACCTAACGGTAAGTAGACGATAGTTCTGGGAGCTTTGAGACAAATGTTCGCCTTGCTCAGAATCCTTCCGTCGTCGGATCATGACAGGAAGTTTTGAGCGGGTTTTGAAACATTAGAATCAAATTCGCCTTCGAGAAAACCCTAAAAAATTAGCCATGTTTTTAGAATGATTAGGGCTAAAGCAGTGCGTACCCAGATTGCCGTTCGAGGGTAGGAGGCAATAAAAAAAATTTTCTAATGAAGATGCGTGGCGTTAGCCTGGCTAACGCCACGCACTCCGAAAAATTTTTTTGCATGCTTTCCAAAATTTTTGCGGGCCCTAACCCCGAAAACGCCCGAAAAAAATTTTCTTTAACGCTAAATTGGATTTTTAAAATGTTTGAAAATTTATTTTAATTATTTACAAGAAAAACAAGTGGCTTTCACAGTTTTGTAACTCACATAAGTGACTTTCAAAAATTTCGCGACCCATTTTCGGGGTGAGGAGGGGGCGGCAGTACATGCTTGGAGAAGTTCTTTGGAATCTATTGGCAGATTTTACACCGCATATCTACGCTATAGCCAGCCCGTCTATAACTATCTTGATGGTCGCGAAGAATCAGTAAGACGAGATATTACCGGAATGTGCATACTTATTAAGTTAGCCAATACAAAATCATTTAAGATTATCCCTGCTGTAGTCCAAAACAAAACCTCTAAGAAAAACTTGATTATGCAAGATAGCCAACGGCAGTACATGTTTTTGACAGTACATGGGACGGACGGCAGTACATGTTTTTTATCTTCAGCCCAGTGACGTACCGAAGGAGCCCCAAAGGGGCGAAGATAAAAAACACATACTTTTTATCTATTGCAAACTTCCAGGCTCCGACGAAGGTGAAGGCACCGAAACGTTAGCCTGTCTGAATAAAGCGTAATAACGATCTTGATTATCGGCTATAGCATACGTGTACGACAAACGTTTAATAGTTATGAAAGGTAAAGACAACTTTTTGGAATCCACTGGTAAATTGTACATTGCATATCTATGCTGTGAGCAGCCGGATATCAGTAGGACGAGATATTACCGAAAAAGTGCATACTTATTGACTTTAACCGAGACAAAATTTTTAGATTATTCCTGCTGATCATTCTCGACGATATGGTATGAAATTTGGTACGTACATGAACACGGGCCTGGGTTTGAACCGTGAAGTTTTATTGAATACGTGACTGAAGATTGTGGCAAGCTTTTTTTCTGGAAATTTCCCGCTACCAAAAAAATGGAAAAATGGCTCGTTTGCGATGCAGTGATGACGAAATCGCGCGAGATTGGAGGTGTATACGCCCAGTAAGACTACGAAACTAACAAGGGAAGTACTATCAATGGCCGTGGCCTTTTGATATGAGATGAACATCATCTGAAGCAGCTTCGAACGCTGATTTTGAATCTGCTTTCCTTTTCTGCGGAACGCTCTTCTGAAGAAAGTTATGGAAGCCTGAACATTTTATTTTGGGGGCGCTCCTTGAGTTTGAGGGCGCTGCTATGTGCATTGGTGGTGCAGTAATGTAGTGGTTAATTGCTGACATTGAAGGCGAGAGGTTAATGGTTCGAAGCCGGTGGAGAGCGAACTATTTTGCTTATTAAATGTGAGTCTGAAAGCCTAAATCGCCTGCAGATACTTACTGTAATGCCTTTGGCATAAGTAACCTAGAAAAAAAAAATTTCTGGCAAAACTGCTTGTAATGAGGGCCTGAAATTTTATTTGACTTCCTCACTATAAAACAGGACCAAACATGGCCTAGCACGTTTGTCACCATATAAAGCTCAAAAAATGCACACTGTCATTAGTCGAAAAGACGTTCTCTCCTGTTTGTGCTAACAAGGGAATGGTCAGAAGTCGAAGTGGCCAATCCATACAAGCTGCATATCAATCGATGCAGCATAGAATGCTGATTTTAAATGTGTCTTCCGTATCTGCAGAGCCCCTTTGTGGGCGAAGTTATGAGCAGCTTTAATGCGGAAAAAATGTCCACAAAAACTGCGAAATTAGGCAGATCACTGCTCTTTTAGCTCAACTTTAGGTACGAGCCATATGAACTGACCTAGTTACACGTTTTGGTCCAACATTGAGCCGAGAATGGCTTTGTACGGCCAAGTTTGACCTTTACACGCACAATTTCTTAGCAAAATGATGACATTTAACGGCTTATAACTTCGCCTACAAAAGCGCTCTGCAGATAAGGAAGACAGATCTGAAATCAGCATTCTATGCTGCATCGAAAGGTATGCAGCTTGCTTGAATTGGCCACTTCGACTTCTGACCATTCCCTTGTAAGGCATTACGGTAAGTGTCTGAAGGCGATTTAGAGTGCTTTCAAACTCACATTCAATAAGCAAAATAGTTCGCTCTCCATCGGATTTAAACCGTCAACCTCTCGCATTCATGGTCAGCAATCAACCATTACACTACTGCGCCACCAACGTACATAGCAGCGCCCTCAAACTCAAAGAGCGTCCCCAAAACAGGATGTTCAGGCTTCCATAACTCTCTTCAGAAAAGCGTTCCGCAGAAAAGGAAAGCAGATTTGAAATCAGCGTTTGAAGCTGCTTCAGATGGTAGGCATCTCATAATAAACAGCCACGGCCATTGAAAGTACTTCCCTCGTAAGTACTAAAAATTACCAAAAACCTGTGAATGAAGAGCGTGCCGAACTTTCTTCCAGATTAGGTATGCAATTGCCCATTTAATGCCCACCTGAAGTAGTCAAAATTTTCGTTTCACATAATTTTCTCAAAATTTCTACATGATTGTGCTCTACACTTAAAGTTTGGTATATAGCAACATTTTGGCTCCAAAACTCTTCCTCTCCTCCTTACTAAGGGTGCCTTCATACCGCGCCGGTAGCCGCCGCTGGCAGCCCGTAGCAGCCTCCAGCAGCCGCTAGCAGCCCGTAGCAGCCTCCAGCAGCCGCTAGCAGCCCGTAGCAGCCGCCAGCAGCCCGTAGCAGCCCGTAGCAGCCCGTAGCCGCCGCTGGCCGCTTTCGTTATATAAGCAAAATTATCAGAATCTTAATACTTTGAGTGCTCCTGCCTACGCTTTTCATCTTCTACGCTTTTCTTTTGTTGCCGCTAGTACGCAGTTTGACCACATATCATATATGTGCCCATTGTTGTCATTACCTTCTCGCCGTGAGGTCATCCTGTTGAACCATAGTTGATAGAAGGTTCTTTCTGGTGTAACTCGCTCTGACTTCGGATGCGTCCGGTTCCAGCAGGTGTGCAATTTGTTTTTTGAGTATGCTTTTGCTTCAATTATTTCTTGGCTATCGGTGCATATGTAACTTGCATTCTACTATTTCGCAAGTTCGCCGGGATTCATTTGCCAGTTGAGTTTTTCTTGCTTTGATAATCACTCACATCTTTTTAAATAAGACAGATTGCAAAAGAATGTGAGGATACAGTGTGCGGAACAGAACAATGAACACAAATGAATTGTGGGGAGTTGAACTGCATATTAGCGATATAGCGATAATAAGAAAAAATAAGCGTAGAAGATGAAAAGCGTAGGCAGGAGCACTTAAAGTGGTAAGATTTTGACGATTTTGCTCCTATAACAAAGGCGGCCAGCGGCGGCTATGGGCTGCCACGGGCTGCTACGGGCTGCTAGCGGCTGCTGGCGGCTGCTAGGGCTGCTACGGGCTGCCAGCGGCGGCTGCCGGCACGGTATGAAGGCACCCTAAGATCCGGAAAATCTACGACGCCGTTTCCTTAAGAAGAAGAAAGGCGCTCTAATCGAGCAACCTACGCAGCTGGCGGGATCAAGTAGGAAATTGTAAAAATCGATAGTGGCAAAGCTGTTTTAGCGACGCCCATTTGCCAACCCGTGCCGGGCTCTGAATCAGAACCAGTTTAAATGGTTACAGTAGTTTCAAAGACCTTAAAGTCAGGTGTTCAATCTTACTTGTTAGGATCTTGAAGATGACCTCGAAAGTCGATCCTGCATGATCGACATCCTCTGGGCACAAAGGATGCGAAACTTTGAGGGCAATTTTGCAGTAATTTGAACCAGGAATTTATAATCGACTCAAGAGTATAAACGTTCCGACCGTAAACGCGATCGGGTACGAACTTGCCCACCTTCCACCTTTTGTTAGGGCGAAAAAAACGCTAAGGATGCTGTGAGCGATACAATACAAATTTGATGATAACAGCTGCATATTGTAAAAAAAGCTCACATTTTCACTACTCAAAAAGGCGATAATGCCAACACAAAATTGCCACATCCTAGCAAATGTGTTGTAGAAAGCAGTGTTGCTGTCAGTAGTGAGATAGAAACCGAGAGAAATACATGAGATCCCTTGAATACCAATTTGCACTCAGACATATTTCAGCGCAACACGACTAACCCAAAAAGAAAAGCACCCTCCGTAAAGGTAACAAATTTTGCACGAAGAAGAGAAGTGGAGCCAACAAATACCATTGCATCTCGACACATAAAGACCAAGTATGAGTAAAGAGATTGTCCGCATTTGATAGCTGAAGCTGCTCATGCATAGCTGTGAAAGTAGGAAATTCGAAGACATCACCATTTTTTCGTAATCCATGGCAGGATCGTTCTCAGACAGCCTGATGTTTGCAATGAGAAATATAGCTCTGCGTGAACTAGGAAAATTTATGAGTCGGAATGAAGGCAGTCTTGATACTACAAGCAATAATATCGCAGCGGACATCATATAATACAGCGGTAATATTCGCTTGATTCTTAAACTTTGCCTCTTATCTGTATAGTAGTAAAATAACTTTTAAGATGAAAGATAACCTTCTGTAATAGAAGTTCTGACAAAACGAAGCTGTCATCTCCGTTCTTGTTATGATCATAGCCATAAGAAAGCCAGATACGACGAAGAACCTAGATTGCAGATCAAAGGAAAAGCTTACAGATATAGTAACACATGCATTTTTGGGCGTAGTCATTTTTTAAAGGCAGCGTCCAGGCAAATATGAAAACCGAGTACAATGACTCCGATGTTAATAAAGCTCTTGCGCGTGGCATTGCACCAATGTGCTTCTGAAGCGAAAAACCGTTTCAGAGGTTTTGGATGGAACGTTTCGGGTCTCAAAACGACTTCGCGTCTGCTTGGCGGCAGGCGCTCAAATTCAAATCAAAGGTTTTTGAAATACTCCGTTTTTGGTATTTTCGTGCTTTCTAAGTTGTATTTTCGTATTCAGCGGAAAGAAGACAAGCCCAAAGCGAAAAAAAATTATCCATTTTTTTGACGCTGCCTTAAGAAAGAGAAGTTGCTTACATATCTACTCCAACATATCCATTCGGGCAATAAGCAGGAAAGAAGTGGAATGTGACAACCAAAGCAATCGCCCAGCCACGTATCCCTTGAATGTCTTGCCGTTTTTGAGCCATCAAACTATAAACAAGAATTTCGCTAAATTTACACCGACTGCGTCTAGCATTTATGGGAATTTATCGCATCGGTTTGCAATTCCTTTCTTATATAATGCGCACTCCTATTCCTGCAACTATTAACGTGCAATAATCAGGAATCGGTAGTAATTTCTCAAACTTCAATTCGTTCAAATAAACTATTGTTGCTGGTCATAAACTTCCGGCAAATTTTGAATTTGCTCAAGTAATGCGCATCTTTTGTAATGTGCAGTCTAAAACGAGGCGGACTGAGGCTTTGTTATCGGTTGCTCAAAAGCGTCTTGTAAGAACTAATTTTGAGAGCGCTTGTGGAGAAAAAAAAAAGAAAACGCAAAGCTTGAATGAGATGGTGCAATTACAGAGCGTATCAGTGCAGGGCAACAAAGCTTGTAATGATACAGTCACAATAAAATTGCATCAAACAAACACAGGGCCTGGCAATAGGGTTTCAAATGTCAAAATGAAAATCGTACGGTCTGCCCCAATCGGTATCCGGCCGAACCATCGGCTAAATTTGGACGCTCGCAGCGCTGAGGGTTTGCGCTGCGTACGCGCGCTGTCGCAGAGGGCAAAGAGTTTGAGGAGAGAGCGGACTAGCTAGTCGTAGACGTAACGCAATACCCTCGCGACGCGGGCTCCCGCCATGCCACTTTTGGCCTGGTTGGGGCTGGGGCAAACTGTATATTGTTTCTTAGGATGTTTGTTTCTTATAGACTGTATGTGAAGCGAAGAGGATGGATTTTGTTCCCCTATAAATGAGACGCGGCGCAGAAGATAGACTATTTTTTGCAACTTTTTGCTCGGTCCTTTTACCATTATTGATTTGTTTACTTACATCTGGGAAAAGAAAAGTTTATTAGACATTCGTCTGAAAGAGGGTGAACGGTAGCGGTACATTCCATTCTGAGTTTTTGCAAGCAAAGCGCAGTGACAAGAAGCGCTTCTCAAGTAGATCTTTTTATGCGCAAAAAAATGAAGTATGCGATGCTGCGGTGTGTAAGATCGTAAAGCAACATTATGGGCAATTCTCATAAGTGTAAATTCTATGTCAGCATGTATGTCAAAGGTACTGGATATACTGTTACGAGTTCGCGTGACTAACATTGGCATAAAGAACCAGAGCATTGTCATCTATTAAATTTATTTGATCACTTATTAGAGAAAGCTACGTTTTTTGTCGTTAAACGTGGAAATATGGAAGGACCTTTGGACTGTATAACGATATAAGAAAACATAATCTAGGCCACATCCACTTCTGTCACAGTCCAATTAGTGGATAGATAGTAAGGGGTAGAGGACATTAGTCGCCAATAGTTTCCACCCACGTGGAAATACTGACGTTGAAGGCGCACGGTGTGTTGCAAATTTTTGCCTGGGAACTCCTTTGCGTCCTGATGTTATCTACCCGATAGAAAGCAAACGATTAGAGGAAGGCACAATGGAAGTTCTGATTGTATTAGTGATATGCTAGTCACTCCTATCCCACTATGCTTACGAGAACGTTTGCTGGAGCGAGCGAACCTGTTAAGTTATATTAGGTCGTTTCATAAGTTCGTAGACTTTTTATTTTTGTCGCCGTTTTTCGATGAAGCGGTTGGTTTACGGCAAAGTACCTATACCAATAAAAAGAGAAAATTTTGCTCTACAAAAACTGTTGTTCGTTTTTGGAGCAAACTTGAATCCCCTTCTTTTACGACTTATCAAAGCAAAATTTTTTTAAAAGGCAAAAATTGGCGATTGCGGCAACTGCAACTTTCGATCCGCATACGGAGCCACAAGTGGGAAGCAACCTTTCGCCACCCTCACATTGGCATTAGGTGCGCATAGGCGCCAATAGTTTTGAAAAAAGTTGTGCACAATTTTTATTTGAATGAATATTACACGATTTCTCGTTTTTTCAACTTCTTATTGCGAATATAACATCAGACTCGGAGCCAAATTGCTTTTTGTGTACTGCAAACGAGTCATTTTGTTAAATCTTCAGTCTTATATCAAGTCTTAAGTCACAAATATCTCACAATACTTTTCACTATGCCCTTCCTAATTTGCCCGTTCATACACTAAATTCAGAGTCATATCTTTACATGCGCGCTGCAAAAGGGGCAGTTAATTACTGACAAGCTAGAGAAATTTTTTGAGAGGCAAAAATTGGCGATTGCGGCAACTGCACTTTCCGCATTTGGTCCGTATTCCGCAAGATGTTTCTGTCATAGGTAGGCGGGATGGATAGTAGCAAGCAAGACTGAAACACTGACAAATTTGCAGCATGCCAATATGCATGGAACCTTTTGAACAAGGTCCCAATGGTTGTTGTCTTTAACTGCTGCCGCTTGAGTTTGGCGCGTTGCTCAGCGACACAATGTGTCGGTCCTCCTATCGGAACTTGAGGAATGGATGCGTTCTTCTAAGTGGTGTAGATGTATGAGTAAAAGCTCTGACCAACATTTTACGCTTTTTCAAAAAAAATTTTTGACTTGGGAACTTTTTGAAATTGTGCCAAACGCAAAACATCTACACACATGGTAAACGTGCGCTTATCTTTCTTTATAGCCTCTCTTTGGATATGGAGACTACTTTTATATGCACCGTAGTACCACAAACAATTGTTTCTCATCACTCATAACAACTTCAGACAAAAAATTCCCACTTGTGGCTCCGTATGCGGATCGAAAGTTGCAGTTGCCGCAATCGCCAATTTTTGCCTCTCAAAAAAATTTTGCTTTGATAAGTCGTAAAAGAAGGGGATTCAAGTTTGCTCCAAAAACGAACAACAGTTTTTGTAGAGCAAAATTTTCTCTTTTTATTGGTATAGGTACTTTGCCGTAAACCAACCGCTTCATCGAAAAACGGCGACAAAAATAAAAAGTCTACGAACTTATGAAACGACCTAATATAAATTAACAGGTTCGCTCGCTCCAGCAAACGTTCTCGTAAGCATAGTGGGATAGGAGTGACTAGCATATCACTAATACAATCAGAACTTCCATTGTGCCTTCCTCTAATCGTTTGCTTTCTATCGGGTAGATAACATCAGGACGCAAAGGAGTTCCCAGGCAAAAATTTGCAACACACCGTGCGCCTTCAACGTCAGTATTTCCACGTGGGTGGAAACTATTGGCGACTAATGTCCTCTACCCCTTACTATCTATCCACTAATTGGACTGTGACAGAAGTGGATGTGGCCTAGATTATGTTTTCTTATATCGTTATACAGTCCAAAGGTTTTTCCATATTTCCACGTTTAACGACAAAAAACGTAGCTTTCTCTAATAAGTGATCAAATAAATTTAATAGATGACAATGCTCTGGTTCTTTATGCCAATGTTAGTCACGCGAACTCGTAACAGTATATCCAGTACCTTTGACATACATGCTGACATAGAATTTACACTTATGAGAATTGCCCATAATGTTGCTTTACGATCTTACACACCGCAGCATCGCATACTTCATTTTTTTGCGCATAAAAAGATCTACTTGAGAAGCGCTTCTTGTCACTGCGCTTTGCTTGCAAAAACTCAGAATGGAATGTACCGCTACCGTTCACCCTCTTTCAGACGAATGTCTAATAAACTTTTCTTTTCCCAGATGTAAGTAAACAAATCAATAATGGTAAAAGGACCGAGCAAAAAGTTGCAAAAAATAGTCTATCTTTTGCGCCGCGTCTCATTTATAGGGGAACAAAATCCATCCTCTTCGCTTCACATACAGTCTATAAGAAACAAACATCCTAAGAAACAATATACAGTTTGCCCCAGCCCCAACCAGGCCAAAAGTGGCATGGCGGGAGCCCGCGTCGCGAGGGTATTGCGTTACGTCTACGACTAGCTAGTCCGCTCTCTCCTCAAACTCTTTGCCCTCTGCGACAGCGCGCGTACGCAGCGCAAACCCTCAGCGCTGCGAGCGTCCAAATTTAGCCGATGGTTCGGCCGGATACCGATTGGGGCAGACCGTACGATTTTCATTTTGACATTTGAAACCCTATTGCCAGGCCCTGTGTTTGTTTGATGCAATTTTATTGTGACTGTATCATTACAAGCTTTGTTGCCCTGCACTGATACGCTCTGTAATTGCACCATCTCATTCAAGCTTTGCGTTTTCTTTTTTTTTTCTCCACAAGCGCTCTCAAAATTAGTTCTTACAAGACGCTTTTGAGCAACCGATAACAAAGCCTTAGTCCGCCTCGTTTTAGACTGCACATTACAAAAGATGCGCATTACTTGAGCAAATTCAAAATTTGCCGGAAGTTTATGACCAGCAACAATAGTTTATTTGAACGAATTGAAGTTTGAGAAATTACTACCGATTCCTGATTATTGCACGTTAATAGTTGCAGGAATAGGAGTGCGCATTATATAAGAAAGGAATTGCAAACCGATGCGATAAATTCCCATAAATGCTAGACGCAGTCGGTGTAAATTTAGCGAAATTCTTGTTTATAGTTTGATGGCTCAAAAACGGCAAGACATTCAAGGGATACGTGGCTGGGCGATTGCTTTGGTTGTCACATTCCACTTCTTTCCTGCTTATTGCCCGAATGGATATGTTGGAGTAGATATGTAAGCAACTTCTCTTTCTTAAGGCAGCGTCAAAAAAATGGATAATTTTTTTTCGCTTTGGGCTTGTCTTCTTTCCGCTGAATACGAAAATACAACTTAGAAAGCACGAAAATACCAAAAACGGAGTATTTCAAAAACCTTTGATTTGAATTTGAGCGCCTGCCGCCAAGCAGACGCGAAGTCGTTTTGAGACCCGAAACGTTCCATCCAAAACCTCTGAAACGGTTTTTCGCTTCAGAAGCACATTGGTGCAATGCCACGCGCAAGAGCTTTATTAACATCGGAGTCATTGTACTCGGTTTTCATATTTGCCTGGACGCTGCCTTTAAAAAATGACTACGCCCAAAAATGCATGTGTTACTATATCTGTAAGCTTTTCCTTTGATCTGCAATCTAGGTTCTTCGTCGTATCTGGCTTTCTTATGGCTATGATCATAACAAGAACGGAGATGACAGCTTCGTTTTGTCAGAACTTCTATTACAGAAGGTTATCTTTCATCTTAAAAGTTATTTTACTACTATACAGATAAGATGCAAAGTTTAAGAATCAAGCGAATATTACCGCTGTATTATATGATGTCCGCTGCGATATTATTGCTTGTAGTATCAAGACTGCCTTCATTCCGACTCATAAATTTTCCTAGTTCACGCAGAGCTATATTTCTCATTGCAAACATCAGGCTGTCTGAGAACGATCCTGCCATGGATTACGAAAAAATGGTGATGTCTTCGAATTTCCTACTTTCACAGCTATGCATGAGCAGCTTCAGCTATCAAATGCGGACAATCTCTTTACTCATACTTGGTCTTTATGTGTCGAGATGCAATGGTATTTGTTGGCTCCACTTCTCTTCTTCGTGCAAAATTTGTTACCTTTACGGAGGGTGCTTTTCTTTTTGGGTTAGTCGTGTTGCGCTGAAATATGTCTGAGTGCAAATTGGTATTCAAGGGATCTCATGTATTTCTCTCGGTTTCTATCTCACTACTGACAGCAACACTGCTTTCTACAACACATTTGCTAGGATGTGGCAATTTTGTGTTGGCATTATCGCCTTTTTGAGTAGTGAAAATGTGAGCTTTTTTTACAATATGCAGCTGTTATCATCAAATTTGTATTGTATCGCTCACAGCATCCTTAGCGTTTTTTTCGCCCTAACAAAAGGTGGAAGGTGGGCAAGTTCGTACCCGATCGCGTTTACGGTCGGAACGTTTATACTCTTGAGTCGATTATAGATTCCTGGTTCAAATTACTGCAAAATTGCCCTCAAAGTTTCGCATCCTTTGTGCCCAGAGGATGTCGATCATGCAGGATCGACTTTCGAGGTCATCTTCAAGATCCTAACAAGTAAGATTGAACACCTGACTTCAAGGTCTTTGAAACTACTGTAACCATTTAAACTGGTTCTGATTCAGAGCCCGGCACGGGTTGGCAAATGGGCATTGCTAAAACAGCTTTGCCACTATCGATTTTTACGATTTCCTACTTGATCCCGCCAGCTGCGTAGGTTGCCCGATTGGAGCGCGCTTTCTCCTTCCAAGGGACCGGCATCGTAGATATTCCGGATCCTTGCAAGGAGGAGAGGAGGAGCCTTGGAACCGTTACTATATACTATTAGGTGTAGAACACATTCATGTGAAAATTTCAGGAAACTTATTTGAAACGGGAATTTTGCCTACTTCAGGTGGGCATTGGGCGGACAATGGCCCACCTAATTGTCAAAAAAAGTTTTTGTTAACGATTAATTTGCAGAAAAAACCTTGCCGCAATCTTCAGTCACATACTATCTCAATGAAACTTCACGGTTTACCTGCAGGCCGTGTTCATGGCTTACCAAGTTTCATACCATATCGTCATTTGCGCCTTGCAAACAAGCCATTTGAATTTTCATCTTCATTCACAGTGATGCAAAATTTTTGGAAAAAATGTTTATTACAGCTTCCATTCAAATGAGTTTTCCATATTTTATACAACTTGTTTTCACTAGCCTCTTTACATATGCATACATTGAAAACTAGACATGTCTTTTGTTACAAATAGCATCGTTTAAACGACGTCGCGCATGTGACAATTAGCGACAGCGCCGTTTAACGCTCGCGAACTCCACTGCTTGCCTGTGGAGGCATATAACATGTTAAAATAAGCAGAGAGCAGCTATCGATTTTTTCCGGGGCTTTAACCCGATCTTCGCAAAAACGATATCCCTTTTGCTTTTTCACCCAACGATTTCCAGCCTGTCATTTGACCACCTTATGCCGGGCCCTGATCTGACTGCGTACATGAAACCCGCTTAATCGAGAGCACCAGCCTAAAATCTAAGTAGCTATATCAATTAACATGATTTTAGTCACTTTTAGAGGGTTGCGTAGAACTGAGGTAAGCGGCTATCTTGCATAATCAAGTTTTTCTTAGAGGTTTTGTTTTGGACTACAGCAGGGATAATCTTAAATGATTTTGTATCGGCTAACGTTAATAAGTATGCACATTCCGGTAATATCTCGTCTTACTGATTCTTCGTGACCATTAAGATAGTTATAGACGGGATGGCTATAGCGTAGATATGCGGTGTAAAATCTGCCAATAGATTCCAAAGAACTTCTCCAAGCATGTGCTGCCGCCCCCTCCTCACCCCGAAAATGGGTCGCGAAATTTTTGAAAGTCACTTATGTGAGTTACAAAACTGTGAAAGCCACTTGTTTTTCTTGTAAATAATTAAAATAAATTTTCAAACATTTTAAAAATCCAATTTAGCGTTAAAGAAAATTTTTTTCGGGCGTTTTCGGGGTTAGGGCCCGCAAAAATTTTGGAAAGCATACACAAAATTTTTTCGGAGTGCGTGGCGTTAGCCAGGCTAACGCCACGCATCTTCATTAGGAAAAATTTTTTATTGCTTCCTACCCTCGAACGGCAATCTGGGTACGCCACTGCTTTAGCCCTAATCATTCTAAAACATGGCTAATTTTTCAGGGTTTTCTCGAAGGCGAATTTGATTCTAGTGTTTCAAAACCCGCTCAAAACTTCCTGTCATGATCTGACGACGGAAGGATTCTGAGCAAGGCAAACATGTGTCTCAGAGCTCCCAGAACTATCGTCTACTTACCGTTAGGTATAAGATGAGTCCTTACTAATTAGAATGTCTAATATATTCGTAATCAACCTGTAATCCTTGTAAATCTACTTTTAGCGAATTCTAAGGTTCCCAAATAGTATAACATGAATCCTTACTAATTATAATGTCTAATATATTCGTAATCAACCTGTAATCCTTGTAAACCGACTTTTAGCGAATTCTGAGGTTCCCAAATTGGGCCACTTAAGTGAAATGGTCATACTCAAAAAAAATTAACTTCGTTCTGAGGGTGACGCGCGGCCAACGATTCTATTCATATCTCTCTTCCCATCCAAAACAATACATTACTCAGCCTTCGCTCATGTGAGACTTGCTTCGAGTAACCGCCAGACTGTGTGATTGAGAATTGTACAAGATCTCGATCTCTCATTTTTTGCTTGCCATGGTTTGCTTTCAGCAACAGTAACTCATATGTAAAAAGGCGATTCTAAATAAAGTTATTGCTGTGAAACTATGGAGTTTAGGATATTGTATGCTGTTTAAGTAGTTCGAATTTTTCTCAAAAAAAGTTAGGCGGTGTGCCATAACTCAGAAAACGTAGCCGCCACAAAAGTAGCCTTTATAAAGGCATCGTTCAGGCAGACCTCCGAGCCTCAAAGGCAATGTCTCATCGAAATTGGGATAGTGCGGGTTTCCACATATTATGTTAGAGGAACACCCTGAACAGGCAATCACTCCAGGTTCGACTCGATTCTACGCCGAAAAATTTGCCCTCAAGGTGCGCCGCAAAGCGGGATTTTCCCGGTTTTCTCCTTGCGCGTTTTAACATGTCGTTCCGCGTGGCGTCCACCTCCATGGTGTTGATGCCGTTGTGGCGAAGGCTGAGCTGAAAAGGCAATCTGTCCGTGTTGCTTTGACGGGCTTTCAAAAACGGGGTTTTTGTGCATTCTAGACAGGGACGAAAAGGCTTGCAATAC
Source organism: Cylicocyclus nassatus (assembly GCA_958299035.1). NCBI lineage: Eukaryota > Metazoa > Nematoda > Chromadorea > Rhabditida > Strongylidae > Cylicocyclus > Cylicocyclus nassatus. The sequence goes on from CATQJL010000316.1 coordinate 25,976,876, forward strand.
GCAAGGATCTTGACAACCAAATTCTGGTGAAACACTGCTTTCAAAAACCACGCCCACTTCCTCGCACGGCCAACACCTTGACCAAATTTCCTCAGCCCTTGACGTGTTTTCACGTGGCAAACACTATCGAACACATAGCGTTTACCTGTTAATGCTTGCTTTCGACAAAAACAGCATTTAAAGAATTTGTCCGGGCTGACCGAAAATAGCCCTAAAAAGGTGGTTTTTCAAAAAGAAATCCGCTTTTTGAGTGCCATGTTTGGAATCAATGTCATGAAAAGGTCTAAAAGGATAACATAAAAATATGGGAGTCTAGAATCTGTCCCGACGCTGCCTTTAGGGGTTGTGCCCCACTCCATCAACTTATCTTCAAAACATTCACACATCTAGGTTTTCTAAAACTTTGAAACCATTAAGCCTCCTTCTCTTCACAGTAGCAGTAGACATCTCATCCGCAATCGCTGCTTTTATATGGCAATTATTGGTTTACGATACAGTGCTAAATCTGTTCTACTACGTATACTGCGAGGGAAAGTGGCAAAAATATGTATATATTCGATAGTTCAGACCTCTTAGTTTTCTGTAGTTTGTGTCTAACTTGTCTTCTTTAGTCTGAGTAATAGTTGCTGCAAACAGAACCATTGAGAAGGAAAATGAGACAAACGAGCGCTGGTGGGCTCCTGCTGTTATGATTCAGCGTTGTTATATGAAAGGTGATTTCTCGTGTGGGCAAAGAAGGAGTAGTGCTTTGTACACAGCCCATAAACAGGTAGCTAACTCACTTAAAAAAACAAAGCTAATCGTGTTCAAATGGCCATTTCACTCGGATGGAGACTTGGAATCCTCACTCGCTAAGACTTGATCCAAAAGGGTTATTTGACATGTCAATTACAAAAATTATTCTCAAGATTGGTGCAGTTTTTTGTAATGCTTACTGTATGTGCAGGATAGTTCACATGAAGTGTGACAAGATTTCAAAAATTTGTTTTTTATTTTGTCTCATTTCATCTCATTTTTGCTTCGAGGTTCCTCAAATTTTTTCTTTATAATTTTCTTCTCTAACAGTTTTACTTCAGAAAAAGGTCGGTATTGTTGAAGAGCTTTTTGGAAAAATGCAGATTTCTTCTTTTATCGGACAGTATCCAGAAAATTTTTTTTTGAAGGCTGCCCAGAAAGTGCAAAAGTAAAGTACAAACTCAGACAATCATTGCAAGCACCGCAGCACCTAACGGTCCCTGTCGGCGGTGCGCGGGCGTTAAATTATTGGACTGACCATCCTCGGTCCTAAATTTATTTTCTTGACCACCGCGGCTCAATGTTATCGCTAGAAACAGCTGCGGGCTTACAAAGTTTTTTCGGAACACCTGCGGCCCAAGAAAAAACACTCGGGCGAGCCCCGGAGGCGCACTGCAGATTTAATTCTCGGACAAGCCGCGGCCCTTTAGGCGAGGGCGCGACAATATCAATCCGGCAAGCCCCGAGCCTTGTAAGGAGAGAACGCTACCCGCGCGGGATACCAGCGGTGATAGGGCTACCCTCAACATTTGCGTCGTTTAGCAAAAGTCAAGTAGCGTTAAGTTCCTGGTCATCAATGGTGTCTCGGTTGAGCTCTATCGGACTACTTGATCCTGGGACCAGGTAGTTGTCGGGCGAAAGAATATGAACAGGTGTCCGAAAAGGTTTCAAAATTTGGAAATAATATTTATGAGCTTCATTGCTTTATCGGGATGTATTGGACACCCGCAGATGCATGCGCTTCCCGGGCCATCCGCTGCGTTGTTCGAGCGCTTATCGGGCCATCCGCGGGCAATGTCGGGCGATTACCGGGCGCTTATCGGCGCGCGGGATGGGCGTGGCGTCGCCCGTGGGTGACCGGCGGGTACTCGCCATAATTGTCTGAGAAAGTACATGGTTTGCTTTTTTATAAATAAATTTTAATTTTTTAATTTAGAATAAATCGTTACAGCGCGCATTTTAGAAAATCCACAGGAGTGATCAAACGAATGTGTTATATCTAACTCAGAAGCGGACATTTTCAAACAAGGTCAAGGGGGCTTATGCAAAGCCTTCATAAATATCAGATAAAGTTAACCTTTTCAAATTTTAGTTGCTTTATCCGAATGGGCGTTTTTTGCTTCATATTTCACGTGATCATCCTATATGTCTTGGTAGATCAATACCTCAGTGTGCTTCTGACTTGCTTATTGGGCTTATTCGACCTTGTTAACACATGTCATATGATCGCGAACATCAATATCACGTCAATTACGACCCTTCTCTCTCTGGCCCCTATATACCCCCCCCCCCTCGATGAACGTGCGACGCAAAACGCTTGTCCCTAATCTCAAATCGCACTGGAATGAAGAGCATATCATCAGATGCGCTTCAAAGAGCTCACTTCGAATCTGTCTTCTAAACTCAGCCAGTCGTTGGGGGCAGGCGGTCCGCAAACTCGCTTTTCTTGCAAGCGGTCAGTAGAATTTTGGGGCGTGGCCAAACCTTCAACAAGCGGGTACCTGCTGTACTGTCGCATGTTCTGCAGGCAAGCAGCAATACAGCATTTTCTGCGAGCGGTCGCCAAATAATTTCTATCAGCGAGCGCTGTAACTGTACGCAGGTTCGGGCGTACGTCGAGCAAAGTAACACTGTACATGTCCGAGGTGTCAAGGTGGTTCAATTACCCAGGGTTTGGTGTACTTCTCCTTAGCGAAAGGTACCTACGGACTGTGCGGTCCTTCACAAAGAACCTTGCGGTTTTCAATAATTTTGTGTATATTCTCGCGGAAAGTCCGCGAGAATGCGGCTACTTAGCCGTAACTAATCTACAAAAGTGCCCATTTGTTCTTCGAGCATACGTCTAAAATTTAGCCAACATTCTTCCAAATATCTGCAAGCGGGCCGCAAGAAATCAGCAAACTATTTTTCCGGTGCCCGCTTGCAGATAAACTGCATGGCTGCCTGCCCCCGGCGATTATCTGAGTATCTGCTGAGTGATTACTGCAAAGATTATGAGCGGTAGCATAGGATTATCAGAGTCTTGATGCACTATGCCTTGATTGGCATGCTGGTGAATGCGCTGATTACAAGGAATGCATATATGAAACGTAAACAAATGGAGGTAGTCATTTGCACATTTTTATAACCCATGTAAGTAAATTTTAAAAATTTTTACCTACTCGAGGGAGGCCCCCCCCTCCAGACCGTCACGGTAAACAGGTGTTTTGAGACAATCAAATTCTGTAGCTAAAGATACTTAATGTCTACCACTTAGACATCAGACGCCAGTAACTTTTTCTAGAGCCGCTTAGCAAGTACCCCAAACCAGCGTGTCGGAAAGATGATGGGTGTCGGGATTCTACAGTGTTACCGTAACAGACCCTCAAACTAACCTATGGCTAAAGTCTAGGGTGAAAAAGCGTTTCTGGAAAGCCCAAAATCCGCTAAGGAAGTCTTCCAGATCCCACCCACATAAACCTATCTTGCAGCGAATGCAAACACGAAGAGTTCGCAAAGAATCATTTTTGCCATTTTCAGACGCTGCGAAGCCCAGATGTGTTTCAACATGGTGAGAAGGCTCCGATAAGGTGAAAAACCGAAGAGCGAAATTTTGCCGGAACACTGCCTTGAAAGGAAGTGTCTCGGCAAAATTTTATTTTTGCAGAATATTACCTGTTCGGAGCTTTCTCGACATAGGGAACCCATATCTAAGCTTCAGCGCATGAAAATGGCGAAAATAAGCTTTTTCCAAGCTTTTCAGGTACACATTCAGTGGAGAATACATGCATGTGGGCGGGGCCGGAACGAAGGAGGCGGGGCGCAAAAGACGGAAGCCCCGTCCCTTCTCCCTCACGAGACGGTTCTTTATTGAATGCGGACGCTAAGTTCGCTAAGGAAGTCTTCCGGATTTTGCCAACGACCCCGCCCACATAAACGTATTTTGCATCGAATGCAGACACCGAGACATTTTGTAAAGGCTCATTTTGCCATTTTCATGCTCTGGAAAGCCCAGATATGGGTTCCTCATGGCGAGAAGGCTCCGAAAAGAAAACACGGAAACTGGAAAACGAAAATTCTGCCGAGACACTGCCTTTAATTGTAAGTCAGTTTTGGAATCCTTCAACAAGGCGCATCCAATGATGTGCACTCGAGTTAAGTTGTAATGATCTTTTATATTGTTTTGGAGAACAGTTACAGTGTAATCCATTCCTCCTGTTTGCAGAAAATATAGACGAGATACTCAAATGAAGTGCGTTTCATATTACGAATACTTTGTATAGTAAGAGTTTCAGAACATCTTGTGAAAAACCTAAAAACCGTTGGTGCTACATAAAAGCATACCCGAAAACGGCATAAGCAGTACGAGATTGAAGCTTCGTCTACCTAGGAGTAAATTTGTCTAGAACACAAACTTTGAGTTGTTTGTGTAGTACGAACACCTCAAGTAAAGCTCCCTTTTTGCTCAAAGCTGTAGCCTTTGACGCTCAAAATTTTTTGTATTACGGTAATAAAGCTGGAGAAATATTGTAAACTCCGACCCAGTGCACTTCACACAGATGAGCTTTACTTTTCTTGCGACTAGAACAAAATGCTTTCAAGTACATTGAGCTCAAAGCGTCTGCTTTATGTGGCTTAAGGGCTTCAAACAGCTTGTAACGGGATGATACAATGACTTTTCCGGATGTGCTGCTTAAAGGCACCGTCTACCCAAATTCTCAACTTCCATGTTTTGTCGCTTCCAAGCCTTTTTAAGGCCCTGATTTCGAATATGAAGTGGAGAATCCCCGAAAACCCCAAAAAATCCTATTTTGGAGAACAAGCGAGAGATGTGGAAGTGCAGGTTGCAGAGCTGCGGCGCTGTTATCGCACGGCATATATTAGCGCCGCAGCCCGCCAAACCTGCAAAATGGGCGGAGTGACCAACTTTGGATTACGTACTTTTCAAAGATGATTTCTCGCTCCGGAAGCAATCTTTTGCGGGAAACTTGGGGGTTGGCCTAGTGTAGGGGCCTACATTAGTATGCCATCGAATCTCGTGAACGCCCACTTTGGGTGGACGGTGCCTTTAACGCTCGAAAAAAAAACAAACTCTTTGTGCTTGTTGCGTTTTAGCTCCATTTAACCTTACCCTACCGTTAGCATTAAACCTCTGATCTCGGCTTTTGCCCCTGCAAAGTGTGCTTTGCTTGCATAATGAATCAATTTGTGCTAACTCTAGGCTAAAATGAAGCTCGGACGAAAAATTCGACAGGTACAGAGCGTTTCTTCTGGTGTCAAGCAGCATATCTGTCCAGAAAGTATATTGCGACTTGAAAAACTGATTAGAGTCTCCATACCACAGGATTTCGTTTTTGGTGCGCCCTAAGTCCAAATCATTTTGAGCTGTCAGAAAAAATTAAGCCCCTCTTTCCGAAGGCAGGACGCGCAGGAGGAATCAAAGGCCTAGCAGCATGGTCGTGGTGGATGTATGTAGTGTAAGATGTAGTTATGGGCGCAAGCACTGCGGAAATTTGACCAGGCTCTAAGAACCTTGTCAGGAAACTCAAAGAGAAACCTGTTGTCAGGTCGTCGCTCAACTTAGGAATTATAGTAGGAAATCTATCAAAGGATTATAATATCATTTTGTATCCTCAAAGCGGTTTTGAATTTGAGTGTTGACTTCGCTTCCAGAATGGCATGAGATAGTACATAAAAAATAGCTAGAAGACGGGTCTTCAAGCCCTGTTTGTGATACACAATTCAAATGCTTTTGCTTACGTTTTTCTTTTGTTAATTCAAGCCTTGAGTATCTTGAAATCTCATCTCAACTTTTGATAATCCGGCAATTTCGACACAATTTCAAAAATCAGAATTGCTAAGTTTTGCTAAGAACTAGCGGCCCAACGAACATCAGCTGTGAGAAATGTCGTATTGGGTCACAAATATGCGGATATATAACACTTTTTTAGCTAAGAATTTACCGAATCCTCAGATTGAATTTCAGCATATCTAAATCTATCCAACTTTGAGTTCGAATTCTTCAAATGCTAGCAACAACTTCTATTGTTTAATAGGTACTATTATATTTCCAGTTTGTACCAATTCAATTTAAGACCTGAGAGGAACTGATTCTAAACTTTTCTGTGTGAAATCGATTTCAATAGGTGAAATCGTGGAATTTTTTTTGGGAGTTGTTTTAGGTTATGGGAGGGAATTCTAGTTTGCCTCTCACGTTTCTTCCGCGTTTTCTCAAGTAGAGTTATGTGAGTTTTATGTTTCTTTTTCAAGTTGGATCCTTGCCGAATCAATCCCACAGTGCTCGCTTTTAAAATTATGTTTTGCGGGTATGGCGACAAAGTATTTTCCTCCTCCACCTCTAAAGTGCACTAAATTCAGTGTGCAACACACTTCTTGAACTTTGTTATCAAGATTTCAAATGCGAGGGATTGGAGCTTTAAGTGAAAAAAAAGAAGCTTCGCATAAGATATTTGTTTATACTACGCTCAAAGTTCGTACTAAAGGCCGGGCATATACGACGCAACTTCATCGCATCGCGATTTTCCCAACAAGACAACCGTGACGAGTTCATTGCATGCAGAACATCTTGCACCTAGATTGTGATGATTTTTTGCCATTAGTCGAGTCGGAGAACTACCACAACCTGCAAGATGACGGCATGCTATGGACTCATGAGAGTTGTCGCGTGTTAAATCTCGAATACGCCTCGCGCAAATTCTTCAAAATCGCGGCGATACGAGATCTGGCAATTTGGCAGCCCGCAAATCTACTGCGTGTAGAATTCAAGTGCTCAAGCGCATAACTTTTACAAGCTTATCTGCACATGCCAAACCTTGCTTATAGAATATGCGCCTACGGCGAGACTGTAAACGATTGCAGCAATAAGAAAACCAAAAAATTAGAAGAAAAATTCGAAAAAAAGAAAAAAATTTTCTCTTAAATTGGATCAGGTACTACCGATCCCTCAGGCCTAAGGCATACCTCCCGCGATTCCGTTAAATCGCTACATCCGAGCGAATTGGCAATTTGCCGGAAGTCTTCGGCTAACCGTGCGTGGGATTCAAAAGCATAGGCTCGTGGCTTTCGTAAGCTGCCGCAAACGCATTGTGTCTGGCCCAAGCAAAGCACACTTATGACCAGTTATGAAGAATCGTTGCAGTGTTGCGATCGCGCAGCGACTGAAATCGCGTAAGGTATGCCTTAGGCCTTAGGACGATCGCGAGACGATAAAATAGGCCAAAATTCGTTCCTAAGAACACGGCTTTTTATTGTTGTACTGCGTACGCTTTTCGGCCACGGTTACACAGCACCAACTGTTTTTTGAGGTTTCCCCAAAAAATCCTAAAACTCTCAAAATAAAGAGTATTCGCTTAACTTTGATCCGTACAATACCGCTCACATTTTTTGGAAAAAAACGCAAATTGAAGTAGACTTAGGCGACCGCCACGCAAGTCGTGCGACGGTTGTGTGAGTTACGTGACGGTCGGGCTTTGGTCGAAATGCTGATGATATAGGTTTGAAAGGAAACTTCGCTCATAGAATTTTCCGAACACACTATTTACGACGTGACTGCCGAGTGCAAGGTCTTTTTGCAGACATATGGTGAGAGAGCTATAACTGAGTTAGAAGGTACTTCGCCCTCCAATCTGTAAAGTCGCCGAGTTACGATCCTACAAAAATACGGCCTCATGGACAAGGTTTTTCCACAATTCAGCAGTCTATCTCCTTTGTAAAGAAGCCTGCTGCAACTTTGGCAGCTTTTTAGCGCTCCATAATCTACGAGGAAGTACTATTGGAATCCCTCGCTGGAATCTACGATGGGCCATGCGCGTCGTTTTACACCTTTGGGAATAGATGTGCGCAGAAAAAATCAAAAATACTGAAATCGGAATATTGAGGACATGCTGTAAATAGAGAGATTCGTATTGATGAGCAGAACACAATGGTTTTTTTTGGATTCAAAATATTCTTATTTCGAAGGAAGTTATGGCGAGTTAGAAATTGGAAACTCGTGATTTTTTTAGAGTTCGCCAACGCTTCTATCTCCTTTAAAAAGAAGTCTGAGGCCATCTTTTAACGCACGGTAATCTACAGGAAAAGCATTATCGAAGACTTCCAGGCTCTGAAGAAGGCGAAACGGCCGAATCGTCGGCCAATAAAAGCTCATAACAATCTTGTCTCTTTTCTGAATACTATATTATCGAAGAGTACGTAGTGGAATCTTCTACGTTCGATAGGCGCTGCTTCATATCTTCGCGAAAGGACCTCCGCAGAACAATTTGGGAAAACTTGAGGAGTATCGAAGACATCGTACCCCCACTTCTAGTTTATCGGTAGATGGTCCGCGCCGAGCTGAGTCGAGATGAAATGTTGAACGTGGCTTTGGATTCAGAATCCGTTTACTCTGAAGCGAGATACGTTTACGCGACCTAATGTCGCATGAATTAGGCGACCCTCACATAACCCACACGACCGTCGCATGACTTACGCGATGGTCGCCTAAGTCTACTTCAATTTGCGTCCTTTTTTTTCAAAAAAATGTGAGCGGTATTATTAGGTCGGTGCAAAAGTTTCGTCAGTTTTTTTCAATCCATCGGCAAACACGCTAGAATGAAGATAATCAAACACTTCAAAATGTATACAACCACTCGTTTTTACCATATCCGACTTTCGCTAATTTTCAAAACTTTTGTATGAGACTTTCGGAAGAGCCTTAATAACAAGCAGATAGAGCAAACCTTTTGCCAACTTAAGCAATTTTTTTCTTTCTTTCAGCTGCTTTTTCAGATTTTTGCTAAATAATTTTCTAAAAGTCTTGTGTTTCGAAAAAAATCGCATAACCTGTTATTGCACCAAGCACTGCAAAACCTGCAGAAAACTGAGGTTTTAGCACAAGGTTATTACTACCGCTACCATTACAAAGTAAATGAGCGATTTTCGCTTCAAATTATGAAGATTTCGAAACATAGGTTACTTCAGTGCGCACTCCTGAAATTGAGAAATACTGCGATTTTCCCCACGAATTTCGCCTGTCTCGGCAAAAAAACAAGTATTAGAAAGAGGAGAAAAATCTGTATTGAATGGTGACTGAGGTGTTTGAAATTTTATGTTAAAACAGGCTGAATGTAAAATATGGATAACTTCAAGAAATAAATCATAGAAATTCTGGAAGAAAACCCGTAGGGCTACAAAAAATTGCTTCTATTGGCAAAAGGGTTGCCTCATCTTTGGTTAATGGTGCTTCTCCGAAAGTCTCATACAAAAATTTTGAAAATTATTAAAAATTGGACACATTAAAAACGAGTGGTTTTGATTTCCAGCAAATATCTTGTCACTCTCGCAACGAAACACAATGTTTGGCCGCTGGAAAGAGGAAGAAATTCTGTATCGGATGCCTTTTGAAATGTTCGTTTATCTTTATTCTAGCGTGTTTGTCGATGGATTGAAAAAACTGACAAAACTTTTGCACCAACCCAATATATTAGGTTGTCCTGAAAATAATGTCGCATCGTATTTTATCCTGCAATGTCACAGCAGCGTGAGCACATAAGTAAGCAAGTGGGGTAACAACCACTTGCTTGTAGATTAGAGCAAGCTCTACAAAATGAAGCTCGATCTTTCGCGCCAGGTCTGATATGCGCGAAGTTTGGAGCTAAATTTCTTAGGGCATTGAAGACCTAAAGAACGAAAAAAATCCTATCTTCATTCAGAAAAGCCCTGGGAACCCCTAACTTGCACACACAGGGACTCACTATACGAGACACTCGTACGCACAACTTCGCCGTTTTTCCACGGCTGAAAGCTGAGAAAACGAAATTCTGCATATTTTTACCAAAGCAACTCTGGGCTTCTCTCGCATGAATGGTTCTGTAGTATGAACCTTTAGGAGTATAACTGTGAATTCTCAATTTTAGAGAAGCGCTAATCTTCAGAAAATTCAAATTGTGCGACCCGAAAGCGCGACATAATCGCATTTTTGACCTATTTTTGTTGATCCTACTGTTGCCGTGGAAAATACCACAAACTATACAGGTGAATGTTTCGTGTGGAGAGTACGTGCCTGTGCAATTTGGAGATCCCTAAGACGTCTATAAACGAAGATACGATTTTTTGGGTATTTGAAATATTTTATATTTTGGTTTCAATTCTTAGGTGAAGCAAGATTTCCGCGGAGATTTATAAACTACCTTGTAGAGCTTGCTTTGCTCTATGAAATGATACCCCGTTCGCTGTTATTTGTGGTCATCATCCTGTCGCGGTAGGAGCCATGCGACATTTCCGGTCAACCTAATATTTTATTTTGGGGAGCCTTGCGTTTACACTCTGCAACAGTAGGAAGATTGAGTATGACATTTATGTGTTTTCTAGACGATATGAAACAAAGATTTCAGCCAACAATCTCATGCAGAATTTACGTAAGAACAATTTCAAAAGTTATTTTTTTACAGCTCGAAAGAGAAGCGAGTCTAGTGATCAAGGATGACTACAATCCAAAGATGGAAGGTTCGGATTTTTTTGACATGTAGGATAAACTTTATGGTGGCTTTCAGAGCATCGTACGAACTGTAACATTGTACTGGTTTTCATATCTTGGCTTCTATTTATCTTCACTATATTACTACCATTCTTCTGGCATCCGTTGCCAAAGAGATTTCTTCGTAGAGGGACAACTATCTCGACAGGGATTCTAATCCTATTAGGGAAGGAACGTAAGGTTACTAAGAATATCTATGCGGAGAACGAGAAATTTTACGGGCAATTTTTTTGCGTAGGTATCAGCACTCATTGTGCAAGAAATGGTCTTTGTCGGAGAGATATCGTATGCTCTTTATCTCATTCATTGGCCCGTATTCGTTATAAGAATACTATTATCCCAAGGACCCACTAAGTTAGCCACATTTCTTTCACATAAATCCAGGTTGGCTGAAAACTGCTTCTGGATGACATCACACGTTCATGTAGGCCGTCCGCGCAAGGCGCGAAGTTGTATACTTCGCGTCCCACTCCTCTTTTTTCTTGCATTTGTGCTTCTTTCTTTCTCTGCGCCTTTTCCAGCCACGGACTATGTGCAATAAACGCAACGCGTTGCCCTCTCAGCACAGCGCGGACGGGCTATAACAAGATAAGCATGTTGTGGTAGTAGATCTGAAAAATGAATCTGACGTTGAAACAGGATCAAAAAACGATGCTTATCTGATGCAAATGTCGTCTGTAAATTCCTAATACAAGATCTTCGGAGCTCAAGGAGAAGCAAAAACAAAAAACAAGTTTTATTAACGTTGCAGTACTCTAACAAAACACTTGCAGCAGTGTGAACTACCGTAGTTAAAGAAGAACTTTTGTTTGATGCAACATTAGAGCCTTAGTCTACCCCAAGACGTTAGTAGTTACCCATACATAGCACCCATTCGGATTAAAATCAAAAGTGGTAAGTCACTGAAAAAATGCAAAATTCAGAGAAGCAAAACGTTGCCCGATCTCAGGTTGCAAACCTCTTAAACATTTCTCATTAGGAAACATTTAAAACATTTTTTTTGGAAAGCGGGAAGAGGCGAAGTGTGCTAGTGTGACTCACAGCCGCCAAAGCTTTATAGATAGTGGTCGTTTCTTATAGAGGTAACTTAGACCCAAACTGAATCTACGTTTACTTTTTAAAACGTAAGATTTTTGGAACATCAGATAACGTGTAGTTTGTGTGAGAATTTATTTCAACTCATAGCTGGCATTGTTTGACAACAAATAATCGCCAGAGGCAGGCGGCCATGCAGTTTATCTGCAAGCGGGCACCGAAAAAATAATTTGCTGATGCGGCCCACTTGCAGATTTCGCGAGAATATGCAAAATTGCTGAAGGCCGCACGGTTCTTTGTGGAGGACCGCACAGCCCATAAGTACCTTCCGCTGAGAGAAAGTACCCTAAACTCGGGTAATCAAACCAATGATGACACCTCCTCCATTTGGAGTGTTCCTTTGCTCGGCGTAAGCCCGAAACTGTGTAAGAAAAGCCAGGGCGCTCGCTGAAAGAAATTATCTGACGAGCGCCTGCAGAAACTGCTGTACTGCTGCCCGCCTGCAGAACACGCGACACTAAAGGAAGTACCGCTTGTTGAAGGTTAGGCCACTCTTCAAAATTACGTTGATCGCTTGTAGAAAAGCGCGAGTTTGCGGACCGCCTCCCCCCGGCGCCTATCTGAGTTGCGCAAAAAGGGGAGTTCACCAAGCACATAAAAAGTATTACGTCGTTTGAAAAATTCGTTCGCATCATTTTCAAAAATTTATAAATTCTGATTTCTCCATCTATACAACTGCTTTTATCTTTATGTAAAGGAGTAAATCATCTTCTTCATCATGATGAATTAGCCGCTTACTGGCCATCTGCTGCATAGATAGGAGCGACAGAAAAAATTACTCAAGTTTCAATTTTTATGTGTAAGGTCTTAAAAAATTTGGAGTCTGCAAAAAAAATCGGAAGAATCGGCGTAAAAAATTCTACTCTCTACCTGCTCCTTCTAACTGTACAGCTTGTGCTGATTGAACATTTTTATAAAAAGTTATGATTATAGAGCAAGCAATACAAAATGTATGATTTATTTTGGCATTCTCGAATAACATGACTTTTGTTAGAGACGCTCGCTTAATTAGCCCAAGCTTTGCACTGTCAGAGTGAGCAGGTACTAGAACTTATAACACCGACTACTCTGATTTGTGTTGCAAGTTCCAGATTTTTTATGACCCTACACAGAAAATTTGAGATTTAAGTAATTCTCTTTTATAGCTCCTATCTATGCAACCGATGGCCATGAGTAAGTCGTTAAGGTCATCATGAAGGCCATGATTTACTCCAAATAAAAATGAAAACAGTTATGTCGGTTGGAAAAATCAGAAGTTGTGAATTTTTGAAAATGGTGCGAACGAACTTTGAGGATGACGTGATAAAATAAAGTTCTCTCATCCCGTGTTTGCTCCAGAATGCCTCAACAACATTCAAATAAATCTGTTGTACAAGAAGTTTCTTGGCCAACCTTTTTGTGACGACTTACTTACTTAGCATCACGCGATGATTCAGATCCCTATGTCGGAGTGACAGTTTCCTTTCTTCTCGCCATGCTGGTGTATCGGTTTTACGGAAAAAAATATTTGCAATGGTCACCGCCTGTTATATGCTTTTTGATATGCGTTCTATTCGTCGGCTGTGCTTACCTAAGTTCATTATCTACTAAGAATATTATCATAAATCGGAATATTGATTACAACAAGATCAAAATCGAAGACGCCGCTTGGAATCTAAGTTGGTAAATCTAATCAGAAAGCCTTGGTACACAAAAGCTTTCAGCTTTGATGCGTCAACTCAATGCTGCGGAAGCTGCAGATGCACAACATATGTGGCATAAGGAATGCAAATACAGCAGGAGGTTTGCAAACATAACACCTCCAGCTGGATTTTGTGAAATGAAGGTACTTTCAAGTTTTACTTTGCTTGAGGGAAAGAAATTGTATTTGAAGGTAAGCTGGTTGTATCGCATGTAGAAGCAATTGTACTGCTATTAAACTTGACACCTTCTTGAATAGTAATAAATTGATAACGTTTCCGACCTTGAGATTGTGGCACTTCTTCACTTTCCCTTCCTCTCCGCAGTTCCGTACGTGAGCACCAACATTCTTGATCGAATCAAATTATTCTCGTAAAGACTAAAGTGCCATAAACTCACAAGGATGTGTTTTTAGTTAAGTGGCGTACAAATCAACAACATTTTAGAGATCATTAAACGCTGATTCCATATCTTTTTCTGCCAGCTCCTCTAGCAAGGGAAGTTCGATTGGTCGAAGTGGCCCTTTTTACATAGAACTGATACGATTGCAAAAAGCATCGAACGCTGATTTTAGATCTGTCTTCGTTATCTGCCGAACGTCCTTGAACATCGAGTTTGAGCTTTTTTGTGTTAAAGTTGAATGCATAAGTAGAACAAAATTTGTCGGAATCCCTCAAATAGCCTTTAGTCATCAGAGCAAAGTCCATTTGAAGAAAACCTTCTGTCCAAACACTCATACTTAACACTGCTCTATTTGAAACCGCTGGAAAGGCCGTAACAGTTTATCATACCTAAACTATGCGTTCATCTTTCGTATCAGAAAATATTCATAAATTAGCATGCAGACGCGCTTGGCAGATAAGATCAGAATTGGAATCACCGCTTAATAATCTTCAAAGTGGTGTAAGACTCGATCGCAAAGCTACTGTGATCAATTGGACCTCCCTAGTAAGTGCCGAATCATAAGCAGGCCGTGGAGCCAGGCCTCCCAAAAGTGAAGGTGGTCTCAGTTATCATCGGCCGGTCAAATGTGAGGGTGCCAATGCCGGACACTTACCTCTCAAGAACGTCGAAGAGGGGGAGGGGGAGGGGCCATTATCGACATGGGCGCTCTACGCGTCAGCGCTCTCTACGATCTTGGAGAGCAAAGCTCCATGTCCGGATAATTAAAGAGCTCTAATCCAACGGTTCTCTTTTGGGCCAACAACTGTGGCGCAACGGCCCTCTTTAGAGCAACAAATACGATGAGTACAGCGGCATAAATATTTGAAATAAACGTGTTAATCAAATTACGTACTTTATCAAGTAGATTTTGTCATAACGTACTGCGAATAAAGTAGGTTGATCCAGGCAGTAACCACCGAGAACCAGAATTTCGAATAATAAAATAGCGAAAACCATGCGAAATCTCCACTGTTATAAACCTGGTGTCAGCAATGCGACTTCACAGGTTTTGAAGGGCAAGTGTTGTTCTATCATATAGTGGAAAAATTAGGTGGATTTGAGCAGTGGCCGCCAAGAACGAGATTTTAAAAGATTAAGCGATTTTAGGTTCCTTAGTGACAGCTGAGGTTTAGACTCCTATACTATGGAATGTAAAGGTGTGCAATGTTGTGACTTCATAGGTGTAGAGTAAGAATCGCTCTATTGAAATATGTCTAAGCCGTACCGATCCTTCAAGATACCGCCGAGATTCATGCTTTCAAAAAACAGTAAAAAAAACCGCTTTTTGAATTTCAACAGCTAATAACTTTTTCAGAATTGCATAAATCATGTTGAAACTTTATAGGTTAGATTCTACCCATCAAGAGCTTTCAGAAGGTATATAATATGTGGGGAATTCAATGATTTTTGCGGCTCTAACCCGGGGTGGAAACTTTTCATTCCAAAGTCTCCACCTCGCCCATGTTAATGTATTGGCTGGAGGCCGCCAGTGGCGACTTGTGATGGAAAGTCTCCACCCCGGGCATGTGCCGTGAAATGCGCGAAGTCCTTACATACTATATATCATCCGAAAGCTCATGAAGAGGAGAATCCAACCTATGAAGTCGCACATGATTCATGCAATTCTCAAGAGTTATGAGCTGCTGAATCTCAAAAAACGGTTTTTCATTTGTTTTTTTTAAGAGCGTGAATCTCGGCGGTGTCTCAGTGGATATCGGTACGGCTGAAAATAGAGCCGTCTGATAGAGCAATTTCTATTCTACAATATCTATGAAGTCGCAACATTGCACACCTTCACATTCCAAATTTATAGGAGTCTAAACGTCAGCTTCTACTAAATAATCCAAAATCGTTTAACTTTTTACAATTCTCGTTCTCGGCGGTCACTGCTCAAATCAACCCAATTTTTCCACTATATGATAGAACAACACTTGCCCTTCAAAACCTATGAAGTCGCATCGCTGACATCTTTAATCACCAGATTTATAACAGTGGAGATTTCGCATGGTTTTCGCTATTTTATCATTCGAAATTCTGGTTCTCGGTAGTTACTGCCTGGATCGACCTACTTTATCCGCAGTACGTTATAACAAAATTTGCTTGATAAAGTAAATAGCTGAATTGACAAATACACCATTTGATTAACAGTTTATCTCAAATATTTATGCCGCTGTACTCATCGTATTTATGGTCTTAAAGAGGGCCGTTGGGTCACAGTTGTTGGCCCGAAGGAGGACCGTTGGGTTAGAGCTCTTCAATTATCCGAAGTCATCATGAAACTTTGCTCTCCAAAACCGTAGTGAGTGCTGAGGCGTAGAGAGTCCATGTCGGTGATGACCTTTAGGTGCTCGCAGTAGCCGACGGCGAGTTCTTAAAAGTGAACTGCGTAGGAATATGCTCTCAACACTATCTTTTGCGTTCGTTTTGCTTATTTAAAAAACGCAAAACCCAAAAGTGAAGGTGTTCGTCCTGTACCAGCTCAAAAGTGAAAGTAGGCGGAGACTTGGCTCCGACTATCGCACCTCTGATCATCACTCGCTCTTCATTACGGTAGGATAACTGTAGGAACTTCGAGAAAGATTTTGGAGAATCAAAAGCGATTTTTGCTTCAGAAGAAAAACCAAACAAGACAGAAACTCTTGTACCGGACTAATCAAAGACGCTGATTCTAAATATGAAAGTTGCAATTTACTGTAATGCTTCTTTTATAAGTTATTTCAGGTTTAGGGTAGCGACTATTCTTCCAATGTTCGTCTTTACACCATTAAAAAATCCCGAAAACTGATAAAAAGCTATGTAGTAAAATCAGCACGCCTGAGAACCTTGCTACACAGATTTCTGGACATTTTGGAATTTTTTCCCCTGGAAAAAGCCCATTCCACAGTGGCGCTGTATGCTGAAAGGTTATGCCGTAATCCTACAGTAACGAAAAAAGACTGGAGAATCCTTATATGCTGTAAGTCTAAGTTGAACCTTGCTCCGCAGAACGATGCCTCAAGCTCTCTGGAAGATCTTTTTTCACATTTTTTGGGACACCCTGTTATGGTATGCAAACTAATACAAAGACTGGTTTACAATAAGCCAAATCGTATCTGTGACTGAAGGCTCCTGTTTTTGAAAGGAGTGTCCATTTGTGTACACCGCATAGTGATTATTTTTTGTCTTTAGAATGGAAATGGCAGAATAGACATGCTGGTCGCTGGAAATAGCTTTGCCTGCAACCAAGGCGATGTCATTTACAAGGCATTCAAACGGTATGCAAGGCAGTTCAACATATTTTGTTTGCCAAGTATGTTTGTTTTCATAGAGCTTCATAACGTTTCGATATAGCGATAACAAGTTCAGGATATGAAATGTTTTATCCCAATTGTCCAATTCCCTTCAACTTTACTCATATAGTGAAAGAACTGAAGCCTGAAGTCGTATTCGTGATAGATAGGTTGCAACTTTCTAATAATGTTGAGTTTGCGAAGCTGTGTGATTTTTCAGAGCTGTCATCACGAAAGCTCCGCTCAATGTGTCAGAACCAATCGATGATGACAGAGTCTTCGGTCTTTTCATGAAAACACTGAAACTCCTCGAAAAAACAACTAGAAAAGTTACATCAATATGTCATATGCAGGGTGTACTAAAGCATGTGTCGTGGCGTTTCACTAACGGCTTTCTTCTAAATGGTTTTCGTGTGAGCAGCATGTTGTAGGGAACAGCTTGAAAGTGAAAGAATGGAGCGAAGACGAATCTTTCATTGCTTTTCATTAGTGGATTACAGCAGACATTTCCGGCACAATGTCGTCATTACATTTCTGACCCTAGCAGATAACCTTGTTTATGTTTGTAGAGCAGTTCAAAGGTACAAAGGTACAGCCCTTAATTTCTAATTCAAAAATCGGGGCGGAAAACTCTAAAACGTTGTGTAATGATATCAGCATGCATGAAAACACTGCTACACAACTTTTCAGTTTTCTTGAAGTTTTTTTTTCAATCAACCTATTTAACAATGACGCTATACATAATACCGGAAGCTGAAATTTTCCTATCATAATCCTACAGTGGCTAGCAGTGCTAAGTGACACACTGTAACCCTGCTAAGACCAAGTCCAATACCACGTCGTCTCGCGTCAGCTCAGTCACATATTAATTTAGATGCAAGTTTCGCAAAAACCAAAAAATCGTTTCCTGGGAGTTTGGCACATCTCACAATGACGCTATAATGCCGGAAGCTGGAATTTTCTACCATAATCCTACAGTGATAATGAAAAATCGGTGAATCGCTCTATACTGCAAAATCAAGTTGAAACCAGTTCACGATGATCTATCTTTGAGTCATTTGTAACTTAATATGTAAAAGTGCACACCCTGCGCGGCAAGCGACGGCACCCTTACTGTAAACTATTTTGTAAAACTTTTTCTAGCCTAACAAACTTTGAATTCGTATTCCAACAACTGACATATATCCAGCAAAAACAAAAACAGACAGACAAATAAAGACAAGTGATTGAAAATGAGCAGGTTCTAGTCTTGGAGTTCGTCGATAGCGCACATGGTGTGCACTACGCATACTAAGTTACGAGTGACTCGAAGATACCTAAATTTCAAAGGCTATGGAAATAGAGATAGATAGTGCTTACATGCTTTTGGGACACCCTATGACACTTTTTTTACCAAGTTTTTAATTTCAGGTCTACATCTTACAAGCATTACCAAGCTGTAAACTTGGCTGCGCTCATAGAGCTGTGAATTACTTACAAAATGGAAGACCTCTGAACACAATCAAAGCAAGTTTATTAAAATGCACTATGATGTATAGGTTGGACGTAACAAATGGGGCAAGTTTGCCGTCAGTTATACCGTTTCATTGCTAAGCCGTGTGCTATCGCAGAAAAACATGCGCAGAGAACAACAGAGAAAAGTCGCCACAGGCTTTTTCTCTCCTAAATGCGACATACGAGACTGTGGAGGTGAGATCGAGAAATGAGGGGTCGTTCCAGTACGTTGGCAAAGCGGGTAATCGTTTTTGAAGGGTATGTGCCTGACCTCTTGCTATCCTGCTTACAAGCATTTTGATGACTTCCCTTTAATCAGCCCAGGGGAGTAAAAATTAATCCCTTTTTGGGACAGTGTTCCTGATACCGTACATTTTATTCCCCAAAAGGAAACATCTCATCATCAGCGAAGGCACCTACATTGTACGGTGTAACATTACATTTCCGATGCCATCCTCTAAGTATTTTTATGTGGTTTGTTCTAGAGGGGCTCAGCTGAGTTAGAGATAACTCCGCTTCAATTCCATGTTTCGAAGGTATTGAGTACTTTCAAGCTCTTTCTGCGTGCGGAGCGAGTCATTTGAGTCGCTTCCACTTTGAAAAGTGGGTGATTTGATGACGCTCTCCGACTAGATGATAGTCCATGATCCTCATGTTGTTGAGTCAGGGTGGTTTATGTCAAACTGGAAGTCGTTCTAGGTGGAAAACGCACAGGGGGAGGGGAGTTGTGAACACAGGTTCATACATAAGCACATATAGGCTACGCATGACGAAAGCGCAATATCCTTGGGCGCAAACGCAAAGTTTATTAGCCACAGAGCGCGCGGATCGCAGGGTTTACAAACGGTGAAGATATGCGCGCATGCACTTCGATACCGCTCATCCAATAGTGCTTCTGCGCCTTCGTCCTGCAAGTAGCCTTTACCTACGCATTCTCCTAATAAGTTGCTACACTACCGGCGTGCAAAAAAACAACTTTGTTTATTTTCCAAAATCCAAATTTTTTCGCACAAAGTAATAAGCATCCGCTTCGTTCACAGCCACGCACAATGAGATAACACCAAATCTAGTATATGAACAGAGAAGAGCTAAAAGGGGCTTAATGCAAAGAACTGTGAATCTGAAAACTTTCCACCAATGAAAAGTGTAAAAATGACTCGCTTGCACTGCACAGATATTTAGTGTGTATATGCGTACTTGAAGTACGAAATTATACGAAAAACTTATGTGAATGAAGAGCTTGCCCAATATTTCGTCGAACTAAGGTGGCATTTGCCCCTAATGCCCCAGAGTGGCAGAACTTTTAGCGCACATAATTTTTTATTTTTAAGATAATCTGCTCTGCACCCTAAGTTTGTCAAGTGGCATTATTTTTATCTCAAAACTCCTCCTCTCATCTTCGTTAGAATCCGAAATAGCAACGACGCTGATCATCGTAAGGAAGAAAACGCGCTTTAACTAAACATCTCGCTCACGACGTATTAAAAGCACACAGTCATCAAATCCGACTCAGTCACTTTCGTTCATGCCTTTACGGCTTTTACAGAGTACAAGAGGTTCCACGAACTTTAAAGGTCCGTTTGTATCTCAGCTGTGATCAGCTCTTCTCCTACCTGCACTTACTTGCTTCTCCCTCCCACGGTTGTAACAGCTAATCTTTGTACCATTTTGAGTTTTTATCCTTGCATCTGTCCCTACACGGGTGCTGCTCTTGTCAGTCTCTTCCATTCTTCTCGATCTACAACTTGTCGTTCATCTAATCCAAGTTCTTTCAAGTTGCTTTCACTCGATTGGTTAATCTTAGCTCGGGTCTCCCTCGTGGTCTTTTCCCGGCCACACCTCCACTGACATTGCTAACCCTGTGATGTGTTCTTCTTCTTGTCTTCTTACGGCCCGTACCATCAAAATCGTCTTTCTTGCAGCTTCTTGACTATGGGAGCAACTTTCATAATGGTTTGTATCTTATCATTCGTGACGTGGTCGAGCACGGTCGCGTCCATCGTCCATTGCAGCATACGTGTTTCCAGCACCCCAAGCTTTCGCTCATCGTTGCGTGTGCTTGGCCAACACTCGCCTCCATACAACGCGGATGGACAGATTACAGTGCAATACATTTGTGACTTCAGCTTCAGTGGCATCCGTTTGTCGCGCAGAATTCCTGTGAGGCTCCTTCATTTCAACCAAGCTGCGTTTATTCGGCCATTTATCTCGTCGTGAAGTGAGCCATCTGCTCTTATGCAACTTCCCAAGTATTTGAATGACGTGGTCTTCTTGATTGCTGTGTCTGCCATCTTGATCGTTCCTGGCGTTCGAGGTCCCAGCTCCATGTATTCTATCTTTGCGGTACTGATCTTCAGACCATGCAGCTCAAGTTGTGTTTTCCAGTTTTTTTGCTTGCACATCATTCTCCAATTCTTTCCTGCTTCTCCATTACGATCACATCGTCTGCGTATATGACGGACCATGGGAGCGGGCGTATGAAATCTCTTATTATCGTGTCTACGACTGTGGTGAAAAGTAGCGGAGACAGTACGGAACCTTGATGCACGCCGGGTTTATCTGGAAGTCGTCTAGTTCCGCCACCGTGGCTGGTGGCTCCTTTGTTTATTATTTTGATCCAGCGGAATTATTCTTCTAGTACCTCGTGCTTTCGTAATGACCATATCCGGTGATGTGGTACTCTATCGAACGCTTTCTCCAAATCGAGGAATGCCGCATGGAGCTCACACTGCTTTCCCTGCTTTTTTCCATCATTATCCCGACTGTGTAAATGGCATCGGTTGTACTGCACCCCTCTACGAAGCCGCATTGGTGGGAGGGGGGGGGAGAGCAATTGTATGATGCTTCGAGGCCACATCTCCAGTGTTCTTTAGAAGAACTTCAACGTATGGCACATGAGTCGAATTGGTCTGTTTGTGGAGCGATTGGCTATGTCGCCTTTAATCTTCCATATTGGTACCGTCGTGCTTGTGTACCACTCGTCTGGCTATTCCCGAATTCTATTATCTGGTTCAGAAATGTTGTGAGTCACAAAATTCCAGCTGTCCACACTTCTTCCAGAAGTCGCTGGGAATGTCGTCTGGACCTGCTGTTTTAGCGTTCTTAATTTTCATTATGGCGGCACGGACTTCAACTTCTGTGATCGCTGGCACTGGTCCATTTACAGGATCGGCTGTTGTGGTGGACTCGTATTCTGAGTTAGCGGACGCCATCTCTGCGAAGTGAGCTCTGCAACTTTCGTTTATCTCCTGTGGCTTCCTCAACATTCTTCCGTGTACATCCTTGATCTTGTAGAAGTGTTCGATGTCTTTTATAGCGTTTGATCTTCTTCTGGCAATCCGACAAACTTCTTGTTCGCCTTCGCGAGTGTGCAGCTTCCTGTACAGCTCGGCTACGTATGCTTGTTTTGCTTCTTTGACACTTCTCTTGGCTTCTCGTTTCGCTTCCAGGTAGCTCTGGTGAGCATCTTCCGATCTTGTCTTCAGTCATGACTGTGTGCCGACTTCTTGTTCTTTACCAAAATCTGCAGTTTGTCATTCTGCCACGATGTTTCTTTCTCGAGCTTCCGTCTTCCGGGCTTCGTGCGGCCTAGCAGATCGCCAGCCATCTGATGGATATTGTCCTTCAGAAGCATCCAGGAGTAGTTTGGATCACTTTGCAATAACGGCAGGGCAGATTCCATTGACGTTCTGTTCGGGCGTTGTCTTCAAGCTTCCATCAATTAATGCGTACTTCTTGTTCGGTCATCGCCCTTCTTCTCCTGTTAACTGGGATATTGAGATCCAGTATCAGTGGCCGATGTTGCGGCAGGCAATCTTTTGCCGATAACTTTACTATCTTTTACATGCTTGAGCTCGTTGTACTGTACGCTCCAGAAATCTATTTGCGATTTGTGGTCTCCGCTTGCATACATGACGAGGTAGTTGGTCTTTTGATGAAGCACGTATTCGCTAAGGCTAGGTCTTGGGCTGTAGCGAACTCTAGAATACGTTCTGTTTCGTAGTTACGTGTTCCGTAACCGTGATTTCCATGACACTTCTGTAAACCACTTCTTTGTTCTCCGACATGCCCATTGCCCATCCGCACCGATCAGTAACATCTCTTCTTCTGTCATTGAACTGACTAGTCATCAAGCAGTTGCCAGAATTCTTCCTTCTCCTCTTCTTTACATCCCACTTGCGGTGCTTACTATTCGAAGCACTTTTTTCCCGGTATCCAGTCTTATACCCTTGAGACGGGTCACTCATTTTATTTACGCTGGTAATTTCATTTTTTAGACGACTATGCCGACAAGGTTCCTGTTGTTCGTCGTTCCTTTATACAGAAGCTTGTAGCCATCTCCAATGTCACGCGCCTTTTCACCCTTCCATTTGGTCTGCTGAATACATGCGATGTCTACTCTACTCTTCTGAGAAAATCGGCTAAATTGCGATGTCGAGCTGTGAGTGAACCGACGTTGATAGTAACTAGACGTAATGCCGAGATTGGATGTTTTGCAATGATGAGCTAGCTTCTTTAGCCGTCCCCGCTCATCTTGCTGAGACGTAACCCTCGCCTACTGTCCACATCGTCGAGCGGATGTGCGTCACCTACGTTTACTCGAAATATCCTATGAGACATAAAAGAGCATTTGATGCGACGGAGTTTCTTCTTCAGCCGGCTTGTCGCTTGCTTTCTCTTGGTTGAGCAGCCTCATGCTGGATTCGTGGGGCAAGAGCTTTGCCAAAGAAATAGGCCCGTCGCGAACCGAATCTTCGACTTTTGCCTAGGTCCCACAATCATATTATGTAGCGCTGAATTTTAAGCTTTATGCGCGAACGAATCTGTCTGATTGAGCGTCCACAAACTGACAATGATAGTGTTTACGTCTAGGTAATCTGCGAGTTTACTATGCCTTTTCCAAGAAATCTGCTTCACTTTTCTCAGAAATATACAAGAAATATGCTGAAATGAATCCGGTAAAGAAAATGCAAAGGAAACCTTTGTTGGAGATCTTATTATCTGCTACGCTCACAAACAATGATCAATCAATTTTTTGTGAGCAGTTTAGTACACCACTATGCTAATTTACGTAAATCAGACCACTTATGTCCAGATTGTTCCTAATTTTCATTCTTGCTATGTTACCAATCATTGTTACTCATTTGCTAAGTCAGTTGCTATGTTGTGTGAGAGCCAGTGCTTACTTGACAAAGCAGTCTGGATAACTCTTTTTCTGTCGTTTTACTTGTTTAATCAAAAGATGACATATTAGGGGAAGATTTGCTTAACTCAGAGAGACTATCTGAGATCACCTATGCACCGCCTTCGGCTAGTGCATAGGTGATATGATAGTACATATGACAGGCAATGAGCATACTAATGAGCATATGTCGAAACTCTGAATGTTTACAGTTGAGTATGAAACCATTTTGATGTTTATAGCTGAATAAAACCCCAGTTTTATTCTCATCCCACTTTGAATGTTATATTTTCATCAACACATTCCAGCACAGCATGCAACCTTGAATTCATTTTTGCGGCAGCGGAACTTTTCTTATTGCTTCCTGCAAAGAATAGTACACTTTTGAAGGAATATTACGTATCCTTTAACGTTAATGGGCCTGAAGAAATAAAAGTAGGCTGCCCTCTGCATATGTTCTAACGGATTTAAGTATTCTGAAGCAATTCCAGTACCAACCAAGTAGATAACTTACATCACTGTCATGCAATGCAGTTCTATTAAATGAATGTGATGAGCGGAAATCTCTGAAAACTGTGTACAAGCTTACCTTACCTGCTCAAGCTATCCGATGGTAGTGAGGGAAGGAGAAGGAAGTAAGGAAACACTGGAGAGATGAAGTACTCAAAGGCTCAATTACAAAAGGCTAGGTTTGGGAGTACACCGCGGGCGGAGAAGGCTCGCGTGCATATTTTCTGCCTCACAAAAACTCTCCGGTGCTAAAGTGACGCCGCTAGCGTAGGGAGATGGGGGTGGCGGCAGATACATGACTCGAGGCTATAAGTAACATTGCGCCAGGAGTGTTGGCGAAAGTTGACTCTTGTACTGCTTGGCGTCGCATCGCGACATCGCTTCGCGACAAATCGTGACTCCTGGCCCGTACTCAGTACAAAGAGCCACAAGTTCGGGGAACTGGCCGCGGTCCACGGCAGAAGGACTGACCGAGAGCGGCGTGAACCAAAGTATCGTGCATTCCCCAAAATTGTTCCCGTAGGTACTATCAAAGTGGCTGCCTTTAGATCGTTTTGGCATGTTAAGTTCGAGAAAGTCTCTTAAATTTGCTGGAGGTAATGTGTTAAAACGAATGAAACGCAGTCACATGATGGTAGTTATAGACAATTCTAGGATATGACCATAGATAGTTGTGTGCCTCAATACGTCTCCCACTCACATCGTGTAAGAAATCGCAACAATCAAACGTGGCAAAGTCGAATATGTTGTACAGGAGTCCATTTGTTACTCTTCAGTCGAGCAGCGTGCTGAAAGTAGGAGGTGCCAATGGGCTCAGCATGTCAATTTTTCAAAAACGAAGTCCCAGTAAACTTGGGCACAAAATTCACCTATGATGCGTTCGTGAATGGGTCAAACATGAATAAGAAAAAGTAATGGGACAAAACATGAAACTAACATTGAAAAGACAAAAAAAAATAAAATGTTCTATTCTCCGAATTGGGGGCATGCTGTGTCTGGCGCGCACATTGCGCGCACATTGCGCGGTGTCGCCGCCATGCAAAATATTTGGAGGGCTGTAAGTAAGTGAGGAGGAGAGTTGGGAAGATTTGAAAAACTCATTCGTAGAGATATTGATGTAGAACAACTATGTGAAACGTGTGAGAAAATTATATGAAGAAAGGAAAATTTACGACTTTCTCTTTGCAGACACCTCAGGTGGCTGCCCAGGTGGCTGGAGATCCATCTAAACACAAAAAGAGTTCGCCGCGCTTTCAGTTCACATAACTTGTTCACAATTTTTCATTCGTAGTTTTAACTCTTTATCGCCCATCTGCACACCAATTTTCGTATCATACCGTTTTCACTTCGCTGTAAACAAGCCTTTTATTTATCTCGGGACATTCTGAACTCCCAAGTTTTGCGACGAGCAGATTGTAGCGGTAAATTGTTGGTTTCGCAGAGATTTGGTTCAGTATTGCAGTGCTGAGAGTCTGGGACGTCTCCAGAAAATGAAGAGGCGGCATAAAAGAGGGAGAGGGGGCGGGGGTTGATGAAAGTGTAAGAGCCCTTGGATAAGTTTTATTTTTTTTTGAACGAGAGGGGGTTGGAGGGGAGGGAAGAGGAGGGCTGCAAGAATTGCTGAGTTAGTGGTTGAATACTGGCCAACTCTCCGAAGTTTCTTACTCGTTTAGTTTTCTATAAAAACCCAGTAAAGTTGGTTTGAAGGTTTTCTTAAAATATTTTTTCTAATTCACACACCCCCGATCGTGCAAGGAGGAATCGGCGTTTTTTTTTTCATATACAACACTAAGTTCATGCATACGTTTTTTCGGGGTTTCGCAGCGAACCCGCAAAACCAGTATTCTCTTTGCTTTTCACTTCAACGATACCCAGCTTGCTCCGTGAGCCACTTGTGCCAAGCCCTGGGTGCTAAACGCGTGCCACTATCTAGGTACCTAGAATCATGGTCATACACAAGTGCAATTTGCAAGCCGAGAAGATGAGCAAAACTTGTGGCATTGGGAATCAGTGACAATTTTCTGGGTATTTTGCTCTCTAATCAACATACACGTATTTTCATCAAAGCAGCTTATTAGAGTGGGAGACAACATCTTGGCACTATGTAAGTTATCTTGCCGTCCTGTCCACTCGAAACATTCAAAGCAAGACGCACTAACGAAAGTAGTGCTCGATAAAGCAGCTTAGATTGAAAGAAAAGCTACCACTTGACACATGTTCTGTGTGGAAGTAAAAAAACAAATCCTGTTGGAAGCACTGTTTATAATGACCGCGTTCGACAAATTACTGTGATTTCGCAAAGCTCTACTTCAGAAACTGCAGTAAACTATTTCAGTGTAATCTTTTAAACTCTGAACTTCCAGGATGGCCTCATAGAGAAGGATGAGTTTTTCTTTTTCGCTCGTCATCGGATATGGGAAATTGGAAAAAGGTTTGACAGTGTTTAACATAATGTTCATCTTTTTACTAATGCTTCAATGATAATTTTATTATGCACACATACTGTGAATAATAATGCTGTAAAAAGGTTGTTTCAGATGCAAAAACTGTGAGATAGTGGACTACATGCCAGAGCTTGTTGATAAGAAAGGTCACTACCTTGGTTACAACCCTGAAACAAACCTCATGTATCTCAATTGTAACAATCATTTCAATACATTTGGAAAACAACGGATTCAGCTTGTTTTTGACGAGTTAGCAAAAAAGTTTGCGATGTTCACAGACGGATAAAGATGTGTATGTATTGTCACAAATTAGTAAGGGTTAGTCTTGGACGAAGGCGGCCTATTTGAAGCGCTTACCGAATTCGGGTTTGCAACTCATGCGCTCCAATGATAAAAGTGGGCGACCTTTGCTTTCGCTTCTGCTTCTCAATAATAAATGTCCGCCTTTATGGGACTTGCCGTTTCTTCATTTCATTTATTGTAAAGCTGCATAGATAGTGAAAGCAATGTTTGTTTGGGTGTGTCTTTACTGCGGTACAATCACTGGCAAGTTTTGGCCGTTCTCGACCTAAAACCCTCCGTATCGAGTAACTCATATACCTTCGAGTAATGACCTTTCTTCGCAAACATATGTTTTTGGTTGGGTCTTGCATACTTATCGAATGTGTCCCGTTACGTACTTTGAATAGCGCGCCCAGCATTAGAGAATAAGCTACGAAATTTTAGACATAGATGCTATGTGACGACGTCTGCCCTCGATGCGTATTCACACCATTACGAATGCGCAGTTAGGATTGTTTCCAAATGGAGGAGATGCTGGAAGCTTGCGGATTTTACCTCGTGAAGACGCCTGCAAACCTCGGTACCTTGCATATCTCGCGCGAATTGTCGACACCGCTTCACATTATTGGTACTTCCTTTATCAAACGTTCAGTTTTTATTTTAA
Organism: Cylicocyclus nassatus; assembly: GCA_958299035.1. Classification (NCBI taxonomy): domain Eukaryota; kingdom Metazoa; phylum Nematoda; class Chromadorea; order Rhabditida; family Strongylidae; genus Cylicocyclus; species Cylicocyclus nassatus. The sequence goes on from CATQJL010000316.1 coordinate 26,004,468, forward strand.
AGATGTCCGAAAGCAATTTTTTTCGCTCTCACACTTGTCATCCATCTAGTAAATGGGCACCGCGTACGGCTGGCTATTCATCTGCTTTAGCATTACAAACAAGTATATCAAACAAGAAAGGGGCAAGGATTAAATCAGGTCATGGTAGATATTGCTGCTATGAAAAATCAGAGCGGATGATTGTGGTGAGGCAAAGCACACAGAGGAAGAAAAATCATTTATTCTGTGGTCAAGATCTCGAAAGCGCTTTGCGCACATTGTTTGTACAAACCTGAGCTTGTTCTCCCTGATTCCAGATATAGCTGTTTAACGCACGCAAAGACAGGGCGCCACTATGGACGCTGTCGGCGTCTTACTGACCAAGCGTTCTTTTATCTCTCTTGCCATCCACTATCTCCCCCATGCGCGAATTATCTAAGTCGGCGTCCATCGTTGTGTGCGATGAATAGCATGTAGTTGAAATGCTAGTAAACTGCAGTTCCAAACTTTTGACTACACGTCCAAGCTTGTTTAGGCAATATATGCGTAGCGGTCTTGAAGCTCTCAGTTTAATGAATGGTAATGCAGGCAAAAGTACCGTGCAGGCGGCGTACCAAGTAGAGAGAATTGCGGCGGTAGGAATCCGGTTTGAGAAAGTGTTTTCGTTGAGGCCATAACTCTGACCAGGCGCTGTCGTTTCCCCGTATAAGCTTCGAACGCCGATTCCAGATATGCTGGTTAGCTGAAAAACTCTAAAACGTGTTATGCCTCCTGAGGCTCAGTGAGGGCAGTAGAGCTCGAACTGAAGAGATCCGGCTTTGAATTTTTGCAGATCTTGGGATCAAATCGAATCAAATCATCTTGTAATAAAACAATTAATCCAGCTTTTTGATAATTGAATGAACTTTCTGAATTACCAACATTTTCCAGCACTTAAGCAACGATGCGTTATTTCACATAACTCGATAATCAAGGAGTAAGTTTGCATTTGTTCCTGACTTGGCCGATTTCGCCAAACCTTCTTTTGCGTGGTCAGGCGCTCACGTTCGCACACCGCTGAGTAGAGCGCCCATATCTAACCGGGGTTACGGCCTGAACGGGACACGTGGAGGGAGGCGTGCAAGTGTTAGTCCGGCAACTGCCTGGTGCCGCAGTCAGCCGCCAGAGCTGGAACCAACGAGTTATCGCAAGCGCGTCCATAACTCTGCCGTGAGATCTCCGCAGCAGCCTCGCACTTCATCACGCTGATGTCGAGAATCCTCAGAGGTCGCACGACTGCCACAATCGTATATCGATCAGGACAGCAGAAAATTTGTAATTTCATTGAATTGCTATAGAAAAAATATACAGACAAAAAATAAAAAACGGAAACAGTTAAGTGATCATTATACTGTGCTTCAATACACTGAGCCGTGATCCGAGATTGTCAACGTTTTATTAGCTGACGTTTCGGCAAGTCGCCTTTTTAGAGCCTGGAATGGACATGACGACTTGCAAACTATTTGAGCAAACGTTTTTGCAGCTACACAAACAAAGCTTTAAGGCTTAGGTAGGCTGACAGTTAATGCCTGACCAAATACTCACCTTTTGAAAGGTGCGATAGGGGGAGCCGGGCCGTCTCCAGGTGAAGAGGGTCTCCGCTACTCCCATTCTTATAAGGTGAAGGAGGTAAGCGAGCCCTGAAAGCAAAATCCTTCAACAATCTATATACCATTCGAAAGCTGAGGTCATGACGAATTGAATAAAACTGTCAGTTTTTCTACGTATTATGTTCCGGAAAATATGATTATCTGGCTAGCATTTCAACTGATTTGGTGTGTTCACTTTCTGCTCTCTTATCGCAACCAAGATGGAAGCTACGAGAAATCGACGGTCTATGTTTATTGATGAAGACTTCCTCTGTGATAAAAATTATTCAGCGGTAGCTATGTTTTTGTTGGGCAGAAATCTGCTCTCAAAAATGGACATAATTTTAGTCAAAATGCGGCGTATCTCTTATTGGATTGGGCTAGAAAGAAGTCGACGTTTCATGTCGAATCCATGTTTTCTAAGCATTCGAATAGTTTATAGATTATTGGGCGAAAAAAAACATAGCAGTTTCCAATGGGGTGGAGATATATACAGTTAGCTCGCTCCACCGCGCTCCTCCAATGTATTGACTTTTATGGATCACCGGAGCAAGCATTTTTTCAAGCCAGAAAACTCAATGCCCTAACAAGCTACACATCATTCGAAAGCTGAGACTACGGAGAATCGAAATAGATCGACTTTTTTTGTATCTCTTCCCAGCAGTGAGATATGATAAATTTATTTAACCGATATATCTACTAATTCGCTTTAGCTGACAAAAAAGCATTTGATTCTCTTTCATTTCATGAAAAAAGTAATCTGACTGATGTAGTCATTTACTATTCAAAGTAATCACTTCATATCACATTGAGCTGTTTTTGCAGTCTTTAGCAAAACTTTTTTGGTTTCTACGAGCATCGAAAACCTTGATATGGACTTACCATAGCTATCGGCTATACAATTGTCTCAAAAAATGTGAAAACTATTTGATCGTAGATAGCTCTTGTCATGAAGTATTTCGGGAAGCTTGTAGCACTGTTCTGTGGAGGGAGGTCAACTTAGACTTACAATAAGAAGCGATTCATCAACCGCTATTCTTTACTGTAGGATTACAGTGGAAACTTTTTGGAAATCGAAAGCGATTTTTGTTTCAGAAAGAAAACCAAACAAGCCAAAATCTCTTGTACTGGACTAGTCCTACTCACTGATTCCAAATATGATGTTTGCATTTCGTCGTATTCCTCCTTTGTTAAGTCATTTCAAGTACACCATTGAAAAGCTCGAAAAACTGGCAAAAAGTTGTGCAGTGAAATTGGCACGCCCAAAAACCTCGCTGCACAAAATTCCAGATTTTGGAATTTTTTCATCAAAAGTCTGTATGCAGTGGCATTATTCTGAGAGTTTGTACCGTAATCTTACAGTAATAAAGAGTGATTGATTAATAGCTTCATACTAAAGTCTAAATTGAACGCTCTACAGAATGGTACCTCAAGTTTCTCGAAGGAATTCATGACAAAAGAGTTATCAACTATCAAACAATGTTCACATTTTTTTGGGACATCCTGTACTTATTAGATGTTTTTTTTGTTTATTAGGTTGTCCCATAAGTCTTTTCATCTTTGAGTTTTCGCTAAAATGAGTCACACACTTCTTATTTTGAATAGAAACAGGATACCATTCGACAGAACAAAGCAAGCTCTACAAGACGGCGTTTATGCTTTTGCACCAGCTTGGGTGTAACTCATGTCTCAAACCAAAATCTAAAAAGTTTCGTGTGCCCAAAAAATTGAAAAGTTTTATATCTTCATTCAGAAAAGTCCTACAGATTTTTCCTCACGCAGATACATTCCACATCAGACATTTGAACGCGCTGTTGCTGTATTTTTTCATCAGCTAAAAATCAAGAGACCGAAAACTTCCACGTTTTTACAAAGTAACGCTGCTCTGTTCTTACACTGACAATTGTATACTAAAAGCCCTTAGAAGTACTACTGTAGATTTTTGGCTTTCTATAAGTTCTAGTTCGCGAGAAATATCGAATTTACTTTCCTCACTTGGGTTTTAACTCAACATTTCATCTAAAAAATACAACAACAGCACATTGAATGCCTGATGTGATATGCATATGCGTGAGCGAGTGGATCTGTAGGACTTTTTTGAGCAAAGATACAATAATTTTTAGTTTTTTGGGCTTCCGAAACTTTTTAGGTTTTGGTTTGAAACTTGAGCTGGACCTATGCTGGTGCAAAAGCATAAGCGCCTTATAGAGTTTGCTTTGCTCTGTCGAATGGTGTCTTGCGTCTATATAGAGTAAGAAGTGTGTGACTTATTATAGCAAAAACTCAAACATGAAAATACTTATGGGACAACCTAATATTACAGGGTGTCCTAAAAGTCTTTGAGCCTAGCTTCCCGACTTAGTAATTTTATTAGTATTCCTCGCTCTTCAATCAAATATTGCGTATGAATACCTTGTCTAGTTTTTAGTATACCTCAAGAAAATCATACCGTTTGCGCTGATTCTCAATTTGTTTTTGGAACAAACAACACTTCAATTTTGAGACAGATCCAATGTTAACGTACCCTTTACTCAAACGTCTATAGCTCTTTTGCCTTTAAAGCTCTTGCGGAATCTTAAATTGCATATTGTAGAGCTAGCTTCACTTTACGTCTACAGTGCAAAACTAATCAGTGCTGTCTATTCATTAATGCAGGATTAAAATACAAACCCTCAAAGTAGTGCCTCGTCAATAAGAAGATAAAGTTCTCGGAAACAAAAATCCGAGAAAGCTGAAACTTTAATACCAATTCAGTTTGAATCACTGAATTTAGCTGTAAGCTGTGCCGTTCTTACCGAACTATCATTTTAAAGTCATTCCATGCACACCAAAATTGCTATTTTTCTGATGTTTTCAGAAACTTGATTGCTACATTTCAAAACTTTTGTTAAATCTCACAAAAGTGCTTCTCAGATGAACGTGAACTCTTCAACTTTTTTTTGATCAGTCATGGAAAGCAAGATTTGCTCTGTTTCACATTGTTTTGGACAGTCTAGAATGCTTGCTTCAGAAGAAATGAGACACTCTCGACGTCAACTATCTGTCTGCCACGGTGCATGCGTTCCGCAAGAGTTGAGGGCTTGCGTGAAGGCTAAATAAAGGTTTTTCTTAAGCTGAGTTACATTTTCATTTTTAGGTTTTTTACAAGATTCCTGCTGAATTTCATATAACAGCGTTGTTTCGTGCAGTTGCAGCTTAGAAAATACTAGGCTTGAAGACTTTTGGGACACTCTGCAGTTGGTTTTTTCTTGCTTTTTTACAAGCAAAAGCGTCTATCTGTTTATCTATCTCAAAACTGTGACAGGATTCATAGAACCTTTAGGCTTGAAAATTTTCTTCGAAAAACATGGAAGAAAAAGGCAGCAAATAAGCATACCATTTAGGCTCTTATTAAAAAATTCAAATGTGTTTTTGATTCCTATATTCGTTCTAGAAACGTTTAGATTTTCAAGTTGTTTTTAGTTCCCAAATTTAGTTGATCTTTTATGCTATAAAACTATTGTAGACGCTTTAAAATAGCATGAGGAAAGGCAAGCATTGCGCTAACTCTCGTTGTATAACTGATATAAATGTTTCTTTTAAGAAATATGTGGTTGTATCTCCATAGCTTTTTGATCATGATTCACTCTCGAATTACCTTCCCACGGCCTCGTCAAGCTCTTCCTTTCGCAACTATGATTCTGATGCCAGAGTGAGAGCTATTTGGTTAAACACAAATGGTATGCCTATTTATATCGTTTCTGCTGTATTAGAAGAATTGACCCAGGTACAGAACGAGTTCACGAGTGTTGGATAGGCATTCTTCTTTACGATTTACTTCAAGGGATTTGGGATGTGTCCAAAATGCCTTTAAATATTTGCGAGCCGATGTCTGTGATTCACGCGCCAGGATTTTCACTGAAACATCAAAATTTGTCTTCGCATGTTCCAGCGCCCTCTGAACGTTCAGTGGGGTGGAAGTTCATAATATATTCTTCCGCCTAAGGCTCTCCAATGCGAACACATAGCGGTCGCGCTGCCTCGCCTATGCACTTGTCGCCGCATTCCCGCGGGTGAGAGCCCCGCCGCCGTGTAGTCTCCGCACCTACCCTCAGGGTATATGATGCAAGTGGGCGTAGTGCAGCTGCGATCCTAGATACGATTGCGACCGAAATGCTTTTAAGGTTATTCGAGGACGGGAGGAGGATTCTACTTGTGCAACTGTATCTTTCCCAAAGTTTCCTCAGACAATGTCGAAAGGCAATGCTCACTTCAGGATGCAGAAAAGGATCTTATCAGCTGTGTTCGTTCTGTCTAGCTCAGTACGGCGATTTACACCCCACCTTGCTGTTTCAACACGATATTCGTACTCATTGGAGGCCGCTTTCCGCGCAAGCGCCAATTCCACTTTTTCTTGCTGTTCGCTAGAAACACGAAAAGCTGTCCGGAACGTAATGATGGCTTCTTTGATGATAGCTTTCTTTGTTTGGCGCGGATGAGATGATCGGAAGTGGACAAGAATAATCTTATTAACTCGCAATATCTTTTATTATACACACACCCGAGGCAGTGACGGTCCCAGGATTCGGGACCGGAGGTAGGAAAGGCTTCTCAAAATTTTTGCGGGTCCATAACTCTTAAAATCTTGAAGAAGTGGGCGGCGTGGCGTTAGCCACCCCCATTTGCAAGGCTGATTTGAGTTTTTAAAAATTTTAAAAATTATTTTGATTATTTACAAGAATAAATAGAGCCACTTTCACATTTTTATAACCCATGTAAGTAAATTTCGAAAATTTCGCAACCTATTCTCGGCATACCTTCGATAGTCTAGAGACAGTGCGTAAAAAATTGAAGGGTGTTTGAACATATGACCTCATAAAAAGTGAGGGTGTTTGAAGAAGATCAGAGAAGGTAAAATGACGTAAAACAGATATTAAAGGCAAAAAAAACTACTGAAAAGTGGATAAAAACACTGCAGTGAGGTTTAAAAACTTTCATTTGACGGCTTAGTGCAAGTTTCTGCTCCAGGACCAGCAATTCGCAACACGGGGGAAAGCGATGAAAAGCTAGTTTCCTTTTTTGCAATTGTTTCAAAAACATGTATCGAAAGAAGTGGTCATCAAGAAGAAGATAAAGAAGAAAGAAATTAATTAAGGAAACGCAAAGATTCTTTTTTACAAAATCGAAAAGAACGTCGAAGCCAAATTCAATTTTTGATGCGTCTTTTAGATTTTTACCCCCGCTTTGACGCTCCCGTTTCCTGGGACGTTGTCTGGATTGTTGCGCACATATTTCTGAGCAACAATCGCCACCGAAAAAAAATTGCTGCGAAAGCAACAGAATAAGTTTGAAAAAACGCAATTTTTACGATTTTTCGCAAAAAAATTCACCATAATCGAAGAGATAAGGGCTGGGTGGTTGTCAGCATTATGAACAGGCAGCAAGATCTATAGAATGCATGAAAAAACCGTGTGAAAAAAGTTAAACTAGGAGAAAAATAAGAGATTTTTGAAAACAAGGTTTTCGCCGGAATTCTCGATCAAATCAAAAAATGTGGTGGGACGTAATCAGCGTGAAATTAGAGATCAAGAGCTCTAAAACATATATAGCTTTCCATAATTGGGTTGGAAACAAAAAAAACCAGAGCCAAATGCCCGCGGTCCGCTTTTGGGGTAGCGAGGTAGCGCGCAGCGCGCGGAGACGCAGACGAGCAGCGGAGACAGACCAGAGCCTACGAGGCATTTATTTCTAATCGTAGATCTCCGCGGAGTTTCAAGACATTCTGTAACATTATATATCATCTGGTCGTCATGACGCGACGAGGAGCACCGACAACGTAAGCGTTGAAAATCACTCCCAAACGAGATAGACCAGCATTTTCGATTTCTGCGATTTTTACGCAAGATTCAAGCGCATTCTTTCGTTTTTGTTCAACTGCAACAGCTTTCCTAAACTTCTGAAACCCGATTTTGGTCAAATGAGAAATTAATCGAAAATGTTGTCTTGAATTTTGGCGAAAATTTCACAGAAACCTTCTTTATAACTCAAAAAAGGCTATGAAAACGCAAATTTTCTTCGCTGAGATAACCTAAAGATAATATTCCCTGTATTTGCTTCATTAACATATTGACAACTATGCAGATTTTCAGTTGTCTGCCGTCACGGACCAAGGCCTTTTACGAACCAGCACACAGTTCTTAACTGTAATTACGCATAATGCCATCTACAGCACACCTACAGTAGATCAGTTAACTGACGAAGAAAAGTAGAGGTCATCCCTAGATTCAGTGCAAAAGAGAGCTCATGGAATGAGTTTATCCCAAGATAGTGTGTGTCAAGCTGTCGTCAATGTGTCAACATTCGTTCCGATATAGTCAGGATAATCACACCCAGGGCGAAGCCCCGAATGACTTCTGTTTTTTACAGGTAAGGGTTGTGTCCCCTCATAGCTCTCGAAGTGAAAGTGACCAGAGTACGTGGCTCTATGTATCGAGGGTATGGTTCTCGGGAAGGCCCCCTCCCCTCAGATAATCGCCGGGGGCAAGCGGCCATGCGAATTTTGAGCAAGCGGGCACCGGAAGAATAGTTCGCTGATTTTTTGTGGTCCGCTTGCAGAAATTTGGAATAATTTTGGCCAATTTTTAGACGAACGCTCGAAGATCTATCGCGGTTTTTCTATACATAAGTTGCGGCACAGTGGCCGCATTCTCTCGGATTTTCCGCGAGAACATGCAAAATTATTGAGAGCCGCACGGTCCTTTTTGAAGGACCGCACAGCCCTCAGGTACTTTCCGCTGAGAGAAAGTACCCCAAACTTGGGTAATAAAACCATCGATGGCACCTCCGCCACATAGAGTCTCATCTTTTCTCGGCGTACGCCCGAAACTGCGTAAAAAGAGTCTGAGCGCCTGCTGAAAGTTTGGCCAGCGCTCGCTGAAAGAGATTGTTTGACGAGCGCTTGCAGAAAATTTTGTATTGATGCCCGCTTGCAGAAAACGCAAATACCGCCCGCTGAAGATTTGGCCACGCCCCGAAATCCTGCTGACCGCCTGCAGAAAAGCGCGAGTTTGCGGACCGCCTGCCCCCGGCGATTATCTGAGCCCCCTCCCTCGCTGCGCCACACTCAAGAATATATTAACCGGCACACTAAAAAACGGCAACCATGCACTGCTATACTTTCCCTCGTGAGTATGTATGCAAATTGCTTGTTATGTTCTAAACAATTGTCATTCTCTGGTTGTGTTGCACATAAAGGCTACTGCAAGTATGGGCGCTAAATTTCATCCCATCGCCAACTTTCTTACTTGCGTGTAATAGCTTTCATGCCACTTGACATTGCATTTCAAACACGCTTTGAGAGGTGTCATAAGCTGTGAGATTGAGAGCCTGTAAAGGTTACGTCAATTTCGTTAATTGTGAGAAGCTCAGAGATGATTGCAGTAGCACTCACCACTAACGTTGACAGAGGGCGCTAACATCGAAAGATTTTATGATATGTTGCTATCAATACGTGTTTTGGCGCAGGCGCTCCAAATATTTGTGTTGGCCAAGTGTTAAGGGCTAAATCTGTGGAGGCCAAATAGTGTTAGATTGGAGCTTGCGCGTTTGTATCAAAAGATATAGCAGGGCAGGCGGGCAGCTCGATTTTGAAGCGCGCTACGGTATCTTGCGGCAAATTCGCAGCTTTGGCTATTTTGACCCACTGTCTATTAAGTTTGCGACACTGCTTCTGGAATTCGGCATCAGACGAAGATCCAGATGTCTTGTTTAGCTCACGAGGATTACAACACGCCCCATTTATCGTTAACGCAAGGTCTTATCTACGCCGTGTTAACTAGCTGTTGGATTTGTCTTATGCCCTGCCTTTGCGCCATGGTCAGTTTCAAAGGCGTTCTGTGCTGGGACAACATAGTTAAGAACACTTCTCCTGCAAAGAGACGGAATATGATATTAACGCTATGGTTCTAGGAACGGTATGGAGAGTCATGTGTTGGTTGATCTTTGATTCTCACCCACACTCTCTAGGTTCTTTTTTGCGGAGCCTGTCTCGCAGTTCATGTAGAACACAGCTGATTTTGCGCAGAATCAATGTAGAGATGGGCAGTGGTGGCGAAAAGCTAGGACCCAACACAACCGGCCTCGCATTTTCTGGAAGCGAAAACCCTCCAATCACTGTGACTCGTGATGTCTAGTTATATGATCCGTTACCATAGCGGACTTGTGCTCGCACTTATCAAAAAGAGTCATTGCGCTCGGCGAACTGGCAGCGCTCCTGCGTAAAGCACAAGATTATCGAACTTTCCCTGCAGTGTCGCTCTGACGTTAGACCGAATGTAATCGTAAATCGTGACTGACCCACCCATTCTCCTCCAGAGACGATCTTCCAGAATGAGCAACATTGCTCTTTTGATACACACTTATTCAAGTATATTACGTCTAATCATTCCTGTTACGCAAGGCAATGTGCAGCAGATGTAGTTGAATTTTCTTCCTCTAATCGTTTTTTGGCAGACCGCATAGATCGTGGATCCGTTTGCGTGTAATGAAGTTCGGGATCAAATATTTTCGTGACAGCGGTTGAGAAAGAAAATGGTCTGGCTTCTCAGATAATCGCCGGGGGCAGGCGGCCATGCGATTTATGGGCGGGCGGGCACCGGAAAAATAGTTCGCTGATTTCTTGCGGTCCGCTTGCAAATATTTGGAAGAATTTTAGCGAAATTCTAAGCAGATTCTTGGAGAACAATCGCGGTTTTCTTATAGATTAGCTGCGGCGCAGTAGCCGCATTCTCGCGGACTTTCAGCGAGAATATGCAAAATTTCCGGAAGCCGCGCGGTCCTCCCCCAGGTATCATGGCCTCCCAGATTCGTGTGGAGGTGGAGTCTTGCCAACTCAACGCGTGGCGGTTTTTGCAGAGATTAGGAAAAGTAATGCTATGACGTGGAGGTTTAGCAAGTTTACATGTGTTATCAGGCAAAGTCTGCAATACACCTTCACACGAATCTGGGAGCCGATAATACTTTCCGCTGAGAGAAAATACCTCAAACTTGAGTAATCAAACCAACGGTGACACCGCCACACAGAGTCTTACCTGTGCTTGGCGTATGCCCGAAACTGCTCAAAAAGAGTCCGAGCGCTTACTGAAAGTTTGGCCAGCGCTTGCTGAAGGAAATTATTTATTTGCCGAGCGCAGAAAATGCTGTATTGCTACCCGCTGGCAAAATATGCGACAGTAAAGGAAGAACCGCCCGCTGAAGGTTTGGCCGCGCCCCAAAATCCTGTTGACCACTTGCAGAAAAGCGCGAGCTTGCGGACCGCCTGCCCCCGGCGATTATCTGAGCTGCTGATACGAGTTTTTGTCTTAGCGGGAAGCATGGGAGAAACAGATAAGCTTTTTCCGTACCATAAGTGATGCCGATAATTTTGTATCCACCTTAGAAGGATCTATGACGGACTGCGAGATCGATTTAGCATCAATGAAAAATAGAAAGAATTCTGCTTTGTCACTGAGAAACAAAAACAGAGAGCAAACTTTGCCATAAATCAAGCAAGTAGAGAAGATATGCCCATCGTTGAATGGAGTGGTTTGAACACTGAAATCAACATTTCGCATCCACAGAGACAAACCACGAAAGAAATTCGCGGAAACAACCATTTCAAACGTTGAAGAATATCGCATTGATTGTGTGGCATTGGAATCAAGCAAACCAATAGAAATCGCGCTGAAGGAACAGATTCCAACAAAAGAAGGCAGAACTCTGCGCATTTATAAAGGTGATCAACACTACTTTGACAAGGCCTTTCTTGCATGTGCCAAGGCTTTGCAGGTAACGATGCCAGTGGCACTTGGAGATCGCAAACAACTAGATCTAGCAACGGTGATAGCGTATCAGAAAAAGGGCAAAGAGCAAAAAGGTTATGTCGACAACTACTAGTCACAAAAAGAACAGCCGAAAAAGTGAGGTCGACCAGATTACAGCACCTTAATAACTTTAGTAACGATAACGAGCAGGTAGTCATTCTTAGCCAGCTGAAAATAGAAGGAAAGATATACACGAAAAGCACTGCCGAGATCTGCTGTATCACTATACTGAACTGTTTGAATGCGATGGAATTTGAACAGTTGAAACAACTCGCATAATCTGCTCTATTTTTCTAGAAAATCTCTCTTAGCGATATTTTCACCTCAGTCTCTCGTGTGCTCGACATCTACAAGTCATGGCAGCTGCATCAATTCAAATAGCCTAGATAATTGCAACGCAGATTTCACACGTTCTACTCATCAGCCACCACTGCTGTATATCCCGAGAAAGAAGAATACTGTTGCTTTCAAATGATCGTCTCCGTTGTTATCATCTCCCTTGCTGTTCATTTGCTCTCGGCTGGCGGCACAGAAATATTAGGCTGACATACGTTGACGTAGCCGTAGGTGGTTGTGATTGTTGAGAATCCGCAGTGTGGACAATACACTAAGGGACAGTGTTGGGAAGCCAACGATAACAAGCGGATAAAGGTATCCTAAGTACATCTGGGACATAAACATACCCATTACAGCAGGCTATGTTTATGGCATGACCTTTACGGTTTTGTCAAGCAATGGCACTGCTGTGAGGAAGTGCCGACAATGTCAGCACACTTCGGCCAGCGGGAGAAATGAGAATGACAAGATGAAACACGAGTATAACATGTACATATATCACAACTAATCTCTTCATCGGGATATCGCAGTGGACGTTGTCGAGTTGACAGGCAGGTGAAAATATGGCCCATGTTGGAGGTGGTACAGTGGCGGGGACGATCTTGTGGAGAACTTGATGTGGAATCTGGATGCTGATACTCCAGCTTTGTTCCTTTCATATCGGTGCAGCTGAGATCGCGTTGTTGTAAATGTTTTTTGCCGACAATACCAACAGTTGCCTAAAGCTTAGGCGTCGTCACACGTGTCTGGTCTGGGTTGAGATACCTTTACATGCTGCTGTGTTGTCTTGGGATCTCCACAACAGGCCGAGAATTTGCTGTTGGGAATTTTGTCTTTGCCTGTTCAAAATCGTTGCCGTATCGAATGAGATGAAATCGCCTAGTCAAGCAGAAAATTTGTTGCCCGACTGATTACTGGGCAACATTTGTTCAGCTACTTTCACATCTAATTACGGCAAAATATTTCCTTCGTTTTATGTTCTTTAATTCTATCTTCGCATCATTTACGTTCCTCTAGTGTGTAAATAAAAATCTGAGCATCAGTAGCAATTTAAAAGTGAGTTATCTCCTGTTGAATGGATCCAAATCTTCTGCCATCAGCTGTTTCCTAAGTTTGCACTTCTCGCTTTTTGTACGGCTTCTTTAGCACGTCGCTTTTCGATCGTATCAAGTGTAAGCCCAGGATGACGTCGAAGAGCAAGTCGGGAGTAGGTGCGGCTTGTCGAGGTATACTTTCTCTCGCTCTTGTTCATGGTTTGGAAGCATAATTCACTCAACATGGTTCGCGTGATTTCGTAGTAGTTCCGTTAGTCTCTTGGCGTACGCCTTCACATCTTATACATATATAAAGCTGAATGTGTTTTTGTATGTTTGTCTGTCTGTCCGTGTGTACGTATGTTCCGAATACAGAATTCCATTTTTTAACCGATCTAGACCAAATTGGCACACATACACTTCGGGACGGGGCGGGTGTTGTCGGGTGTCGTAGGCCATTTCGTCATCGATCGATACCCATTTTATCGATTTTAATCGATTTTTGCCAAGTTAGAGCTAGAAGGTTGGGAATTGGAACAGAGATTATGCGAGCACGCTGATTACCAACACAGCGGGTATAGGGAATTGGCATGTAGAAGTGATCACAGAGAAATTTTGTACAGGGAGAGGGATCGACCTTTATCATAGTCTTTTGACAGGATCGAGCGGAGCCGAGTAAGCCAGCTAGTCTTCCATATGGAAGTGCAGTATCGTTATTGCTTTATTGTAGGCTTCTGCCTTGTCCTTTGAAGCAGAGCATGGTATCGGTCTGGGCTTAGCCGATGCAGCAGAAGTATTAGACTGGCGCAAACGAGCCGACGAGATGACGTAGCCGTAGTTGCTGATTTGTGAGGAGTATCTGCAGGTGTTGACAGTACACTAGCCTGGCAGATTCATTGAGTCAGACGACTTGTTCGCACTGGGATAATGGTAGAATGCCAACGATAACAGCCGAAACAAAGTAATTTGAGTGCATCTAAGCAATAAAAACATTCATATCGCAGCAGGTCATGCTTTTGGCATGACCTTTACGGATTTAGCAAGGAATGGAACCCGTGAGGAATTGCCGACAATGTCGACACAAGAGGGTGATCAAACTATTTAGCATAGCATTTAAAATGATGACAAATACAGCACAAGAAAAGTCCTACATAAGCTTAAGAAGGTTCAAGTGAACAAACTTTTGTTAAATAAATATAGCAATAAAACAATCTCACAGGAGATAGGACAGGGTCCGGCACTCTGGGGTCAAACTGGACTTCCTTTTTGGGTTAGAAGCAACGAGGATATCGTTTCTACAGGGTCTTGGATGGAGTGAAAAACGACAAACATGTCAGGTTTTACACGTTAAACGTTCTTTCGCAAGTGCGAATTTTAAACGCAATACTTAACACGCTGAGACAGTGCCGCGCAACAGTGCGCTGCGGCCCCAATTTCAGTTATTTGTCCAATCCTCTTAGTTTTTGTTCATGCTAGTGTACCAGGGGCCCTCGTGTGTTGCATGCCAAGGAGTGCAGAGATTTGCGGTTTTTATTGATGCACTTAGGCGCTGGACGATTAACAAAAAGTGCAGGCACACCCATTCCTCGAATGTTTTATGGTCAAAATCAGTTTCCCTTATTAGAGCCCAAAGTTTTCCTCGCAAGCATTTGGGCACCATGGCCAAGATACCTACAGGGCTTACCAACTGCAGTGTCGGGAGCGCCAGCAACTCCGCTCCCGCAAGGCCACTTCACCTGGACTCGAACCCCTTTCGCGAATATGCCCTCTAATCAACTTCTCACCGCGGGCTTGGGAAAAGCGGAGCCTCAATAATTGGATACGATTAGAGGGCATGTTCGAAAAGTGCAGAGTCCCCCGCGGGAGTGGAGATGCTGGTGCGGACACTGCAATTGATAAGCCCTGTAGATTTTTCCTCTCCGAATTTTTCAAATGGGAACGCTAAACTTCACGATGCGAATTCCTCCTCCCGGCTCAAAGGTGCTGCACTCTGTTTGAAGGAGCACCAAAATTCACTCACCAAATCCTTTCAGGGCCAGGATGCCCAAAGTCCCCCCCCCCCCAGAATTCCCTCTCAAGAATGCACTATCCTAGACTCCCTCTCTTTTTCTGTTTTCCTGGCCTTGAAAGGGAGAAAAGAGAAGGAACCGTAAGACAGGAGTAGGAATGCCCTGTCACAAGGCCTCTCCTATTATGTAATTTCCAAAAAATTCAATGTTGGAGCCCGGACTCTTCTTTGTAGGTTCCCTGGCCCTTTTTGAATAGGAGCGCCGAGTCCACAGTGTCCACCCCTTCTCCATGTCCGAAGCTGATGCAGCCCATGCATGTGAAAGCACCAAAATCCATTCCCCAAACTCTTTCACGGCCAGAATTCCCAAAGTTCTTTCCTCCTAAATCTCTAAGGGTACCCTATCTGTCACCCCTGTCGCTCTCTTCTCCTCTCCCTCCCTTATTTTCTTCGTCAGAGTTCAGAGCCCGGAGTCTTCTTTTTGGGTTTCGCTGCCCCTTTTCAAATGGAAGCGCTATTTTCACGGTGAATCCCCATTCTCCAAGTGTTGTAGCCGATGCACGCGAAAACATAAAATCCATTTTTCCATGTCTCTTCAAGGCCAGACTGCCCGAAGAAATTTTCAGAAATTTCTGCTAAGCGGTTGACATGTTTCTGAAGGTCCACACGTTGGAGCATAGTTTATTCGGATTTCGCGGCCCTTTTTCAAATCGGAGCGCTGAGTTCCACGGTATCCGTTCCTTCCCTGCCCGAAGCTGATGTAGTCAATGCATGCGAAAATACCAAGATCCACCCCGGTCTTTTCACGGTCAGGTTGCTCAACGTTCCTTCTTCTAGAATTCTATCTTATGGTTGCACTGTCTCACCGCCCTTCTCTTTCTCAATCCTCCTCGATTGGTTTTTCGTTAAAGTTTCCTATTGGAACTCATGAACTTGAAACATGAAACATGAATTCATGAACTTTGTTGTGAGCCACGCACGTTTGTCAACTTATTCGGTCTAACGTTTCGGCAATAATGCCCTCCTCAGAGGAAAGAAAGTCTCATACTAGTTTCTGCCCTATACGATCAAATCTCTCCTCTTGACTAGCTTAGTTCGACGTCTTAGGAGCAAACAAGCGGAGACATTACACGACAAGTAGCATACCAAGATCTCCACCGACAGCGCAACGACGACGTTCAAACCTGATGGTAAAAGATTTAAGCTAACCGATATGGACAGCTTGAGTAGTAGTGGAGATGATATATATACAGGGTGTCCCAAAAAATGTATCAAACGTTTGATCGTTAATATCTCTCTTCCCAAGAAGTCTTTTGCCGTGCTTCAGGTACCGTTTTGTAGATCTGGCTTCAGCTTAGATTTGCATTATAGAACGAATCACCCATCTCCCTTCATTACTGTAGGATTACGGTAGAAACTTCAAAGAGGGTTTTAAGCAATGAAAGGCCATATTTTGCCCCAGAAAGGAAACAAAACAGCCTGAAAGCTTTTACGCGAGGCTAACTAGAGTTACTTATTATAACTGTAAAGTTCCCAACTCATTTTGATGTTTTGTTGCAGAGTTATGCCAGGTAAGAGGTAGCGGCCATTTTTTCAATGTTCCTAAAAAATGCGGTTACACCGTTTAAAAGGCTTCGCAATCTTGAGAATAGTTGAGTATTGAACTCAGCGTCCACAAAAACCCCAATACACAAGTTTTCACAATTTTTTGAAAAATTTTGAAACGGCAGCTTTTTCCACATTGACACCATATGTTTCAAATTTCTACCGTAATCCTACAGTAATGAAGGGAGATGGGTGATTCGTTCTACAATGCAAATCTAAGTTGAAGCCAGCCCCACAAAATGGTATGTGAAGCTAGGCAAAAGACTTCGTGGGAAAAGAGATATTAACGATCAAACGTTCGATACATTTTTTTGGGACACCCTGTATAAGTGACATTATGACAGAAATGGCATCAAGTAACTAGTCATGAAGAGCTGTTCATTCTTTCCGTTCAGTTCCGGTTCGTGCAAGAGAATGGCCCGTAGTAAAGCTTGATCAGTTGAGGTGAACTCAACTTATCCCATCAGTTCACCTTAGGTGAGGTGAACTTATCACCGTCCACGTTCCCATGTTATAAGATGGTCAAGCCAACTGATAGTTGACCATCTGTCCACCTGCCGCAGTCAACTCTATCAGTTCACGTTCAAGTCACCTCAACGTGAACGGATGTTAGAGTGATCCAAATAGTGTGCAGAAGAGGAGACGCAGACAAGAGGTGACTGCATCTAACATAAGTTGCTCCTGAGTAACTTACGATACACACAACTTTGCCAAAAAATGCAGAAAAAATCGGCGCAAAACTGCACAATACCGGCGCCCGAAAAGGGAAGGATCGATGAACAGCTGATTTTGGCGACAAAAGCAAGGATAAAAGTTTTCTTCTTTTTTTGCAGAGCAATCTTAGTTTCTTGTAAAAACTACTTTAGAAGAGAATCTACTTATTTATTACGTTTCATTTATGTTCCAAAAATTTCAGTTTTTCATGAATTCTTCGTCAAAATATGTCAGTTTTGTTTTATCTGTCCATTTGCTAAGTGATATCCTTGTTAGCGGTCATCATCGATTTTTTCGACAGTGGCCGCTATCAAAGATTATCCGGCGATGCAGCAAAAGTTGTGGCGCTAACCGGTGTCGAACCACGGCCGCGCGCGCGTAATTCCAATCGCTTACCCGTTTGACCAAACCAGCTCAAGTGCTTCTTTTTCAAGTACACATTTGATTGCAATGCCTCGGCAGTGATCCGCATCCAAATCAATAGCTGGCCGTATGCTGGACTGAGGCGCGATGACCTCAACTCCGGTCCGCGTCGAGAGAGATGCCTTGATGGGGGGTTTACTACGGGCCAATGTATGCCGCTTCAAGCGCTTTGCGAAGAAACCCTTATTCAGCCCCAATCTTTTCATGGCCAGGTGCCCAAAATCCCTTTCCACAGTTTCTCTCCTGAAATTGCCCTGTTTCACTTTTACTCTTTTTTCTCTCTCCCCTTAGTTAACTTCCTCGAAATCTCGATGTAGGAGCAGCCCATACTCTTTTCCGTGGGTTTGGCCCTTTTTATATGGAAACGCTGATCCCAATCTCATTCAACCTTCCTGCCCCGAGCGTTCAAAATTATTCTCCTCCTCCAAATTTTTGCTAGGAGGGTGCCCTGTCACACGTTCTCGTCCCCCCCCCCCTCCCGCTCATTTCACTTTCTCGGAGTTTCCATGTTGGAGCGCAGACTCTTCTCTGCAGGTAATCTGGTCAAAGCACCTGAAAATTTTTTATCCATTATTTTTTTCAAATAGGAGCGCTAAGTTCCACGAACCCAATCCTTCTTTCTATCCAAAGCTGATGTAGCCAATGCACGCGAAAGCACCAACATACCTCAAATCCTATCACGGCCAAAGCGCCCAAAATTATTTCCCCGAACTTTTCTTTAAAACCGCTCTGTCTCACCCGCCTATTTTTCTCTTTCTTTCTCTCTCTCTCGCTCTCCCTTTCTTTCTCTCTCTACCAACACCTAACTCTCACTCTCTCCTTCATCTTACTTTGTCAAAGTTCGGAAAAGCCCAGACTCTTCTATGTGTTTCCTGGCCCATTTTTGAACGGTATAGTTGCTTCTACGATGCCCATTCCTTCTCTCTTTCTCCCTACCCAGGAGTTCAAAGTTATCTCCCCCCTCTCCAATTGCTGATAAGCAGGCGCTCTGTCATACGATCCCTCTTCTTTCCTCCTCCCCTATTTTACCTCCTCGGAGTTTCCATGTTGGAGCCCAGTTTTTCTCCGCGGATATTCTGGTTATCTTACTTAATTCTGCCTCCTTTTTTGAATAGAAACTCTAATTCTATAGTGCATTATATGGCAACCTGAAGACCTATCTCCGCGGCGTTGTTCTGGCCGGCCCAGTTTCCTTCTGTTTGAATCTTGTTTTAAAGTGCGCACTTTTCATCTCTTCCTGTTTCCATTTCCACACTCCCGACGTTGGCATGTCACGGCAAACCTCTTTTCCAAAGTTTTAATGACGTCTTTACAATTGTCTCCTTCACAACTTTCATAGATAAACTTCTGAGTTCCATCATTCTCCCTCACAACTTTTATAGACAATATGCTGCTCCCTATAATTTTTCTTATCTCTGAAACTGACAGACAAAATGTTGAGTTCCTCTCTTTCGTCTTTTCCACAAAGCTTCAATAGTCCAATTCTTCAAACCGGGGAAGGAATCGCAGCTCAACACAAACATATTTCGAGACCTGTATGCATCAAAATCCCTGCGCAAGGAGAGCAGCGTCTTGATGAAGGAAAAGCCGCCAATGACTACCCGCGGCCCCATAGCGAGAACGCCTTTCCCCCTCTCCGCATGGATTTAAATTACACGGGCCTAAAGTGGCAGATATGGAGTTTAAAGTCTCCGTCTATGAGTACTTTCTTATCATTTTTCAACAAAAACATGTCGAAGAGCAGTGCGAATGTTGTGAAAGCCGCGTTGTCTAGCTTTTCTTATAGTGGTAATCCACAGCGGCCAACATTATTTCTTTCAGAATCATTTTTCTCTCTTCAAAGTCTCATGGTATGTCCTGCCGTCTTAACCCTTTCGGACCTGACTTTTCCCAGTAGGGAAGGAATTTTTTTCTCATTGATTTTAACTTAAAGGCACATAAATAACACTTCAGTTAAGTTTGGAAAGTTTTCGACCATACAGTAAGAATTAACAAAATGGTGGCATTTGCCACCAACAGGTTTAGTGGATTACCTTTTACTTCACCTCCTATCTACAATGGAATGTTCTGGAACAATTTTGATGTTTCGTCAGGCAAAGATGAAACTTACATTTTTCACACTGATCGAAAATGTCCTTCACAAGACTCTAGTTTACATCGTTGTTCGTTATCGTTTTCATGTATCGCCAGGATCAGATGTTGTCATATTTAACATCACTCAGAGGTCTTAATCTGGACTTCACGTGTTTTCTTGGAACGGTTTAGGTGCATTCACGATATTCGAAAAACTGGACACCATTCTTCCTTGTTTTGGTTTATTAGCGATACCAGAAAACTTTTCTTTTCGCATCTTTGTGCTCTTTTGTCGCTTTCTCCAATGTCTCCGAACTCCTCGTTAACATCATCTTCGCCAATGATGCGACTACAGCTTCCCTCAAGGTGATTTGTTGAGATATGCTAGTTAGGTTCTTGTCGGGGCTCGGCAAGAGTCCGTTTCTGGGCTTTTTGAAAACGAACTTCCCCCTGACTTTCGGTTATTTTACGAAGTCCCCTGTGACCCTTGCTCTACCCCCCCCCCCCATCCGATTGTTGGTGGATCCTTACATACTTACTTAGTTCTTGACAAAACCATTTACCTGCTGCGAGCTGAGAATCTCGCAAATTCAAGCCAAACTCTTGAAGAAAAACCACAAAATCCACAGAATTATCTTCATAAAGCCCTAGATGGCCACAGAACGATTGAAATAGATCACGAACTGAAGAAAGAAACAGATGAAGTAAGAAGAATGGAAGAAATCATCAAAATATCGAAAAAAAGCTAGAACTGAAAATGAAAATTGAAAAGAAGAAGAGGCAAAACGATATCTAATAAGGCGATTTTCGGAAAAAAAAGAGGATGAAAAACGACGGACAGGGGGTGATATGAAAATGTTACTATGCTCAAGGATAGATTCTTGACCGGGGCATCCGTCCACGCTAAATAGATTCAAAACTTATGTGAAGTGATAAAAATGTATGCTCCAGACGATCTCAGATCGTCTGGTGGCCGTGAGATGATCTAATTTTGGAAAAGGTATTACTTCACATAAGTTTTCAAATTTTTTTACATAATCCTTCCGCGAGTAATTATCTAAGTATGCAGTTCAATTTTGGTGTCATATGATTCTGTGTGCGCTGTAATCAAGCAATTTGTTTATTTTAAAGGCAGTGGCTCGGCAAATCTCAACATAGTCAAATTTTCGCTTACCTGGGGTTATATAATACGCTGGTTCCGAAAATCCACTTTTGAGAGCTTAAAAAGGCCAAAACGAGCATTTCTCAATGCCCTTCCCTTTGGAATTGGACGAGTGCTGCAAGGCTGATGACGCCGAATCGTTGCAGGACCCAATGGTTATACTGCGGCAAATAGCGTCCAGTGGTGAGAAGAATTGCCAACTCGTCCAAATGCGTGTAAGAGTGGCCTGCGCGTGTAAGTTTGAGACCAATTTTCTCGGCAAGGAAGACATGCCGTGCAACCGGGATTGCAGTGTTTTCATACGTGGGCAATAAGGAGTCTACCGCGTTAAAATTTTGAGTTGCTGAGTTTTGCCGAGCCACTGCCTTTAAAATAAACAAATTGCTTGTTTACAGGCACACAGAATCATATGACACCAAAATTGAACTATATTTAGAAAATTACTTGCGGAAGGATTATGTAAAAAGATTTGAAAACTTATGTGAAGCTTTGTGAAACTTTTTCCATAATTAGATCGTCTCCAGACGGCCACCAAATGACTTGATATCGTCTGGAGCATATATTTTCGTCACATCACATAAGTTTCAAATTCTTCTATCATGGACGGACTCCTCGGTCAAAAATCTATCCCTGAGCATAGAAACATTTTCATATCATCCCCTGTCCGTCGTTTTTTATCCTCTTTTTTTCCGAAAATCGTCAACTTTCTGCATCCTCTGCTTTCATATTTTCACTTTCAGTTTTATCTTTTCAAAATTTTGATAATTTCTTCCATTCTTTCCTCTTCTTCTTCTTTCTTTCGCTCGTGATCTAGTTTCGTGATCTGTTTTGATCGTTCTGTGACCATATAGGGCTTTATGAAGCAAAATTCTGTGGATTTTGTGGTTTTTTTGAGAGTTTGACCCGAATCGGAGGGGAGAGGGGTAGAGCAAGGGTCAAAGGGGATTCGTAAAATTTCCGAAAGTCAGGGGGAAGTTCGTTTTCAAAAAGCCCAGAAACGGACTCGTGCCTGGCCCTGAGTGCAATGAAAGCGGTCAAGCATGAGAATGATTTTAAGTTAAATTCCCTTCATTGAAAGATTATTACCACTGGCAACTAGCACGTGAATTCAGGTGACACAAATATCGATGTTCTTTACAGAAGACTCTGTTTTCATACTGCGACAAAAGACAAGAACCGAGGTAAATCTAATCCTGAAAAGCTGTACCGCTCTTCAAGGCAAAAAGGCTAACTTTAGATGCTTTGCCACTTGTGAGCCGATCTTTTGCGAGACTGTTCTTGACTTTTGCGAGACTGTTGAGACGGCCAGTCAGTAGAAGGCCCTTGTTGCCAACTGGCAATGGAAAAGGGAATGCGTGATATCGAGAAGGGAAAACACCTCCATCGCTACCATAGAGCAAACATTTTATCTTACCATAACGATCATGTTTTGCTACAAACTGCCATACTGGACATGAACCTTAATTTTCGGCCGTAGTAAAGAATGGCTTGGGAAGAAGCATGAACAAGTCGAAAAGGGAGAAGATTTTGTAAGTGAGAGGCAAGCCAATTGAATGCGCAGTAATAAGCATAAAAACCCGATTACAAACGTGATAACACCATGACTATGAAAGCCACCACTTGCAAAGAAGACTGCAACCACTAAAAGAACTCTGGTCGATTACATGTCTATCCCACGAAGAGGACATGTAAGTATTTGTCTTAATATGGAAGTGTTGAGGAGAAGTAATATGATTTGCCACTTGTCGATGACAAGCTGATGGCACAGTCATGAAAGCCACGGTTTTTTGGCTCAATCTTTCGGAGTTTTCTCTGATCCGCTTGGAGATGGGACAAGATCTACAAAAAAAAACGTTTCTTGCCAGGCCCTGATTGACAACTTTCCGTGATGTGTGCCAGCTTGACAGCGCCTATGTTGCCGCCAAGTTGGCATAGATGTCTAGCATGGTTCAATACTTTGCCTAAAAATTTCGAAATGTGTCTTTCAACTTGAAAGAGCTTTTGACCGAAATTTTTAACCGAAGCCTTACGATTGTCTCCCGGGCGAGCGAGAGCAAGACTGACTTGAATTTGTTTAATTTCCCTGACGATAGAGCCAGTGCAGAGCCAGTGTCTGAGTACCCGGACTTGATTTAATGCTTAGCTGCGGGACGAACCCTTCATCAAAGCTTAAGAGCTTTCAAATGTCTTAACCCTGCCCATACCGTCAAAAAAATCACCGCCATGCGATTAGTGCAATTGGACAACTGCTATACGTTGTAAGTCCTCTTATCTTTGAACCTCGGCATGTTCTTGAGGATGAATAATTTCAATTGCTATATTATGCCGTAACAGGTTGCTATAGATGATATACTTTATTACCCGACGTTTCGGCAAGACGCCGTCTTCAGGGGCTGAAAAGGCGTCAATCACATTGATACACACAATCTCTGCCGCCAAATATCTCCACCGACTTGCCACTCGATTCGTCTTGAGTGAAGGCAGGGAGTTTGAGGGCGAAGGTTCACCCACCAAGTATATCACCGATGTTGTAGCTAACAGCCGCTTCGGGTGTGCTTGGTCGAGTGCGATTTCAAATGGGCACCCAAGCTACTGCGGGACTGTTTAAGTAGGGCACACAATCTTATAGTTTACAGTATGACAGATACGGCATTAAGTCACTCGTGATAGATAATTTCTCATTCTTGCTGTTTAGTTTGGGCTCACGAGCAAGAATGTAGGAGCCTTCTAAGGCTTTTCGTGCGGAAATTTGGTGTTCGTGGGCCAAGATTATGCACCTGATATCGTAATCAACTCCGTTATGTTCGGTCATTCTATGCTTTCCCAGTGAACAAATCATGCTTTGCCTCTTTTTGCTAGCTAGATGTTCACTGATACGCACACCTAGTGGCCGGCCGGTTTCACCAATGTATATGGCAGAGCACTTCGCACACTCAATTTGATACACAACACCAGATTTCGCACAATCTTCGAATTGTCCGTATGGGCACACAACGCAGTTTCTTGTTATACAAGCTTTATCGTACAATCTATTGCGTATTAACAGCTTTCTGACGTTGTCTCGCGGGATGTTAACTAAGACGACATCTTTATCAAGCTGTGCTTGTATCAGACACTGTTTGACTGCAGCAGTGACCCTTTCGGAGATAAAAGGCAAGCATAATGGTACTCTATTGGTAGCTTGTTCGCCTGTCTTTACAGTGTTTCTTTTCGAACATCCGTGTCGCATAACATATCCATTCGAGGCTATAATTTCGGCTGCCAGCTTCAGTGACTCCTGCCTTTCCTCATTACCGCTGCAGATCTGCGTCGCTGTTTTGATCATATTACGTACGACGGCTCGTTTGACAGCTTCTGGATGTGCGGATTTTGCGTGCAAGATGATGTTCTTATTACTGTCTTTACGAAACCACTTCACGTGAACCGTTCCATTGCTCAGCATCAGTTGTGTGTTCAAAAACGGTAGCCAACCGTCGCGCGGTTCCTCCCTCGTAAAACTTATGTATCTCGACTGTTGATTTAGTATTCGGAAACATTCGTCCATTTCGGACTTTGTCGACGTGACTATGCAACAGTCGTCGACATAACGACGATACATAAGCGGGGCTCGGGATAGCACCGGTTCTTCTACTTTGCTCATGAAACATATTGCTAACACGGGTGCCAATCGCTGGCCCATTGCCAGTCCTCTTGTTTGTGCGTAATATTTTCCCGACCATTTGAATATATTGCAATCTAAGCATTCCTTGGTGAGAGTCACGATGCGGCTTTTACTGAGACCATACGTCAACATATTTTTACAATGTAACTCTAGCATCTCAGATAAAGCTTGTAAGGCTTTGTCATTAGAAACATTAGTGTATAATGACACGACATCAAATGACTCAATTGCGCAATCGGACGTGAACTTTGTTTGATGCAAACACTCAAGGAAGTGATTAGTATTGCTCAAGTGGGCGGGAATCTTGTTCAAGAGCTGGCTGATGATTTTGTTGAGGAACCACGATATGCGATCGGTTGGCCCGTTTACGCAACTGACGATGGGCCGTATCTTGTATGATTCAGCGGAAGTGGAGCGCATTTCGGATGTAGACAGTTTGTGCGTCTTGATTAAGCTATAGAAAACGGGGCAAGTGGGTGTTTCTATTTTGAGCCTACTGAGAAATTTTTCATGCAGACCAGCTTCTCTACCTACTATTGTCCATATGTGGTTTAACCGCTTACACTGTGAGATAAACTCTTTTTCGGTTGCAGGTTGGTAGACAGTTTTATCTGACAGATGCAGTTCGGTTATTTCGCGATCCAGGTTTTGTGGCATAACAACGAACTTCCCGCTTTTATCACTGACTGATAGGCGAATGGTGCCATTATTAGTCAGCTTTTTCAACTCTCTGAGGCCTTCTTGCTGTGCGCGTGTCAAGTTGTACTTTCTTATAGTTTCGTTTTCCTTGAGAATTTTTAAAATGCTCAATGAGAGTATTCGAAACTTAATGTCCGCGGCAGCATATGGTTCAGGCTCTTTGTAGAACGAGGATGGAAACGGAACTGGCGGTAATACTCGTCTACTCAAAGCATCGTTGGATTGCGGTTGATCGTCATGCTTCAATTTGATCCTGAGTTGGTCTCTTAATCGTTGTAATGACCCCAACACGCTGCGGT
This sequence comes from Cylicocyclus nassatus, assembly GCA_958299035.1. Taxonomy (NCBI): domain Eukaryota; kingdom Metazoa; phylum Nematoda; class Chromadorea; order Rhabditida; family Strongylidae; genus Cylicocyclus; species Cylicocyclus nassatus. The sequence continues at coordinate 26,029,928 of CATQJL010000316.1, forward strand.
ATGTTGTTGCGCTTATTTTCTGTGCAGGTGCGAAAGAAGGTCCTAGGCTCAGCAATTCGATAGCATTGCGTGAAATCTGAGCATTACCTAACACTGTGACTCTAGCCGTTTTTTCGTTCGTGGTGGACTGAGTACCCGTACTGTCGTTATGGTGATTTGGTAGATTCCCCTCAACTCTCATCAAACTCGACCTACCTTCACTCAAGAGTCTTTCGAATTTTCGACAAAGTGCGGCCTTGACACTAGACCGCAAAGAGTCGCAGATCTGTTTTGAAGCATTTTCAATCCTCCTCCAATCAGTATCACTTAAATATCGTCGACAGGAATGTTCTTTAGCTTCACACTTCAATAGGCTCGAGTATAACACGCGTTGCTTCTCCTTGATCACCATCATAAGGATGTTCATGTAGAGTTTGCGTATTCTTTGATGGTTCTCTGATAGGCCGCATGTTGATCCCAGCTTTTTATTTGTAATGAATCGTGGGAGCGTTTCGGTCGACTTGCAGCGCTTGAGGAAGATTAGCTGCTGACGGGTGACGACGACCTTCTGGCGAAGCGCTAAAGCTTCGCGCACTAATGAGGACAGATTCGGCGGTACATTTGTGATTATGTTGTAAGTCCTCTTATCTTCGAACCTCGGCATGTTCTTGAGGATGAATAATTTCAATTGCTATATTATGCCGTAACAGGTTGCTATAGATGATATACTTTATTACCCGACGTTTCGGCAAGACGCCGTCTTCAGGGGCTGAAAAGGCGTCAATCACATTGATACACACAATCTCTGCCGCCAAATATCTCCACAGACTTGCCATTCGATTCGTCTTGAGTGAAGGCAGGGAGTTTGAGGGCGAAGGTTCACCCACCAAGTATATCACCGATGTTGTAGCTAACAGCCGCTTCGGGTGTGCTTGGTCGAGTGCGATGTCAAATGGGCACCCAAGCTACTGCGGGACTGTTTAAGTAGGGCACACAATCTTATAGTTTACAGTATGACAGATACGGCATTAAGTCACTCGTGATAGATAATTTCTCATTCTTGCTGTTTAGTTTGGGCTCACGAGCAAGAATGTAGGAGCCTTCTAAGGCTTTTCGTGCGGTGTCAAGGCCGCACTTTTCGAAAATTCGAAAGACTCTTGAGTGAAGGTAGGTCGAGTTTGATGAGAGTTGAGGGGAATCTACCAAATCACCATAACGACAGTACGGGTACTCAGTCCACCACGAACGAAAAAACGGCTAGAGTCACAGTGTTAGGTAATGCTCAGATTTCACGCAATGCTATCGAATTGCTGAGCCTAGGACCTTCTTTCGCACCTGCACAGAATATAAGCGCAACAACATACCGCAGCGTGTTGGGGTCATTACAACGATTAAGAGACCAACTCAGGATCAAATTGAAGCATGACGATCAACCGCAACCCAACGATGCTTTGAGTAGACGAGTATTACCGCCAGTTCCGTTTCCAGTACTCTGCGTTGATACCACTGCTCCATATGCTGCCGCGGACATTAAGTTTCGAATACTCTCATTGAGCATTTTAAGAATTCTCAATGAAAACGAAACTATAAGAAAGTACAACTTGACACGCGCACAGCAAGAAGGCCTCAGAGAGTTGAGAGAGCTGACTAATAATGGCACCATTCGCCTATCAGTCAGTGATAAAAGCGGGGAGTTCGTTGTCATGCCACAAAACCTGGATCCCGAAATAACCGAACTGCATCTGTCAGATAAAACTGTCTACCAACCTGCAACCGAAAAAGAGTTTATCTCACAGTGTAAGCGGTTAAACCACATATGGACAATAGTAGGTAGAGAAGCTGGTCTGCATGAAAAATTTCTCAGTAGGCTCAAAATAGAAACATCCACTTGCCCCGTTTTCTATAGCTTAATCAAGACGCACAAACTGTCTACATCCGAAATGCGCTCCACTTCCGCTGAATCATACAAGATACGGCCCATCGTCAGTTGCGTAAACGGGCCAACCGATCGCATATCGTGGTTCCTCAACAAAATCATCAGCCAGCTCTTGAACAAGATTCCCGCCCACTTGAGCAATACTAATCACTTCCTTGAGTGTTTGCATCAAACAAAGTTCACGTCCGATTGCGCAATTGAGTCATTTGATGTCGTGTCATTATACACTAATGTTTCTAATGACAAAGCCTTACAAGCTTTATCTGAGATGCTAGAGTTACATTGTAAAAATATGTTGACGTATGGTCTCAGTAAAAGCCGCATCGTGACTCTCACCAAGGAATGCTTAGATTGCAATATATTCAAATGGTCGGGAAAATATTACGCACAAACAAGAGGACTGGCAATGGGCCAGCGATTGGCACCCGTGTTAGCAATATGTTTCATGAGCAAAGTAGAAGAACCGGTGCTATCCCGAGCCCCGCTTATGTATCGTCGTTATGTCGACGACTGTTGCATAGTCACGTCGACAAAGTCCGAAATGGACGAATGTTTCCGAATACTAAATCAACAGTCGAGATACATAAGTTTTACGAGGGAGGAACCGCGCGACGGTTGGCTACCGTTTTTGAACACACAACTGATGCTGAGCAATGGAACGGTTCACGTGAAGTGGTTTCGTAAAGACAGTCATAAGAACATCATCTTGCACGCAAAATCCGCACATCCAGAAGCTGTCAAACGAGCCGTCGTACGTAATATGATCAAAACAGCGACGCAGATCTGCAGCGGTAATGAGGAAAGGCAGGAGTCACTGAAGCTGGCAGCCGAAATTATAGCCTCGAATGGATATGTTATGCGACACGGATGTTCGAAAAGAAACACTGTAAAGACAGGCGAACAAGCTACCAATAGAGTACCATTATGCTTGCCTTTTATCTCCGAAAGGGTCACTGCTGCAGTCAAACAGTGTCTGATACAAGCACAGCTTGATAAAGATGTCGTCTTAGTTAACATCCCGCGAGACAACGTCAGAAAGCTGTTAATACGCAATAGATTGTACGATAAAGCTTGTATAACAAGAAACTGCGTTGTGTGCCCATACGGACAATTCGAAGATTGTGCGAAATCTGGTGTTGTGTATCAAATTGAGTGTGCGAAGTGCTCTGCCATATACATTGGTGAAACCGGCCGGCCACTAGGTGTGCGTATCAGTGAACATCTAGCTAGCAAAAAGAGGCAAAGCATGATTTGTTCACTGGGAAAGCATAGAATGACCGAACATAACGGAGTTGATTACGATATCAGGTGCATAATCTTGGCCCACGAACACCAAATTTCCGCACGAAAAGCCTTAGAAGGCTCCTACATTCTTGCTCGTGAGCCCAAACTAAACAGCAAGAATGAGAAATTATCTATCACGAGTGACTTAATGCCGTATCTGTCATACTGTAAACTATAAGATTGTGTGCCCTACTTAAACAGTCCCGCAGTAGCTTGGGTGCCCATTTGAAATCGCACTCGACCAAGCACACCCGAAGCGGCTGTTAGCTACAACATCGGTGATATACTTGGTGGGTGAACCTTCGCCCTCAAACTCCCTGCCTTCACTCAAGACGAATCGAGTGGCAAGTCGGTGGAGATATTTGGCGGCAGAGATTGTGTGTATCAATGTGATTGACGCCTTTTCAGCCCCTGAAGACGGCGTCTTGCCGAAACGTCGGGTAATAAAGTATATCATCTATAGCAACCTGTTACGGCATAATATAGCAATTGAAACTGCTATACGCCCTATTTCATGCCGACAAATCATGCATGTCGGTCGTGTTAGCTGTCCGGCGCGATGGGTCGCTGACCGTGTTTTCCTAGACCATACCTATTCCAACGAAATCGCCCTGATTTGGCCGAAATCTTGCGATATCGCGTCACAAGTTTGAAACCAGCGACGGGGCGATATCGCTGAAACTGATTTCTTTCCCGAAAGTTTTTGAAGTAGTTCTTTTTTTTGGGTGATGTTTTTCTGCAAGGGCATTCAGAAATGAAGGATTGTTTCTCTCAATTCATGTTTTTCTGTGGTATCGTGCTTGTCATGGTCATTCATGCCTATTTTATGCTACTTACTATTACTTTGTCGTTCTGTGAGATTTAGATGTATGTCACGTATATGCTGCTTACAATCAAAAATATCTTATATGCTAGGTCCAAGATAATAAAAGTTTTGGCCATGTTTTCAGGGACGTCCGCCGCCGAATAGCCGAATATTTGTCAATGTTTGGTTGCTTGCCTGGTTATATTTGGTTCTAGAAGACGTAGTTCGTAAAGGACTACAAATCGCAATTGCAAGTAGTGTCCAGTGTCCGTATTCATCAACGAACCCTGAGGATTGAATTTACTCCCAGGGTTAGTTTAACCCTCAGGATTCATTGGCCGTATTCATCAACCATACGGTAGGGTTTGCCACCAAACGCAATCCACCCGTATCGATCAACGAACCTGTGGCCGTATTCATCAACGTACCCTATGGTTGATGAATACTGCCAATGAACCCTGAGGGTTAAACTAATCCTTGGGATAAAGGCGTCAGTTACGCGTGTGCTGTGCAAACTCACATCACAGAATGCCTAAGTACGTGCTAAATTCACTTTATACTTCTACCAGTGCGTCACCTCTGCTTCGCAGAGGTTCGCACTGGCTCTACTATCTATGTGCCTTACTCATTCTCGTAAAATCGTGGCACTGGAACTCACCGCGTTATGCCGACTACCACGAATAAAATGTAAACAACCACTCATTTAGAAAGTCTTTTCACGTGAGATCGGTGGTTTCGCGTGGATGAAACTTTTCGCAGAAAGACAAACGCAAATTTGAATAGGTTTTTGGATTTGTCATGACTTGGTAGTCGCCATAAAGGTAGTGATAACCGTGAACTACATCTCTGTACGAAAATCTTCTCAAACGCTTAGCTAGAACCTTAATATTGACCATTTACACAACCAACTCGTTTTGGCGCCGTTTTCGTTATGTAGTAAACTTTCGACCACTTTTCTGGCTAAACTCCATCGCTTGCACATTTGCTTACCAAACTCATCCACGACTCTGCAAAAAGTGGTGATACGGACCGAATTTTGCGGTACAGAAGCCAGGTGAACCCGTTTTGCGCGCAATTCCTGAGGGATCCACTCAACGAATCTACTCGTGCTTTTGCATGTTGGACTTTCATGAAGGTAGCATGCGCTATAGAAAATTTGGGCTTAGAACGCTGGCTGGAACACGCTCCACGAATTTCGTAACAGACACACACACACAAAGTCACGTAAACATCCTTAGCCCGTTATTATAAGTCATGATTCTTTCACTGTTATAGTAGTATAATCAACGAATAAGCTTCCAACACTGTTTTTATAGTGCATCTCTAGCATATTTGTGCAGCATCCAAACAGCGTGAGTTTATTTTCATGTGTGCAATTGTGCGTGTAAGTTCTACTTTTGCGCAGTTCGTTATACCGGGCTTGTGCTACTCTTTTAGGGGTCAATGCGTGTTATCATAAAGTGGTTCTTCGGTTTTGGCACTTGTCAGGAATGCGCAACCATTTTTCCTCGTCGCATTCACCAAAGCTAGAATTCTTTTTCTTGCGAACTCAGTGTTTCATGTACTTCGAATTTGAACATAAAGCGAAGTCGAAACTAAATACGATAACAACAACTAATACTAAATACTCAATACTCGTTGATCGTTTTTAATAAAACTATTAGATGCGAGTAAATGTTTGCATGAAGTGTCAGGGTAGAGTTAACCTTGCTCTAAGCTAGGGTTAAATTAACCCTGATAAATTACGTAAGTTTTACCCTCCAGGGTTAGTTTAACCCTCAGGATTCGTTGATGAATACGGGTTAATCGCTTTCGGGGTAAGGTTTACCCTCAAGGGTAGATTTAACCCTCAGGGTTAAGCCTACTCTGTGTTTCATGACTACGGGTTAATTGCTTTCCTGGGTTAAACTAACCCTCCAGGGTTAGTTTAACCCTCAGGGTTCGTTGATGAATACGGCCACAGGAGGACATTACCATTAATTATGCAGGCTTGTTTCTCATCCTTTCTTCCGTGTGTGTTCTCCGTCCTTGCCACTATCTTTGCTTTCATTAATCAAGATATCCCTTGTTATTTTGCTACTAGCTGGCTTACCCGGCTCCTCCCGGCCCTGTCAGTGCTATGATTCAGGTTTTAACCCTATCCCTATAGAACCTTTTCCTGTGCCCAATTCTACGTGACAATTCCCTATTCCCGCTTTGTTAGTTATCAGCGTGCTCGATTCCCCCCCCTGTGCCAAATTCATACCCCGTAGGTGAACTCTGCAAAAAAATCCATAAAAATCGTTAGAATCGGTATTAAGCATTCGGCCCTGTGTCGCCTTACCGAGCGGTCGCTCCATGCTCCCGCTGTTCCCGCTCTCGACTGATTTGCTCTACGGGCTACATTGGCGACTCGACTATTCGGAAATTTTCTTCTGATATTCTTGCGGCACGTCCCTATGGAAACCCCAATATGTCCTTTGGCGCCCCAGGAGAGACAGAAAAAAAAAGACGACTTCAGTTTGATGAATCTACTCCCCGGATTTTGATCGTGCGACCGAGGACTTGATTAAGGACGAGGACGTTCAGTCCCTAGAAATATTGACTATTTGAAGTTTTACTTAGGCAAATGTAAGCCCTCCCTAGTTGCCATTACAGAGAGTTGGCTCAACAACATTAATGGTAGTTCTTTATTTGGTGATTTTGCTCTTGATTCAATCTTCCGATGCGATCGCGCTTCAAAAAGGGGAGGTCAGTAATAAGTTCAGCCTTTACTTCGTCTATGGTGAATCAGTGTATGATAGCTATGAGTTATTATGTTGTGATACTGCAGGGTGTAAACCCATACGATGGATATTGGTCTATAGATCCCCGTCTTGCGCCTCCTACCAAACAGAACAAATGATAAGAGCACTTACGGATTTGCTAGCCTGCAACAGCTCAGTTGTGCTTTTGGCAGATTTTAATTTTCCGGATTCAATCTGGGAAGGTAGTATTGGGGCAGCTACCACTGCTCAGTCCAGAAGTTTTGTGCAAATGTGTTGACTACACAGGCTTGTACAAAAGGCCAAGTTCAGCACTTTGGGTCACCATGTGTTGGATTTAATTTTCACTAATGATTCAACATTGGTATACGGAGTTTCTGCAGGGGAGCCGCTGGGTAATAGTGATCACGCATCAGTTAGGTCCAGGGTCAGCTGTCACGATTTCGAAAACGAAGGTGTAGAGTATTACAGAGATTTTAAGCATATGCAACTAGAGAATTTGTCTTAATACCTGTCCACTGTGGATTGGTATGGGTCCTTCAATACTGTTAACACAGTTGATGAGATATATGAACTATTTCTTAGTACTCTATCATGCAATTGATCAATATGTTCCTCTTGCTTGCCGCTCCTCGAAGTAATCTGAGATTCCAGATTACCTTAGAAACCTTGATCAAAGAAGAAAGCAAGCACGGGAAAGGGCAATGAGTGGCAGTGATAACATGGGTTGGGAGGCCTTCCGAAAGCTTAATGGTAAGTTTAACAAAAGGCTCAAGAAATATTATTCGGCACTTGAAACAAAGGTGATCAGCTCGGGCAACAAAGCGTCTTTTTTTCGGAATGCTTGACTTAAGACTCAAAATAAAAGAGAAATTGGAGTTTTGCTTACCGAGGATGGTAAAATCATTTATGAGGTTAGAGAGAAGGCGAACTGTTTTGCAAGCGTATTTGAAAAAAAGTTTTCGGAGGAAAATATTTCGGATACTATAGAAACTTCTTCCGAATTTCAGCAGATGAGCGATGGAGTTTGGTTTCAAAGTGAAGACATATATCAACTTTTAGTCAGATGGCCCAAATCGTCTTCACTTATTCCCGTTTTTTTGGCATTTCACTTTATCAAGTTTATAGCTCATATTATTTGTGGTCCTCTGCAATTTATATTCAATTTGTGTATGATGCGGAGTGAAGTCCCTTCTAGATGGAGAGTATTTTTTGTTACACCAATTCCGAAAAATAAGCCAATGACTTGTCCGAGCAATTTCAGACCAGTAAGTATAACTTCCATATTTTCGAGACTGTTTGAGAAAATCTTGAAAAAAATGCATCGTCAGTCACTTAACTGATAAAAAGGTTATTTCTTCCTCTCAGCATGGTTTCCAAAAAAGAAAATCCACTGTCACAGCGATTCTCCAATCAATGAATGACTGGACCTTCGAGTTGGATAAGGGGTGTAGCACCGATGTTATTTAATTAGACTTTGCAAAAGCATTTGATAAGGTCCCGCATAGTAAACTAATAAATAAATTGAAAGCAGTCGGTCTGCATTTCCGTATAGTTGTTTGCAAATGCGTTTTTAGAGTGTAGATCTTTTGTAGTTCGTGTTGGCAAAGCTTTCTTTGAACCTAGAATAATGCAATGTGGTGTACCTCAAGCAGGGGTATCATCTCCCATTCTTTTTAACATTTATACCTACGAACTCCCTCGTATACCATTGTTGAAGAGTGTATCTTGTTCTGCTTCTGCCGACGATTTCAAGTTATATGGGGTTGTTATGGATGTTGCCGGTCATGATCGGCTGCAGAGTGCTCTTGATGAGATTTATTGCTGGTCGCAGATATGGGGTCTTCCTATCTCGAAAGAAAAAACAAAAGTGATGCACATTGGGGCAAGTAAACCTGAGTATCTTTATTCATTAGGGGAGACTTCATTTAAGTCTGTTGAGGAGGTCAGAGATTTAGGGTTTCTGGTTAAGAATAATCTTCGTTTTGATGACCACTGTAAAAAGATAGTTGACCAAGGTACAGTGGCGGTGTTCAATCTGTTTAGGGCGCTTTCAACAAGAGATCCGGTAGTTCTTTTGAATGCTTATAAAAGTTACATAAGGCCTGTGCTTGAATATGGTACTGTGATGAACAATCCCTACAAGCGCAAAAGTATTGATTAATTGGAGAAAGTTCAAAATAGCTTCACACGTAAGCTATTGATTAGAACTGTTGGGTTTGTCTATAATCAGATTCCAAGTAGTAGAACCCGCAATAGAAACCTTGGGTTAATGACACTGGCCTGCAGAAGGAAGAAATTAGATTTTATCATGGCCCATGAAATATTCTATGGAGACTGTGGATTGAATCGTGATTCGTATTTCACAACTAAGATATCAAAAACTAGGGGCGGTACAAAAAAATTGATTATTCCAAGATCTAAGTTCGAAGAAGAAAACTTCATATGTGGAGTTTTGTCTGATATAGATACACTTATCCGTGAACGAGTGTTTGTTCCTAAGCTTGCTTCTTTCAAAAGATTGTTAAGGAGCCATTTGCAAAAAAAATGAATTTCATTGATTGTTTCGTTATGGCATTGTTTTGATCTTTCTTTGTTAGTTCTGTTGATCTTTATCTGTTTTCCGTAAGGTTTCCCTACGTAATAAAATAAAATAAAATAAAATAAATAAAATAAATAAAATAAATAAAATAAATAAAATAAAATTAATGATAACGAAAAGTAGCCTATGACACCCGCCCGGCCCTGAAGTGTATGTGTGTCAAGTTTGGCCCGGATCGGTTCAGAAATAAAAATTTTTATTTGGAACATACGTACAGACAGACAGACAGACAAACAGACACTCAGCTTTACGTATAAAATTATTTCGTCTTTTCTACAGTTTACAGCTAATGTCCTTCGTTCAGTCGCCGTCATATGGGTCTCAACTTGGTTACATGGATAGTATAAGAGATAGTTTGAAAGATTTGATAATTTTCGTTAGGATTAGGACCATACGAAAGTTTAGATATACAGGGTGTCCCAAAAAATGTAAACACTGTTGGATCGTTAATAACTCCCTTGGTTTCATGTCTTTCGCCGAGCTTGAGCTACATTTCTGTAGAATGAGATTCAACTTCGACTTACAGTATGGTGCGAATCATCGATCGCTCTTCGTTACTGTAGGATTACGGTAGGAGCTTCGACAAGGATTTCAGGCCGTTGGAGGCCGTATTTTGCCTCGGAACAAAACCAAGCAAGCCAAAAACTTTTATGGTATGGCAATGGAAACCGCTGGTTTCGATTACGAAATTTCCTTTTCTTGCGATGCTTCTTCTCAAAGTTATCCCAAGTAGACCGTCATAAGTGAATTCCCAGCATTTGTCAGAAATGTAATTACACCGTCAAAAAAGCTGGAAACACTCGTAAAAAGCTGTGTATTAGAACCAGCATGCGCATAAATCCCAGTACACAATTTTTCAGATTTTTTGAAAATAATTTTGTCAGATGACATATTTCACAATAATTCCACATGTGAAAGTTTACCGTAATCCTACAGTAACGAAGAGCGATCAGTAATTCGCTCTACGCTGTAAATCTAAGTTGAACTTCTCTCTACAGAGTGGTACTTTATGCTCGGCAAAAGGTATGAGAGCAAAGGGGTTATTAACGATCAAACAGTGTTCACATTTTTTGGGACACCCTGTATGTAATTGATTCATTTTGTGTTTGCATAACCGAAATCTACTACAGATTGTTACGCGCCATCCAGCTGTTTTGTGACACAAAGCGCTTGCTGGTGAACACTATAAGAGTCGAAATGCTCTTTTTATACTCGCGAATGATGAGAAGAAGCGGATGCTCAAATATTGATGTACACCTTGCGAATGATCCACCTGTATGAGGCCGAATTTCACCTTGAAGATTCTATAGAAATTGGGATGTTTCTGTTTTTCTTTGAATTTGACTAAAAAACATTTTTAGGATGAAAACTTTCCTCTAGCTTTCAGAACCTGTTTGGAAGCAAAAGAGCCTGCCTACTTACCGGCATTTCTGTTGTGTTAATTAATAGGCTTTTTATTTGCATTTGATTAGACTGCGATTGTTACTGTCATGTTTAGTGACATGATGACGAAGTTGGTCGGTATATACCACCAATCTCATCGAAAATGCTCTTGACAACGCTCTAGCCGACCATATTGTGGTCTTCGATCAAGACCGTCATGCTTCTGTTTAGTGGGCTTATATATGCTGAATAAAGCCGAGGCAAGTCCCTACGATGCATATGTTTAGGCTTTCTTACAATACATGTCTCGTCTTTATATATCCCTGTTCTCGAACTTGCATCACTTCTGTTTGACTGAATACTATCTGTAGCTAGCTTCGAAGAACCTGGACGGACACTTTGTCACTACGCTGAGTCCGCTCGCAAAATTGTAGAGAAAAAATGTGGAGGACGTTATGATAGTAGGAAAAACCTTAGCGACTTTGGTTTTGAGCAACTACGCCAGGTGCGTCGGTTTGCTTTCATCCATTTGTCATTTTTGAATTGAAAACTGCATAATTGATGATTGACCAACTGCAAGTTGCATGATTGCTACAATTTTAGTGCATCTGCAGAGGGCAAATTGCCTCCACCGTTCGAAAACTCGGCTACGTCTGCTAGGGAATGGTGAGCTGTCTCCATATTTTAGAAGTCTAAGTTGACATGAACTACTTGAAGACTTGGGACAACTCACTGCGCCAACACCATGTTCAGGATCGAATTTGAGTCACGTGGACGAATTATTTGGAGCGGTTAACGAGTCGTAGGCGTTGAATCCCTGTCAGTTTTTATTATAAAGCTTGCTATGTTTTTTGCTGCATTTTTTTCACAAAAAGTTTGTGGCTCGCCGACTAGACCTTGTTCGCCCAGTCATGGAATCTTTGGTATGTCCGACAGACGAAAATACGCTGAGAGAACTTGACGAATTCTACGCATAGATGATAGTCTTCTTTGCTTTAGATTCAAGATGAGTATACCTCGTGAGAAAGAGCTGGGATTTCGCACCTAGCGTTTTTAGGTAGTCCTTGTTGTGCCAGAGACAAGGTGCTCGGTATTTGATTGCGTCGCGAGTCGCGCTCTAAAATTGCCAGTTCTTATCACGGCAGTCTCAAACACAAAGCGAAACATAAACGAACTGCAAAGTCAACATAGCAATTACGCCGACTCCTTCAAAGGCTAGTGTGACATTTCATACCTTGGATACTATTAGTTCGTTATTTTGAGGGTCGTTGAAACTTTATAGGATTTCGAGGCTTTCGCATTTCGAATGGATCACATTGCTGAATGTTTTAATCTTAGCGAATCCATACGGATTTATTTATGGGACAGAACATTCTACTACTTTCAAATCGTTAGTGCAAGAGAAGGTAAAACCTGGAGACTTTACGAAATTTGTATTTTTATTTTATTTACAGCTACTGCGAAAAAGTAAATGCTCTACTGAAGGTCGTGCATTGATGCAGTTGAATTTTTAGCACCTACTATTGAAGGTGTGTACTTACACCATTGCGATAAATGCACTTACAATTTTGTTTAAGTTTGAGCCGCTATGCAATTTTCATCCTGTTCCACATACTGCCTTTGTGGAAGGTTATATTGAAGCATTCTATCTACCTGAAAACGGGTGGAGGAGTGGATAAGCAAACACTCAGCAAGTTTTTTTAAACTATCAAAGCCTCTGTTACAACTTTAGTGAGCACCTATGTTAATTAGTCGAGGAAACTGTCGTTCAGTGGTGTCTTATCGAGGCTCTTCAGAGGTGCCTTATATGGCCCTCCCCAACAAAGGCAGGGACCGCAATTAAGCTGTTCGTGCTCGGACCCGAGCGAAGTTTTTCACTGTCCTTTAAACTTTTACCTCCTGTCTCAGTGAATCAGGCGCGCGCAAATTCCTATTTTTGCTATACTAGCAGATGGAAGATTTTTGCCATCAGCTGACTTCGTGAAGATATGAAGAAGGAAATATTCGCGCTGTATTTAGGAAGAGGCGTTGTTTGAATGCTTGTGGTTTTGCAAGCCCTGTCTGACGCGCAGTTTTACTTGAGCCCCTTAGCTCATTACTCAGACTTGGCTCATATGATTTATTTGCAGCCGGGAGGTTCTGAATCCAGCCCTGTCATACTCAAAAGTGCTGTGGACTGCTAAGAGCTTTGAGATTAGATTCGATTTTCTTGGCCACGAGCAAGATTTCTTGATGTCACTAAAGAAGTACGCAGCCCGATTTGCCCAAACACGGGAGGATCCACCAATGATAGCCGCGGCCGGTGAGGCTTCCGTGCGCTCTCATGGTAGTCTGGATCCTCAATGCACACGTTCTTTCCTTACAACTCTATCTAAGACTTCATTTCTTACCCGTTCAATCATAAGAGATGTCACATTTAGAAGATGTTGAACAATAAATTGTGTGAGAAAATACTATTGCATACAAGGAGGCAATCCAAGTCAGACTGAACATATGATAATGAAGGTGCTTTTTTTATAATAGGTAATGGACAATGGTAGCCCGTAGCAAAACGGATAATGCACGCAAAGTGGACGTCACGGTAATTATCTTGTTTATAGAGTGACCATATGCTGTATAGACTATGACCGGTTCGTCTGTTTCTTTCTTCGTACTATGCGCTCAGTTCTAAGGGAGATCACTTTGAAGTGCTGCATTTGGTCAGAACTTTCCCCTCCATAACGGCATAATAAGAATGAAAAAATGTGATCGCACCATACCAAGGCGCATACCCAAACTGTTTGAGCAGCGATTGATTTCTATTTCTTTCAAACATTCATGACTTGCTTGAATCGACTTGTCACACTACTAAACAGTGTGCTTGAAATCACAAAAGCAGACTTCGGACTAGCGAAAATTCAGCTGTTGAGTATGGCCCTAGTGGGCTACTAAATACAACCCCTTATTTCTGGACTAAAAAACTGCAGGTGTGCAAATATCAGGATTTGACCACCGCACCTGAATCGCAGAGACGGGATTGGAAGTTTAAAGGACAGCGAGAGAAGCGCGCTCAGGTCCCGGCACGAACAGCCTGATTACGGTCCCTGCCTTTGTTGGGGAAGGCCATATAGGGCACCTCGGCTCTTCAAAGGCAGCGTCCAGGCGTTCTGGACCTGTGGAGATTCTACGTGGAAAGTACTTTTGCGGTCCAACTAAGGCACTGCTCAAGCGGCAGTGCAGGTGGTGCTCTAACGGCTGAGATATTCCCCTCGAAACTGGACCACGCGATCGTATTCGCATGGATTCATGGCAGTTTCGCGCCAGGACACACCCTTTCCGGCACGAATCCATGCGAAATACGATCATCGCGGGGTCCAGTTTCGAAGGGAATACCTCAGCCGTTAGAGCACTACCTGAGCTGTTGGTTGGGCAGTGGCTTAGTTAGTGCCTCAAAATTACTATTCACGTGAGATCCCCATTTGTCCAGACTTGCCTGGACGCTGCCTTTAAAGCACTTGTGCTTTCTGCGTTGCTCGTCTGTTATACCTACTTAGGAGTACACAGCGAAGCAATGGTTTCACTTCCTGGTGTCGCTATACATGTATCCAAAAAAGCCCGAACAAGAATAATCGATGCTCTAAACGACTAAGAAATTTTTATCTTGGTCCTTCCTTTTCAAGTAGGAAAGGGGAATACAGCATTGTAGGTACTATCAATATCTTGTCCTTTTTATTCTTTCACCACAGGCGTCTGATCAAGTCATCAACTTAGATACTTGTTTTATTTCGCTTGAAATTCTAGATGCTCACTATCTGCGTAGACTTTCTTTCTACCTGTATTTACTACCTTCTCTCACTATGCATTTGTCATTTTCTCTCACAACTTTCCTCCATCAAGTATTGATCATTTTCTGTTGTAATGTATGCATATTATGATGCAAAGATCATAAAAGCTCAGAAAGAAAAATAATTAAGAGATCAATTATTCTGACCGACTGTTGACTGAAGGTCGAAAGTTGCTAATTTCCATGTACATACAAATGTTTAATGTTTGTTAGTCATAAGAATCTTACAAAGAAAACAGGCATTACAGATTGCACAATAATTTGATGACAGAACCATAAGAACATTACATTTACATTACGAAGCGATTAGTTTACATGTCTTTTCGATGCCGGAATCCCTTTGCAAAACGGAGAAGCTAAGGAAGGGGTAATGTAGCCACCTTGCGCGTTCTTTTTTTTTGGCCGCAATCTCTGTCTGAATTTAATTAGCGGCGCTTAGTAGCGTCATATCGAGAAGGAAATGAACGAAATGTGACAGAGTTCGCAAACGCGAATGAGTACCAATTCAAATCAATTTGGGAATAGGATCTCCCCCTTTTGGTAAGAAACTCAGTAATATTAGGTTGTCCCGAAAGTTTTGTCGGTTTTTTTCATCGCTCGCTAAAACTCGCAGAACACCAGTCCATAAACGTTTTAAAGTACCATTTGATTTAGATTTTTAGCCTCTTTCTTACAGCTATGTTTGCTCTCTGAACTACCCTGTCTTTTCAATGTTATCACCATGGCCTTTTGAGCAGCTCAACAGTAACGCCAAACCTTTCCTGAATTTTGAAAATTTTTATCCTGACACTTCTAAGGAGCGCTGGTAACATTTATGTAGAGCAAAGCTTTGGCTATATTGTACCCATTTTAGATTACGTGGGTCGCGTTTACCAAGTCTGTTATATTTATTTATTTAATAAAAACCGCGGCTTTTTGATTACGTTTGCCACGTAAAAGTACCGAAAATTCAAAAAGCAGATTTTTCCAAGCAAATCAAACTTGTTTATGTTGCATAAATAATGTTTAATAAGAATCATGTTTCATTTCGCCGAAATTTCAAAAGATTTCATGTATTTGCTGCAGTTGCGTGTTTCATAACTTTGCCAAAAATCGAGACCTCCGAAGAAATAATTTTTTGAGGCGAAAATCAGCAGATTAGCGGAATCTAAAAATATCCTCTTGTAGTCCAAAAATTTCCCTAATTAATCCTTACTTAACCCTTTCCGAAACTTTGGAATGAAGTTTTCAAAAATTAGCCGAACTTTGAGCAGACAAAAATGACGGGTAAAGAATTCCAGCAATTATCAAAGAAAGCATACAGGATTGAGGTTCGTAGATGTAACCGCAATAAAGAGAAAGAAAAGCTGCATCGAATACTTGCTGAAGCTCTTTCAGGTCTTCATTGTTCGTGGTCTTATAGTGGTTTGAAAAAACCGACAAAACTTTCGGGACGGCCTAATATGATAGGCGAAAAACAAAATTGCTGATGTTGTTAGCAATATAGAAAATTGCAAAAATGTACAAATGAAAAAAAAAACTGAGGATGAATTTACTAATCCCAATGACGCCAAAAAATTACGTAGCATGTGTGCTAAAATGTGCAATTGCACCCAGTCGTTGGATGGCCAAAACTCGCGATGAGCGATTTGATAGCCGCGATCTCGTCGCTACAATCACGGTTTCTTCGGCGATGAAATCGCTGTACGTAGGTTTAGGTTCACGCAGGAATTCACAGCGCTCACTCAGATCAAAATCTTCTCTTAGAACCTCAAACAACACGGTAATCATCTTAAACTTCGAATAAGTGACTATTACTAACATTCATTTCCAGATATGTTTCGGTGCTTATGCGGTTGTTGTCGAACCAAACGGCACTATCAGGAATGCATACATAAACCGTTGTGTAGACTATGACTCCGAACTAACAAGGGAAGCTTGTTTGGTCGAAGTGGCCTTTCTAAACGGGATGTGCACCATATTAAAGGGCATAAACCGCTGATTCCAAATATGCTTCTCTTATCTGCAAGACGCTTATGAACGAGGAGTTATGAGTGTTTTTGGAGGCAAAATTTGAATGTGCATTTGGAATAAAATGTGTTGCTAAAATCTTGTTAGCCCTCAAGTAATGCAACCAAATGCAATATATTTTTTATTTTGAAGTATAATTGAATAAAGTGCTCTGATGATTATCATTACTCCATAGCAAGAGAACGTATTACGGCTATTTTTGTCCTAATTGCACATGCAATTTTTGCTCCAGTAAGCGCTCATAACTCCTCGTCTATAAACATTCTGCAGATAGGGAAGGCAGATTTGAAATTAGCATGTTATCTCCTACAGTTGATATATATCCCACCTAAAAAGGCCGCTTCGACCAAACATGCGTTCCTTGTAAGATTAGGGATATTTTCAAAAAGGGTAGGTAAAAATCAAGCTCACGCGTGTTTGATGATGTCCGAACGAAGCTTGCCAGTAAATGTATGACGACATCCTGTTGACCTCACATTAATTTAATATTTGCGTACGAAGTGCAATACATACACCCACGAATCAGTCGGCTCACCACGATAGAAGTCCTAAAAATTTGGTTATTGAATAAGAGACGACAATAGCATAACGAAAAAGGAGAGGCAGATGCTCAAATCGCCGGGAGCAGGTGGACCGCAAACTCGCGCTCTCTTGCAGGAGTCAGGAGTTTTAGGGCGTAGCCAACCTTCAACGAGCGGTACTTCCCTTACTGTTGCATGTTCTTTCAGCGAGCAGCAGTGGCAGTGGCGACCGTGGGGCCCTCAACAATTTTGCATATTATCGTGGGAAGTTCACGAGAATGCGGCCACTGCTGCGCACCTAATCTTCGAAGAAGCCGCGACTGTTTTCTGAGCGTTCCGTTAAAATAGGCTGAAAATTTTCCAAATATCTACGAACGGACCGCAATATCAGCGATCTATTTTTTTGGTGCTAGCTCGCCTACAAATCGCATGGCCTCCTACACCCGGCGAATCTTTGAGTGAATGCATAGCAATGCAGTCCGCGGCAGTCACGACCCAAAAAAAATTTTTTTTCGTTGAAATCCGGCATACATCGTGTTATTTTTTGGACTACCTTATCATCTAATCAAGCATGATCGGATTAACTGTGGATCGTTTTCAACAGTGCAGTCTCATCGCGATCTTGGCATGCTAAAAATAAGGAAATTCTGCTTGTTATACTGCCACCTACTTGAGTGACATGCTCAAGTATGGATAGCTGCCCACTGAATTACCCTAAAATCTTATGAACAGAGCCTTAGATAAACCTCAGATAAATTCGTCAGATAAGTTTTAACTTATCCGACAGATTCTGAGATAGTTTTATGAAAAGAAAAAAACAGGAATTAGGTGTATGGCAGACCTAACTGAAAGACTTTCGGACTGATCTGGGTCACAAGGCCTCATTTGTAAATGCTGATGAACTTCTGCTTCCAGTACGGTCGGCCGCCTCAACGTGGTGTGGAGGGGGAGGGGGTTACACTAGGTGTCGAACTGCAATACAGAGCCTAGCGTATACTTTGGCAGGCCTCTTAAGCTTTGAAGGAGTTTCGGCTTTTCCGGTTTTTACCAGATGCCTAGCTAAAAGCCGGCCAGACCAGCTCCCCCGCCGTTTGGTTTTTCCGGTCGCTAGGCAGTCCTCCCCGCTTCAAACCCGGGTCAGCGATTGTCCCGTGGAAATCAAGAGCAGGCTTAGTAAGTCTGCGTTTGCAGGGCAAGCCTTATATTACTCCGTCAGCAAAAAGATATAGAAAAAAACTTTGCACATCAGATTTAGCCTACGGCGCCGGGTGGTAGCAAGAACGATGTCAGGGTCCTCAGGACGGCTTTTGGATTGGCCAAAAACGACACATCTGCCCGGACGACATGCCGTGAAGACTGCCCCATGCTCTGCACCTTCAAGGCCAAAACAGTCTCCACAAACGACCTTCACGCTCTTCTCGACACTGCAGAGCACAATAAGCACCACAACATCGATCTGCAGGACAAGTCCAGGAAGAAGGACATGCGACAGATGAAGGATGGAGCCAGGGCCCGGCACGAATCGGTTTCTAGGGTTTCGGAAAACGAAGTCCCCCCTCCCCCCCCCCCCGACTTTCGGAAGTTTTACAAAGTCCTCTTTGACCTACCCACTTACGGAAAGATGAAAACAAGAAAGGTTTACCAATGGAAGAAAAAACGTGAGATACGAGTGAAAATCCAAATTGGAGCTGAATTACTACAATTGCATGCACAAGACTTTGGTATTGGAGCGCGATATTTAACGAAGCGTTTTATGAAGAAAAGAAGGCAAAAAACAAAGTAAAGGCTATGATATGAAAATGTCTTCATGCTCAGGGATAGATTTTTGGCCGGGAGATCCGTCCTTGCTAAAAAGATCCGAAACTTATGTGAAGCGACGAAAATATATGCTATGATCTCAGATCGTCTGGTGGCCGTCTGGAGACGATCTAATTTTGGAAAAGGTATTACTTCACATAAGTTTTCAAATCTTTTCACATAATCCTTCCGCAAATAATTTTCTAAGTATACAGTTCAATTTTGGTGTCATATGATTCTGTGTGCGCTGTAAACAAGCAAATTGTTTTTTGGCCTTGCTCTCAAATCGCGCGCACTTTTCGCCATGCAGGATAGAGCATGTCAGTCGTGTGATAACCCTTCTGAAAAGCTTGTGTTCGACTAAATGGCGCTTACTACTCCCCCGACTCGTTAAAAACGATATCTTTTTTGCTTTTTACTTCAAAAACGAAGTCCAGCCTGTTTCCAGACGATCTGTGCCGGGCCCTGGATGGAGCCCTCATCATTCGTGATAGAACGTTCCATCACGAAAGTTGGAGGCGTTGCTCTGTCGTCCACCCATCTATCTTCCATCTTCTCAATTCGCATGAGATCCTTTACTTTGCATAGCCATCCTACGACTACGACCTGCACGTCAGAAGACCATCAGCAATTGCTGCCCTTCAAATCAGCAGTCAATGATTCAGAGCTAGGAGCTTTTTACGAAGATGTGGAGGAGGTTGTCCGCAACGGGAAGTTTTTTTACAAGTATGTTGTGAGCAGGTGGCGGCTTCAACGCAAAAATCAGGTTGCCACTAGGGAAGAGTATAGGATCGGGATTGGATATGGGCTCCGGAACGAAAACGGCAACCGTCTCGTCGGGCTTCTCTCCGCCGCATGACTTTTCCATGGATCCATGAAGAAAGAACATTGCCCGGGGCGCGGGAATCGCCCAATAGAACGATTCATGCGGGGATCGACCACATTCTCACCAACCAAAGGTAGAACTTGCTCGATGTTTTAGTAGTACCATTCTTCTGAAGTGGCTCCGATCACTGCGTCCTTCGAGCAAAGATACGATCTAGTCGAAAGCTGGAAAGAAGGTCTACCACAGCAAGAAGAATGTCGTCTATAACGGTAACATGCTGCTGCTCATATCAAGTTGTGACTGGCCCATCGAGGAGGATTCTACGTACGACTACGACCGGCTTTTGGAATGATTGCGAGCCTGGTGCGTCTCACTCACTCTCAAAAAGAACTTACAAGGGGCGAACCCAGAGTCGAAAGTGCGAAATGAGGTAAGCTATACATCATCTGAATCAGCGTGAGACGCTGATTTCAAATTTGTATCCATTATCTGCCAAGCGGTTCCCTAAAAGGAGGTATGAGCCTCGGTTGCTCGCTGACATGTCAAGTTTCATTAAGTAGGATCCGCACCTGAAGATCATGTGTGGTCGTCTGGTGTAGTGGATAAGCGCGGAGCCTATGGAGCAGATGTTCGAGGGTTCGGATCCTTTTCCCGTTCAACATTTTTGCAAGTCAAGAATATGTTTGTTTTGCGCTATAAGGGGTATCCCGCGCACATGTACGGACTTCAGAGCATATTCTACTGCTGAAAAGTTGGGATTTTCGCAATTTTTCTTAGCGTTTCAGCGTTTCACATCATACGTGTTGGCTCATGATATTTCATTCAATCTTCATCATAGAGGCTCGATACTTAAGATTTTATCTCTAATATACCACCAAATTTGTTCGCAAAGATTCAGAAATTTCATCTCTTACGCATGGTTTGCTTCCGGTTACATAGAAGCCTACCGCGGACATTTCGAAATTCCGATTCAGTACTGTTTTTCGCCTTCCATGTTAGGCAACTTTGAAATTGGTGACTGCACTCAATTATTTTTCATTGTGCTCATTGCGAGAAGTTGCTTTGTTTCGAGCACTTTGTTCTATCCTATCATAGATCCGTATAAATGTCTGGTTACCAAAATTGTGTCAGTGAGGCTCTGTAACGCTTCAAAATGTTAATTTGCAGCAGAAATTATGTAAAAATTCACAGCACCTTGTCACTCACATACGTAAGATATACCGCTGACTGTCATACCAGCGGCTAAAACCTTGGTGAAAAAAGTTGCGAAAATCCCAACTTTTCAGCAGTAGATTATGATATGAAGTCCGTACATGTGCGCGGAATACACCTTACAGCGCAAAACAAACATATTCTCAACTTGCAAAAATGTTGAACGCGAAAAGGATTCGAACCCTCGACCATCTGCTCCATAAGCTCCGCGCTTATCCACCACACATGGTTTCCAGGTGCTGATCCTACTTAACGAAACTTGACATGTCAGCGAGAAACCGAGGCTCATAACTCCTTTTAGAGAACCGCTTGGCAGATAATGGATACAGATTTGATTTGGTCTCACGCTGATTCAGATGCTGTATAGCTTACCTCATTTCGCACTTTCGACACTGGGTCCGCCCCTTGTTAGAACGCATTTCGAAGACCACCAAGGAACTGCTCGAGAGAAGAAGATCACTGAGGCAAGATGCGAGTGCAACCCACCTCGAGCGGCTGATAGCCACCAATTCGCACCTGACATCTTATCTTCAGTAGGAGAGGATTTCCGACCAGTGGAGAACGTCAAGAACTGTACTTCTCTTCAAGAAGGGTGAACGGGAGGATCTTCGGAACTACCGTCCAATATGCCTGCTGAATGTGCTGTACAAGCTTTCACAAAGGTTTTCCTCGCTCGCATATCTAGGATACTGGATGAAACCCAACCCCGAAGAACAAGTCAAGATTCAGCTGCATGGACCACATCCAGACGGTTTCAAAAATCATAGAAGTCTGCCGGGAGTACCGACTGCCTTTTGTCCTAACGTCGACTACGAGAAAGCCTTTGACGGCGAAACCAAAGCCATCCTGTCCGCGCTAGTCGATCAGATAGTGGATCCAGCTTACATGAGGACGTTAGTTGACTGCTACAAGGACTATACAACCACGATGCAGCTGTTCCATGGCCACTGACCATCCGAACAGGGAAGGTGACCCAATCTTGCCGAAGCAGTTCACCGCGGCCTTGCAGTGGGTGATGAAGTCATGGACCGGGACGAGAGAGGCATACGAGTTGGTGGGAAACGTTTTCGAAACTTCGTTTGTATGTGCATATCGTTCCCTTTTCGAGCAGTATCACTGAAGCAAAGACGATGCTGAAGGAACTAAACGAAGTAGGCAAGAAGAGCGGATTCAATCAATTGGAAGAAGATTCAGTTTATGAGAAAGCCCTTTGCGAAGAAGCAGAAATGGAAATCGAAGGTATTTCTATCATGGAGACGTCTTCTTACGTGTATCTCGGACGCTTGATGACTTGAGAAAGAACTCAACAGGAGAAAAAGAGCAGCCTGGCCGCCTTCGGGCCTTCGAAGCCACCAACCAACCGACGGATTCGGAGCTTCGTGCCCACTTGTTCGACTCAACCGTTCTCCTGTACATCCATTAAGCAGCTGGAACTTGGACCGAAACTGTGGCAACATCGAAGACTTTACGGACCACCCGCAGAGCGCCCGAGCGCAGCCTTCCGAAGATGAGCCGACACAAACAATATCTCGTCGGACTTCGCGATACGGATCTAAGAAGAATGTCCCGTCTTTGTGACCCAGCGGAATACGTTGCGAATGCGAAACACCGAAGGGCCAGTCACACCTTGAGAGGAACAGGCGACAGAATGGCATTAAAAAAATCGGAATGGATTCTTCGCGAAGCAAAACGTCCTCGAGGAAGACCTCCAGTGAAATGGGCGACGTGTTCGTGGAACAGATGGACAAGCTGAGAAATCAGCTGGATACGTTCGCACCTGGAACTCGTGGACGCAATCAATGACGTCCATCAAGAAAATCGTGGATGTTTGAAGCGAGGGACAGGGAAAAATGGACTGGGACCCGCACCTCACATGAGGATGGGCCATTTAAGTATCTATGTAAGTAGGTAGTGTACTTGTGTAACAAACAACTGTAACAACAACCGTAAACGCTGGTCTGAAAAATGAGTAACATTGACAAGCAAGAAACATAGTAGGACTATGATCTGGTACTTACATGAATGTGACCTTGCACATTTGAAACTGCATTTCGCTTACTAAGAAAGCGTGTTGCAAGCGAAGGGGCAAAAGAGAGATGAACTTTTAGTCGGGAAAGTCATATGAGCCCCCCCCTAGCAATGGCTTACTTTAGATTAATTTAGATTTAGTTCAGATTTCTTTAGTTCAGACTTTAATTATTGATAAAAACCTGAAAATCTCAGAAATTAAAAAGCGCTTTGATCAAAAACTTTGATTCCACTGCTTTTTGGATGAATGTACCGTTAGAGGCACTTGAAAATGGGAATACGGTTTTCATATTATTAGGCTGTTGCAAAAATAACGTCAATGTCCAGGCTGCTGCCGATTGCCGTGCCCGGCATGGCCAAACATGCCAGGGACCATTGAAAGATCACGGGTTGGAGCTCTCGCCTGGTTGGGCTCTCCTTAACAATGGCCCGAACAGCGAGTGGAAGATTTATAAATACCGCCTCAGAGGTTTTTTTGAATGGATTTTGGACAATTTGAAGTTCTCTATGATCAGGGTCACGGGAAAACCTTAGAATGACGAAGACATGGGAGGCGAAAATTTGGGTGGACGCTGCCTGTGAAGGCAGTGGCCCTAGAAAATCGCGGCTGGGGGCTTTTCACAACTACGCGGCCTTCTGGACTAGCTAAGTCAGGTACTGTGCTTGAAAAGTCAAAAAGTGCTTTTTTGGCACTTTCCCGCCATGGAGATTGCTGGAGAGGCGGGGCGAAGGATTCCCGTCAACTGTATCGCGTGGCTGCATGGGTTGATCAGCCAAATGCAGCCAAAACAGATGGAGTTACAGTATCCGTTTTTCCGAGCCACTGCTTTCAAAAAGTTTTAGAGGCCTCTTTCAACTTACGATTTGTAAGCGAACGAAGATTGTGGGAACTACATGGACCGTGATGTTTAACGTAAGTGAGCACCAAAAACACATTGAAAGAAGACAAAACGTGACAATTTTATTTTAACCCGAAGGCTTTCAGTTTTGGCAGAATAATAGATATCATTTCAAAATAACATGCACGCTTTATAGCATATCTAGCAAAAAATAATCCCGGTCAATTAAAAATTTATATATTAGGTTGGTCCGAAAGTTCGTTCGCACCATTTTCAAAAAATCACAACCTTCCTTCCCTCACAACGATTTTGCGCAATTTAAGTTTTATTAAAAAACGTAAAGCATGTGGTTTCCAATAGTCCCCTGGCGACTTTTCAGCATGTTCAGATTGCAGAGATAAAAATGAAAGAACGAAAACATCCGAAATTCGGAATTTTTGAGAAACAATTCCAAAAATCTAGAAACTGCTCGATAAAATCCAGAAAAGCCATTATCCTAATTTTTCTTATATTTGATTACTAACTGAGTTAAGTTTATGCTGATCGAGCTCTTCTTTCAAAAGTTATGATTTTTTGAAAAAAAAAATGCCGAAAAATCAGTTTCTTAGGTTCTTAGGAAAGTGATTTTTCGGAATTTTTCTCAAAAAATCATAACTTTTAAAAGAAGAGCTCGATCAGCACAAACTCAACTCAGTTAGTAATCAAATATAAGAAAAATTAGGATAGTGACTTTTCTGGATTATATCGTGCAGTTTCTAGATTTTTGGAATTGTTTCTCAAAAATTCCGAATTTGCCCGTGGGGGTGATCAGCATGCTCGATTACCCCCCTGTGCCAACTCCCAGCCCCGTAGCTCAAATTTTGCGAAAAAATCGATAAAATCGATATCGATCGATAACGGAAAGTAGCCTATGACACCCGCCCGGCCCCGAAGGGTATGTGTGCAAAGTTTGGTCCGGATCGGTTCAGAAATGGAATTTTCTATTCGGAACATACGTACACACAGACAGACAGACATACATACAGACAAAAAGACATTCAGCTTTATATATAAGATGTATGCATGTATGTCTGTGTGTAGTATGTTCCGAATAGAAAATTCCATTTCCGAACCGATCCGGACCAAACTTGGCACACATACACCTCGGGGCGGGCGGGTGTCATAAGCTACTTTTCGTCATCGATAGGTATCGATTTTATCGATATCGATTTTTTTGCAGAGTTCACTTACGGGGCTGAGATTTTGCACAGGAGGGGGGGGGGGTGATCAAGCATGCTGATTACGAACCCAATTTTGTTTTTCAAAATCGTCTATTACTTTTACCGATTTTATCGATTTCTTTCCAAAGACTGAGCTACATGGCTGGGAATTGGCGCGGGGGGATAATCGAGCATGCTAAAGTTGGAGCTGGTATGTAAAAGTGGGCACAAGGAAAGGTTGTACAGGGATAGGGATGGGAACTTTATCATAGCGTTTTGACAGGGCCGGGCGGAGCCGGGTATGCCAGCTAGTATACCAATAAATTTATGAAGCTAAAAAGCAACGAAACTCTTTCTTTTCCTTGTTAACCAGAATAGACATGTTAGCCAGAATAAACGCACTTCGCTACTGAACAATCCATTCTGGTTATCGTTGTGAATGAATGAATGCTTCATGAATATTTCTAATGTCACTTCTCTATTTAATCATATCAGATAGTATCCCATTAACAGGAGTGTCGCCTATTGTTCACCGCGTCCATGAGCAATGACATCATTCACTCCTCCTCGTACTTGTCTCGACAATTTTTGAACTGTTTGCTGTTTTTCGCTGGTTTAAACCATTTTTCTTATGAGTTTTTTCTTCAAATCCCTTCAAACACTAGCATTTCTTTCAAAAAATTATTCGTTTTCGAGGCTTATCGTTCATTCAAGTGACGTTGAGGGGAGCATCAATGATAGCGTCGCTTTCTTTGCAGAAAAAGTCTCATACCTTTGCTCAACACTTCAGCCGATAACATACCAATGAGTAGCCTGAATTTGACTAATACCTGGATATTCTTACACCATACCAACCCTCTGACATATTGATAATCTTACGGACCAATGTGAATGGAGTTGAGAAGGAAACAACGAGCAGAGGTGAGTGTAAGGCTGAAAAAGGGGCTTTTGGAAGTAAATTGCTCTTCAAAGAACAAATGCTGTGCCGCCCTTGTCGTCGTTGTAGCGGTGGCAAGGATATAACTTCTGATTGAAGTGTGCGATGTCCACGCTTGGAATGGACACAAGCCGCCTAATATTCCACTTTATAATAGGTTGCAGCCAGTGGCGGTCCCAGGATTTCGGACAGGGGGAGGGGGGCAAAAATTTTCTTCAGATGAAGTTGCCTGGCGTCAGCCACGCACTCCGAAAAATTTTTTGGGGCGCTTCTCAAAATTTTTGCGGGCTTCCAACCCCTAAAATTTTGAAAAAGGGGGCGTGGCTGAGGCCACGCCCTCGAAAAAATTTTTTTACAAGGCTAATTTGAATTTTTAAAAAATTTCAAAAATTATTTTAATTATTTACAAGAATAAACAAGTTACTTGCCCATTTTTATAACCCATGTAAGTAAATTACAAAAATTTTGCGACCTCTCGGGGGGGGGGGGGGGGAGGGTGCGCCTCCCTCCCCCCGCCCTCCCTCCTCCTACTCCGTCCGCCACTGGTTGCAGCATGAGTAACAGTGCAAACCTTGCACAAGAATGCGAAAAGTTTGAGAGTGCCCAGAAACTAATCTAAACAATATCCTGAAGTACAACAACTGGTTCCCGAAACTTGTTCTCGTTTTTACAAACTGCCATAGAACCATGTGGAAGAAAGCTGGGCAAAAACGCGGCACATTTCGACGCAATTTTTTTCCTTTTTTCCAGCAGTTATGTTTTGGCGTTATTAGCTTTTGGTGGCACCAAGAATAGTTGCAGAAAATTCACAAACCCATGATTTTAATCATGTTCAAGTTTGGCAATCTTTCACATTTTTAACTTTAAACTGTAATATTAGGTTGGTGCAAAAGTAATGCACGTTTTGCGAGTCCTCATTTTGACGTGCTATAACTTTCTAAAAAACCCATATTTTTCAGCGCGGAAGAAAATTCATCAGAGGCACCAAACCTCTCTCCATACAGCGTACATTAATTTGTGCTAACATCGCAAAACGATGAAAAAATATGAATTGATAAGCAAAAAAATTTTTTTTTCGAAAACCTCGTCTTTAACTGATCATAACTTCCTTCACGATTTGTTGGTATAAATGAAAAGTTGACTATCTTGTAGCCGCAAGCCAGTAGTACAAACAAAAGTTGAAAGCGGTTTAAACAAAGAAGATTTGAGAAAAGGAAAAAATAATATTTAAAATTGCCCGCTTTTTTCGACATTTTTTCGTGGCCCTCAAAATCCCAAAATATGGAGATTTTTCATTTTCTGTGTACTGAACAAATTTCACGTTACTGTAAAAACTATCAACAAGAGGTCCACCCTTACGCTTACAGAAATGAGCAAAACTTTGGCGATTGCTTTCTTCAAAGGAAATTTATGGGCCACAGAATGTTCAAAACCATCACTCATGTTGGGGCACCGAAATCTCAGTCTAAATGATTTCTGGGATAACAGCAAATCATGCTTAACGTAGAAAATTTCTACTACATACAATAGCTAAATTTTCAAAAGACTGCGATTCTTCGCGCTCAAATTTTGGCCAAAAAAGTAAATGCTATGAAATTCTGATTTCGAGTGCGGTTGTATGAAGCTCTATAAATTTTTAACGATTGAGGCTAAAAGCTCCTTTCAAACACCATTGAATAGAGCATGAAAGAAGCTTCTTTAAAGTATGCTGTGTAAGTTTCATAGGAAAAACTTCGATGGAGAAAAGCTGTCTTGAAATAAGGGCTAGAAATACGCGCATTACTTTTGCACCAACCTAATAATTTTGATAACAACTGGATAGATAAACAACGTGCAACGTTATAGATTTTGGCATCCACGGGGGGCTCCTTGAATTACCAAAATTATTTTTCCGATGTTAAGCCAAGCCTACAAAACATCAACCAACAAGCAACTCGTATCTTATACGATGTAGCTCTTTCTCCTCTATCTCTATCTATCTGACACTTTTTTCCTTCCAAACTTTTCAAGGTAATCGTAAATTTTTGGTCGCCTATGGCTGTACCCAAACTTCCAAATGCACCTCAAACCGGGGAGAAATGGTGTGAGAGAGTTTTGGAACTCCTACATTCTCGAAGATTTCTCAATGTATGCATGTGCATTCGTGTATAAGATAAATTCGCAATAGGAAGACTTTTGAAAAACCACTTTGAAAAGTACTAAAAACTAGTCGGAAATGTCCAAGAAATTTGTTGTATTGCACATCATGTAGCCTATCCACCTGTTATTATAGCTTTTCCAAAAGTTAATAACAAACTCTTTAAAAAAACCGTTAAACTTCGGTGTGGCAAAACCATTCGAAATTTTTAAAATTCGGGCTCGAAATTTCGGCCATTATATCGAGTTACCCAAAAGTTTTGTCCGTTTTTTTCGACACTCACTAAAATTCACAGAGCACCACATAGACGACTTAGATACTATCTAATTCAGATTTTCAATTTCTTTACAGCTATATTTGCTTTTTGATATATCCTTTCTTTGCGATATTATCGCCGTGTCTTTTTGAGCAGCTCAGCAATAACGCCAAATCTTTCCCGAATTTTAGTGATTTCTTGATGTTTTCAAGAAGCGCTTTCAAAGAGTAACTTTTATGTAGAAACCTTTGGCTACATTGTATGAATTTTAGATTACATGAACCATGTTAACCAAGTCCGTTATAATCGTTTATTAGGTTGGTCCGAAAGTTTTGTCAATTTTTTGAAATGGCTCTCAAATTCTGCAGTCAAGATAAACAAACATTTCAAATGGCATCCAATGCAAAATTTCTTCCTTTTTCCAGCTGCTATATTTTCACTTTGATGTGTTGAAAGAGTGCTAGAATAATTACTGGAGATTACAACGCGTCGTTTTCATCAAGTCCAAATTTTGCTAATTAAAAACTTTATATGAGAATTTTGGGGAAGCTTCAATAACTTAGGAAGGGAAAACCTTTTGCCAACTGCGGCGATTTTTTGTAGCCCTGTGGTTGTCTTTCGGATCTGAAACATTTTTTAAAGTGACCAAGTTTTACATTCCGCCTATTCTGACCTTGTAGAACATGAAATGGTAAACAGTTCAGGTACTATTCGATGCAACTTTTCATCCTCTTTCTATGAGCTTGGCGTACTCCGATTTCTAAAATCTTCATTTTTTGATTCGAAAATCAGCCTAATACTCCGTAAAGTCCGTAAAAGTGATAAGGAAGTTTTGAAATCTCATTAATTTAAAGATTCTGCAGTGTTTGGTGCAATAACAGGCTTTTCGATTTTTTCACACCTCAAGACTTTTGGAAATTATTTTTAAAAATTCTTGAAGAATTGCTGAAAAGTAAAAAATTGTTGGATTTGGCAAAAGGTTTTCCCACCTGTTACTCATTAAAGCTTCCCCAAAAATCTCGTATAAAAAATTTGAGACTAGCAAAAATTGGACATGGTGAAAACGAAGGTTGTAATCTACAGCGATTAACTCAGCACTCTTTCAATGAATCAAATCGTATAGCAGCCCGAAAGAGGAAGAAATTCTGCATCGGATACTACTTGGAATATATGTTCGTTCACTGTACGGCATTTGAGGGTCATTTCAAAAATTGACAAAACTATCAGACCGATCTAATCTCTATATATATAAAGCAGAAAACCTGTGAGTTTGTGTGTTTGTGCACACTCCCAGTAGTGCAGGATGTGCAGAATGTGCAGGATGGGGAGTTAGTCTGATAGACTGGCTCCAAACCGGAGTGAAACCCGAGATGCCTGCTCGTCTTATGTATAAAGCTGAATATCTGTTTGTTTGTGTGTGTGTCTGTGTGTGTCTGTAAGTATGATCCGAATAGAAAATTCTGTTTCTCAACCGATTCGGACTAAACTTGGCACACATACGCTTCGGGGCGGGTCGGGTGTCATAGGCCACTTTTCATCACCAATCGACATCGATTTCATCGATTTTTGTCTCTGTATTTGCAAAATTCAAGCAGCGTGACTGATAGTTGGCACAGGGGGGTAATCAAGCATGCCGATTACTAAAACAGCGGGAATAGAGAAATGGCTGTAGACTTGGGCATAGGGAAAGGTTGTACAGGGATCCGGATGAGGGCTTTAACATAGTGTTTGACAGGGCCGAACGGAGCCGGGCAAGCCAGCTATTATTCAATAAAAACAGCGGCATTTTGATGACGTTTACCACGTAAAAGTAACAAAATTTCCAAAAAGCTGCTTCTTCGCGGCAAGTCAAACTTGATTATATTTCACAATTGATGTTCAATAAGATATATGCTCTCTTACTAAACAGATGTGGTTTTCGTTATCAGCGGGTCGGATAACCTTTATTTTGTTTTTTTAGATGTTTCGGCTTCATTTTTTGTCGTTTTACGCTCTGAAGATCGCCGGTGGATTTTAGTCAGAATGTTGATAATCTTGGATTGTAACGAAACTTCGCTTATAGAGGTTTTCAGACACGCTCTTTTCGAAAATCATGCTCTTTGAGGATTATAGGGTGTTTTTGCAGAGATATGGTGAGGTAACCGTAATTGAGTCACGAAAGTGCGTAAATTTGCCTGCACTTCTCGCGTATCTTTCAGAGAACTTGACTGCTTGCATTTAAGGGTTAAGGCCACTTGGAACCGTGCTATTGAACAATGCTTGTAACAGGCCACAATCTGTGAAAATCGCTGAGTTACGAGCCTACGAAAACGCATCTTCATAATTTTGCCCAGAATGTAAAGATCGCATACTTCGTCTAAATTGCACCGTGAGTGGTTATATGACATTCAAATTGCAAATATTATGTTCACTTCGCCCCAAGGGGTTTCAGAATTGAATATGGTGGTTGGGTGTGCTTCAGCTGCTTATGAACATCAAAGCAGTTGCGCAGTTAGAGCTCAGATTTGTCCAACTATCAAAGCCAGCACGGAAAGATTCATTAAGCGAAATGAACTGATTTGACCAGCGTGTTATACAACCACTCACGGTGCAATTTCGACGAAGTTGCGATCTTTAGATTTTCTGCGAAGTTCATGAGGACGTGTTCTCGTAGGCTCGTAAATCGGGGATTTTCATAGATTGGAGTCCGTGACATGCACCACTCTATTGCACAGTTTCCGGTAAATTCAATCTACAGAAGCGGGCAAGTTTTCTGACAGTTACGCGAGAAGTGCGGGCAAAGTTACGCACTTTCGTGACTCCGCTACAGCCACCTCGCCATATCTCCCGACCTGCTGATAACGAAAATCACATCTGCTGAGCACAATGCTTTTTTTCGATTCAGAATATTCCGAAGTTACGGCGAGTAGAATTTGGAAACGCGTGATTTTTCCAGAATTCACTAACGCTTTTATCTCTTTTCGAAAAAAGTCTGCGACCACTTTCTAGCGCACTATAATCTACAAAAAGAGCACTATCGAACAGTAATTACGGGTATCTTTTATGTTGGATACGCGCTGCGTTAGATCCTTGCGAAGCGACCTCAGAAGAATTTGAGAAAACTGGAAACGGAATATCGAGGACATGCTGTATATGGAACGATTCGCCTTGACGAGCTGAACTCAATAGTGCTTCCGGTTGCGGAACTTTCTTCATGCCGAAGGAAGTTATGACGCTGAATAATTTGCGTGTTTTAAGGGAATTCCTGGAATATCGCGAAATTCCTAATATTTGAATTTCGCGAATTTCCTGGAATTTCGCGAAATTCCCGAAATGTCGCGAATTCCGGGAATGTCCGCGAAATTTCGGGAACTTTCGCGGACCGGAATTTCGCGACTCCCTTAAATTTTGCACATTCTGAAAGTGGTATTGTATATTTGGAAAAGAAGCTCGAAATATTAGGTTGTTACATAAGTCTTGTTACACTTAACTTCTAACTGTCATAAGTCACGCACCTCATATTTTTTTGCAGGACTCCAGGTTACCATTCGATAGACCAAGACAAGCTCTACAAGGTGGTATGCAAGAGTTCGCACCAACTTCGACCCAATGTAACTTTGCATCCAAAATCTGAGTCGTAGTAAAGGCTCAAAAATGGCGAAAAATTCATATCCTTGTTCAGAAAACTCTACAAACCTCTGACTTGTTTACACAAATTGCCCACGATATCAAACACTCATATGTACCGTTGCTGCATTTTTTCCTCATCTAGGAATCAAAAAAAAGGAAAACTTTCTGGTTTTTACAAAAACGAAGCTATGCTGTTTCTATGCATGTAGCTGTATACTACAAGCCCTTAAAGTATAACCGTAAATTTTCAGCTCTCCAGATGCCCTAGTTTTTTGAAAATTACTTAGTCTAGCATTGAACACCCGAGTGAAAAAAAAGTTAAATTCAGTTCAATTTTCTATTGTGCCAAACAGGTTTGATAAGTGGTCTTTATTTCTTTCCAATCACGGCCTTACGTTTCGACGCCTTTCGTCTTCCTCAGAGGCCTGAATGGTTCTAAGTGTTATCCGTAACTCCAGACCACCAAGCGTCTCCTCCCGCTCTGCTAGTTCTCGGCCTTCTCACAATCTCGCTACCAAATAAAATGTCAGTGTAGCAGGACATACCGGAAGACCACCGCTACTCGAGTAGTCTGCACCGGAAATAGGCGGTCGCGGCAGACGAGTGAATCGTACTGTAGATACCCAAAGATGATCTACAGTCACAGATCACATAATGATACGAACGGGAGGAAGTCAGAAGTTATTGATAAACACTCGTTCTTATTATTCATCTCTGGATTCTGCGTAGTGATCCAGAATGCTTCTAGTGCTTTCCTAGCCGAGATCTCCGTTTCATACGCAAGAATTCTACACTTGATGTTAAAGTCTTCTCCACCGTGCCGTGCGTTCCTATGCCTGCCAAGCGACGAGCTCAGATTTTTGCGCCTTTTATCGGCTAGATGTTCTTTTATGCGAATACCCAAAACTCTGCCCGTCTCTCCTATATATAACGCTTTGCAGTTGAGGCACTCAATTTGATAAACGACTCCCACTTTTGCACAATCCCCCACTCTACCGTGCGGGCATATTATGCATTGCTCTGTCGTACAATATTGGTCGTAGAGCCTATTTCGGACTAGCTGCTTTTTGATGTTGTTGTTGGGGATGTTGATTAGAACAACATCATTTTGTAGCTGAGCTCGAAAAATGCACTGTTGAAACGCCGTGGCAATCTTGTCAGAGATGAAGGGAAGGCAGAGTGGGAGTTTACTGTTACTATGAATGCTGTTACCATTTCTAGGTAGTCGAGGACACGGTAAGTTATGGTAACCATTACAGCAAGCAATCTGGGAGGCCAACTTTCGAGATTCGCAACGTTCTTGCTCTCCGGAACACATCCGCATAGCTGTATTTAACATGTTTCTGATGACTGCACGTTTTACAGATGCAGGATGCGCGGACTTGACGTTTACCAAGATGTTCTTAGAGCTTTCCTTGCGGTACCATTTTACTCTAACAATGCCATCGGATAACTTCACCTGTGCGTTGAGATATGGCAGCCAACCGTCGTGTGGCTTTTCGCGCGTGAATTTGATGTACTGCGATTGCTGATTCAGGATCTTAAAACACTCATCCATTTCGGATTGTGTTGATGTTATGACACAGCAATCGTCGATGTAACGGCAGTACATCAAAGGCGTACGTGTCAACACCGGTTCTTCAACTTTACTCATGAAACATATAGCGAGAACTGGTGCTAGTCTTTGGCCCATAGCTAGTCCGCGTATCTGGGAATAGTATGTCCCAGACCATCTGAAGATGTTACATTTCAGGCACTCGCTAATTAGGGCCATCGTTCGCACTTTGCCAAGTCCGTACATGTTTATGGTACCAGCGTACGTATCCAACATTTCCGATAACGCTTGTAAAGCTTGATTGTTCTGCACATTTGTATAGAGTGATGTTACATCGAATGACTCTATAACAGCGCTCGTGTCAAGCTTGGCGTTGTGAAGATTTTCGATAAATCTCTGGGAGTTGGGTAAGTGCGCTGGGACCTTACACAATAACTGGCTCACAATTTTGTTCAAAAACCATGAAATTCTATCGGCTGGACCGCCAACGCAACTATTTATAGGTCTTATTTGGTAAGTATCCGCTGACATTGAAGTCATGTCCCGCAAGGAAAGCTTATGCGTCTTAATGAGGCTGTAGAAGACGGGACAGCTTGGATTGGTGATCTTTAACCTGTTGATAAATCTGTCTTGAAGCCCTGCAGACTTCCCTATCGTAGTCCAAGCGTCGTTAAGTCTCCTACACTGAGCATGATATTCTTTCTCATCAACTACTCTATAAGTCGCGGCGTCTGCGAGGTGAGCTGCCGTTATACGGCGATCCAGTTCCTGTGGTATTACTACAAATTCTCCACCTTTATCGCTTACAGATAAGCGCACGGAACCATTTGATATGAGGTCACGTATCTCTCTAAAACCTTGCCACTGTTCAGGTGACAAATTGTTCTGGTATTGTCGTTTTGACTTAGTCAGCACTTCTAATATACCAGAAGACAAGAGGCGGAACTTCATGTCTACACTTAAAACTGGCTCTGGCTGTTTATAGAAAGATGGAGGAAATGGAATCGCTGGTAACTGGCTTGATTCTTGAGTAACTTTATTACCTTCGCATCGCGCCCTTATTCTTAGAGTGTCTCTGAGCTTGTGCAGGCTGCCTACTATCTTGCGACATGTTATAGCGTTGATGTTTTGTGCAGGGGAGAAGGAGGGACCCAGGCTAAGAAGCTTCATGACATTAGATGATACGTGAGTGTTACCAATAACTGTGACTCTCACCGGCTCTTCATTGCAAGATGACGAATGATCTGAGCAGTGGTTCCTTCTGTCACTTCTAACATCTAAGCATTTTCTATGGCATTCGATGGAAAGTCGGTCGTACTTTGCAAGAAGTCTGGATTTGACCCTAGATCGAATCGAACTACAGATTAGCTTAGAACCATCCTCGATCCTCCTCCAACTTTCACAAGGCAAGAGACGTTTACATGCCTGTTCTTTTGCACAACATTTCAACAAGGTACTATACAATGACCTCTGCTTTTCTCTAATGATAACATTCAAGATGATCTGATATATCTTTCTTATCTTCGAGTCATTTTCGTCGAGGCCACAGGTGTATCCCAATTTCTTTTCCTTGATGAAAGTCGGGATGACGTTCGATCTCTTGCACCGTTGGAGGAAATTCAAGGATTGGCGCGCCACTATCACTTTTTGTCGAAGTGATAGTGCTTCACTTGCCAAACGGAACACTTTCGGCGGTATGTTTTCTAGTAACTTCCAAGTTCCGTTTTCATGAAACCTTGGCATTTGTCGTAAGTTCAATTTTCTATTGTGCCAAACAGGTTTGATAAGTGGTCTTTATTTCTTTCCAATCACGGCCTTACGTTTCGACGCCTTTCGTCTTCCTCAGAGGCCTGAATGGTTCTAAGTGTTATCCGTAACTCCAGACCACCAAGCGTCTCCTCCCGCTCTGCTAGTTCTCGGCCTTCTCACAATCTCGCTACCAAATAAAATGTCAGTGTAGCAGGACATACCGGAAGACCACCGCTACTCGAGTAGTCTGCACCGGAAATAGGCGGTCGCGGCAGACGAGTGAATCGTACTGTAGATACCCAAAGATGATCTACAGTCACAGATCACATAATGATACGAACGGGAGGAAGTCAGAAGTTATTGATAAACACTCGTTCTTATTATTCATCTCTGGATTCTGCGTAGTGATCCAGAATGCTTCTAGTGCTTTCCTAGCCGAGATCTCCGTTTCATACGCAAGAATTCTACACTTGATGTTAAAGTCTTCTCCACCGTGCCGTGCGTTCCTATGCCTGCCAAGCGACGAGCTCAGATTTTTGCGCCTTTTATCGGCTAGATGTTCTTTTATGCGAATACCCAAAACTCTGCCCGTCTCTCCTATATATAACGCTTTGCAGTTGAGGCACTCAATTTGATAAACGACTCCCACTTTTGCACAATCCCCCACTCTACCGTGCGGGCATATTATGCATTGCTCTGTCGTACAATATTGGTCGTAGAGCCTATTTCGGACTAGCTGCTTTTTGATGTTGTTGTTGGGGATGTTGATTAGAACAACATCATTTTGTAGCTGAGCTCGAAAAATGCACTGTTGAAACGCCGTGGCAATCTTGTCAGAGATGAAGGGAAGGCAGAGTGGGAGTTTACTGTTACTATGAATGCTGTTACCATTTCTAGGTAGTCGAGGACACGGTAAGTTATGGTAACCATTACAGCAAGCAATCTGGGAGGCCAACTTTCGAGATTCGCAACGTTCTTGCTCTCCGGAACACATCCGCATAGCTGTATTTAACATGTTTCTGATGACTGCACGTTTTACAGATGCAGGATGCGCGGACTTGACGTTTACCAAGATGTTCTTAGAGCTTTCCTTGCGGTACCATTTTACTCTAACAATGCCATCGGATAACTTCACCTGTGCGTTGAGATATGGCAGCCAACCGTCGTGTGGCTTTTCGCGCGTGAATTTGATGTACTGCGATTGCTGATTCAGGATCTTAAAACACTCATCCATTTCGGATTGTGTTGATGTTATGACACAGCAATCGTCGATGTAACGGCAGTACATCAAAGGCGTACGTGTCAACACCGGTTCTTCAACTTTACTCATGAAACATATAGCGAGAACTGGTGCTAGTCTTTGGCCCATAGCTAGTCCGCGTATCTGGGAATAGTATGTCCCAGACCATCTGAAGATGTTACATTTCAGGCACTCGCTAATTAGGGCCATCGTTCGCACTTTGCCAAGTCCGTACATGTTTATGGTACCAGCGTACGTATCCAACATTTCCGATATATAGGAGAGACGGGCAGAGTTTTGGGTATTCGCATAAAAGAACATCTAGCCGATAAAAGGCGCAAAAATCTGAGCTCGCCGCTTGGCAGGCATAGGGACGCACGGCACGGTGGAGAAGACTTTAACATCAAGTGTAGAATTCTTGCGTATGAAACGGAGATCTCGGCTAGGAAAGCACTAGAAGCATTCTGGATCACTACGCAGAATCCAGAGATGAATAATAAGAACGAGTGTTTATCAATAACTTCTGACTTCCTCCCGTTCGTATCATTATGTGATCTGTGACTGTAAATCATCTTTGGGTATCTACAGTACGATTCACTCGTCTGCCGCGACCGCCTATTTCCGGTGCAGACTACTCGAGTAGGGGTGGTCTTCCGGTATGTCCTGCTACACTGACATTTTATTTGGTAGCGAGATTGTGAGAAGGCCGAGAACTAGCAGAGCGGGAGGAGACGCTTGGTGGTCTGGAGTTACGGATAACACTTAGAACCATTCAGGCCTCTGAGGAAGACGAAAGGCGTCGAAACGTAAGGCCGTGATTGGAAAGAAATAAAGACCACTTATCAAACCTGTTTGGCACAATAGAAAATTGAACTTACGACAAATGCCAAGGTTTCATGAAAACGGAACTTGGAAGTTAAATTCAGTATTTTTCGAAAACTAGAGCCTCTGGAAAGCTGAAAATTTACGGTTATACTTCTAAGGGCTTGTAGTATACAGCTATATGAATAGAAACAACATAGCTTCGTTTTGTAGAAACTGAAAAATTTGCCTATTCCGATTTCTAGATGAGGAGAAAATACACGAACGGTACATACAAATGTCTGATATACTGGGCAGCCTGCCTGAACGAGTTGCAGATGCGGAAGATTTTTTTGAACAAAGATATGAATTTTTGCCGTTTTTTGAACCTTCAGTGCGACTCAGATTTTGGATGGAAAGTCACAGTGGGTCGAAGTCGGTGCGAACTTTTGCATACCGCCTTGTAGGGCCTGCTTTGCTCTATCGAACGGTATCCTGAAGCCCTATTAAAATTATGAAGTTCACGACTTATCGTCGTAAGAATTTAAGGTGTAACAGGACTTGTGTAAGAACCTAATACTATCTTCCGTAGGTCTGTCCAATTTGCACAAACTTACCACATCAGTTAGAAAGAGTACGCACAATCAAATGTACAATCAAAGTGCGCTGCGTTCTTCTATCATGCGATTGATTGTAAAATATTAGGTTGGCACATAAACAGTGCAACTTTTTGTAAAACTTTGGTCTTTTTTGAACGTAGCGCATTCAATTTCTGGCAGTATAAGGATTATGACGAAAACTGCAAATGCGGACAATTTTGCATTTTCCATCTTATGTAAGGGCTACGGTGGGTTTACGGTACAAAGGGAAAATTTTGAGATTGCGTCACATTTTGCTGAAACTTGGCCTATGGGGGTTATTCGATACGCTGATCACAAAAGTGAGACCCGTTTCGCATAAAAGACCTCCTTCATCAAGTCAAAAAATGAAAAATGTTATCTTAGCGACAAATGAATATGATATTCGTGTTCACCATGTAGGATTACCCTATTGTGCAAAGATTTGGTAAATTCTGAGGTTTCGCAGCTTGACTTGTTTTGATTTTCAGAGACGCCTTTTCTCAATTTGTCTTCGAATTCCACTTTTTTTTCACTGGTTCTAAGTTTCGCTTCTAGCTACATACTGCCTATGATTAATTTTTGATATGTTATTCAGGTTTTGTACGGCTTCATTTTTTCCAAAAATGGTGAAACCTCGATTTTCAAGGGTTTTCGAAAAAATGCTTAAATTCTTTCTACTATGTTATCATCAATCAAGCAGTTTGTCCAGGCTTGCAGCTCACGTCACACTTTACACGATGGCAAAGAATAGAATGCTACATTTAGCAATCTTGTTGTGGAAAAGTTGCAAACGTATGTGCCAGCCTAATATAATTAGTTAAATAATTGTCTTTACTGATTACAATCGAAAGTCAGTTCTGCTTTGGAAACTATTTGAGTACTATTTCTTCTTTCTGTTCTATATCATTTAGAAAAACTCAACAAATTCGAAAGAAGCCACAGAAATTTGTTGAAGGCTTATGTACTAACTATGTATTAGATTGTGTGATAAGCTCTGTCATTTTTTTCTTGCATTTTTTTATCACTAGTATTTATTATTTTATTTGATGTAGAGTGCATATGCTCTAGAAAGCTCTAAAACAACTCTGAAAATCCATTTGCGTCATCCCCCAACTTGGTAAGATACTGAAAAAGATTTTTCGCCATCAAAAGATAGACCCATGGGGGCAAAAAAACCTTTCCAACATCTTTTCCCTCTCCAAATTTTTCCATTTCCCATTGGTAATTCTTATTCACAAAACTTGACAATAAACAAAACAATTTACTAGACCCTTAAGTTTGTATTGTCACTATTTGTGCTTGTTCTCTCTCTTCTACCTACTTTTCAGTACCATTTTTCATAAA
Source organism: Cylicocyclus nassatus (assembly GCA_958299035.1). Lineage (NCBI taxonomy): Eukaryota > Metazoa > Nematoda > Chromadorea > Rhabditida > Strongylidae > Cylicocyclus > Cylicocyclus nassatus. The sequence goes on from CATQJL010000316.1 coordinate 26,069,164, forward strand.
TCAGCAAAGCAAGAATTTTCTGTGGCCATGTTCGCCGTCTCGCTTACTCAACAATGGAACGATACTCGGTGTCCGTTTCCTTTTGAGATAAGATGTATACCATTACATTTGTCTTGGAAAGTTTCTTTTCGAATAAGACTTCCGTTTCTGCTAATCGTTTTTCTGAAGGAAGTTATGAAGGATTTCCGCCAAATTTGGCCGCCTAAGGGAACGGCATTGCGGCCTGTAGGCTATGTGTAGTGGTGACTGTAGTAGCTTCACAAGCTGATGTAGGTGTAGGTCCAAATCATTCTGTGCTTTTCAGCTCTGCATAGCCTCAATTGAGCTTCTATTGAAAACCATCTTTGCAGTTAGGCAATTCAGGCGAAAAGCAGTATGCTACCTTAAGGATGCCTAACTTCAAAAAGAAACTTGATTTGCAATACAAAACTGAAAAGCACAAAAGCATAAGAGATTGGAACGTACACCTTCATCAACCTGTGAGTCTATCGCACTAACCCTCACACCACAACGTACGAGCTGTAACGGCGTTCCGACCGTTCTTCCCTTAGGCGGCCAAACTTGGCGTAAAAATCCTTCATAACTTCTTTCAGATAAACGATTAGCAGAAAAAGAAGTTAGATTCGGAGTCAGCGTTCAAAGACGAGTGTAACGGTATACATCTCCTTTCAAAGAGCCATGGACACGGAGTATCGTTTCCTTGTAAGCTATGTGACATTCATTCGGAATCAGCGTTATATTTTTGTCTTATCTTGTTTTGTCAACAATGGATTTTTGAGTAATTGACATATGAATTGATGATTTTATAGCCAAAGACCATCCATTCTGCCCTTTCTATATTACCTACCGTCCTTTCTCAGAACTGCCTTTAGATGCTCAACTTCAACATTGAATATAGGTTAGAAAGAAGACTTCTATTTGAGTTTACGATGTTTTTTTTTGAAGTTCTTCGGCACTCCTGTACCTCCAGAAGCTGTAGCATTCTTAACTTACGTTCAGCAAATTTTTTAAACTGTTTTGTAAGCGTTTTCATCTAAACGGGGGCAACGTAATGTAATTGTCAGAAATGGATTTTTCCTCTTTGATTTTTCAAATTTAATGGTGGAAAACTTTTCAAATTCTTTTGACGTAGGATACTGAAGTAAAGATTTTAGTAGAGCAGGCTTAGGGCTTTCAAATACATACACACACTTTGCAAAATGCAAAATATTGTGAAAAAATCGAAAGAAAAAATAGAACTCATTACACAACCTAATATTAAAGGCAGCGTCCAACCAGATCTGGACCTATGAGGATTTTACGTGGAAAGTACTTTTGAAGCCCTAACTAAGGCACTGTCCAAGCGGCAGCGCAGGTAGTGCTCTAACGGCTGAGATATTTCTCTCAAAACTGGACCCACGATCGTATTCGCATGGATTAATGGCAGTTTCACGCGAGGATTAACGCTTTGCGCTTTGAATCCATGCGAATAACAATTGCGGAATCGATCCAGTTTTGAGGGGAATATCTCAACCGTTAGAGCACTACCTGAGTTGCCGGTTAAGCAGTGGCTTAGTTAGGGCCCCAAAATTACCCTAATTTCCGGGGTATAAGGCGCACCCACCGCAGCGAACGATGGCGCGAAAACGCTTTCTAAATAATTGCTCTCTAAATCTAGAAAGCTGAAGACTCAATGTGCTGTGGTTCTTCTTCACTGCCCATAAATCATGCCTCCAAGTATTTTTCCCTGTTTATGCTTTGATATCGTTTCTACAGGTGGGAGGAAGGTGCCCTGGTATTCATGGTGTTTAGATGATTCTTTCTTTTATTTCCAATGATGTTATGGGTGCTACATTTGTGCTTTCCTTCTCTTCCAATGATGCTACTGGTACTGTAACTGTGCTATCCTTCACAATGATACCACTGATATTTTGAACGTTTTGTTCTATTCTTGTCGTTTTCGGAAAATCAAAAAATAGGTAGAGACTTGTTTTGAAACAAATCACTATTGAGAGGAAAACAGCAAAGAACGGGAGCAAAAAGCTATTGGTTGGAAGAGGTTGCTGTTGGCTGCTTGTGCGATGCCGCGCATCGCGAACGTCATAATACAACAGTCCGCGCGCGGTGAAAGCTACTGCGCCTTATACCCCGGAAATTAGGGTACTATCCACGTGAGATCCCCATGTGTCCAGACTTGTCTGGACATTGCCTTTAATGCCTTGAAGGAAGCATTGGTTACCGCAATTCAAGGTTCTCAATGCTTCCAATCTCACGGATTTTCTCCCCATCAGTTTGACTCCCACAGCTGTAGGTGATGGAGAAAGTACCGCGAGGAAACTACTTGCATGGCTTGAAAAATCCAAAACTGCTCCCCCTAACCAGCATGGTTTCGTGTCAGAATCTTCCACTGCTACTAGTCTTGCTGACTCACTGTTTGATTGGACTCTGGCATTGAAGAGAGGTAGGTCAGTAGATGCTGTTTACGTATATCTTTCTGAAGCTTTCGATCGATTGATCATAAAAAACTGTTGTGCAAGCTGGAACGAATTGGGATGAAAGGAAATTTACTGAATTGGTTCCAATCATAATAATACAAGGTAAGTAATACAGGCATAACAGTAAAAATAGAACATCACTTTTGGATAGACAAGCCTGTGTCAGTGGGGTTCCCCAAGGAGTCCTTTCTCCGTTACTTTTTCTGATTTGTACCGCTAATCTCTCGTCTCCTGAAAACACCAGAGCATGTAACAATCCAAATGTATGCGGATGATATCAAGATATACGGGAGATATAAAGAGGAAAATAGTGACGAAGCTCATTCTAAAACAAAGCTATCTCTGGAAAGAATGGTAGACTGGGCATCATGCTCTGGCATCCCAGTTAACTTGAATAAATTTTTTGTTATACATTTAGGTTATGACCAAAATTCCGTTTATGAGATAAACTGGAGTACTCTGGAAACCCCCACGGGGGTGATCAGCATGCTCGATTACCCCCCTGTGCCAAATCCCAGCCCCGTAGCTCAAACTTTGCAAAAAAATCGATAAAATTGATAAAAGTAATGCACGATTTCAAAAACTAACATTGTATTCGAAATCCCCATGCTCACTTACCCCCCTGTGCCAACTCCCAACCCCGTAGCTCAAATTTTGCAAAAAATCGATAAAATCGATATCGATCGATGACGAAAAATAGCCTATGACACCCGCCGGGGCCCGTAGTGTATGTGTGCCAAGTTTGGTCCGGATTGGTTCAGAAATGGAATTTTCTATTCTGAACATACGTACGGACAGACAGACAGACAGACATACAGACATACAGACAGACAGACAAACAGACATTCAGCTTTATATATAAGATAAGTTTTCGTTCTCTATTTCTGATTTTCTTGTTACTCTAACCAGTACAATAGTGGCCGACCACATTCCTTCAATTTTACGCGAATCTGGGAAATTATTTTTAAAATTTGACTCCGTATACCTCATTACTCTGTGCGCTCCGAAAATTTTTTTTATGCTCCCTAAAATTTCCGCGGGCTCAGAACCCCGCAAATCCAGGAAAAGGGGGGCGTCAGCCACTTTATAAGGCTAAAATGAATTTTTTTAGAAATTTTAAAAATTATTTTAATTATTTAAGTGCAGCGGAAAATCTGTTGCCTGCTGCATCTCTAATTTTTACTGTTCCTTCTGGTGCACCTTTAAATGCATTGAAATAAATAGATAAATAAATGCCTATGGTAAGTAAACTTTAGTTTGACGGTCGTCTTCTCGTTTCATTTCTACAAAATTTATCACAAGGCGTAACAGAAGTTTACTGCTTTACTATGACAATGATAATTTGACTTGATCATAGCGTACACGTAGGACTTTCTTTCAAATTGCAGGATAGTCTTTCACAGACTGCGCTTTCCAGAGGCTCTAGTTTTCGAAAAATACTGAATTTAGCTCTTTTCAATCGGGTCTTCAATGCTAGATTAAGCAATTTTCAAAAACTAGGGCATCTGGGGAGCTGAAAATTTCTTGTAGTATACAGCTATATGAATAGAAACAACATAGCTTCGTTTTTGCAAAAACAAGAAAATTTTCGTTTTCTCGATGTTTAAATGGAGAAAAAATACAGCAACGGTATACATGTGTGTCTGATGTAGTGTGCAATTTTTATGAGCAAGTTGATTCAGGATTTTTCTGAACAAAGATATGAATTTTTCGCGTTTAACGCATCACTACGAATCAGATTTTGGATGCAAACTCACAGTGGGCGAAGTTGGTGCGAAATTTTGCACACTATCTTATAGAGCTCGCTTTGCTCTATCGAATGGTACCGTGAAGCCCTGTAAAGAATGTGAGATGCATGACTTATCGCCGTAAGAAGTCAAAGTGTAACAAGACTTATGTAACAACTAATAGTATGGTTGATAGAGGATGAAGTGTCGTTCGGATTCGGCAAGAAGGAAGGTAAAGCGAAGTCGTTTGTGATGAAAATATCTTAGGATGCTCCACCTGAAAAGCTTACAAATTTTCTGGAAGGGAATAACAGTGCAATTTTTAAAGGCTGTCTTTATTTCGTTGTAGGTGCTCATCAACACAAGTTATGGACTTTTATCTAGAAATCCTGTAAGCGCTTAAAGGCAGTGTCTCACCAAAATTTAGTTGCCGAGATTTTTGTATTTTGCAAGCCTGTCGGACCCTGTCTAGCACTGTATGGGCTTAAAATCGCACGAAGTTCCCAAAAACCCCGTTTTCTGGAGGCCACGTGGAAGCAACATGGACGAGTTGTACCTTCCAACTTCAGCCTCAGCCACAGTGGCAGCAACAGAGGGGAGGTGGATGCCAAGTGGAGGGACATGTTCAAACGCGTACGGGGGGAGACCGAAGGAGTCGTCCGCGCGCACCAACTCGCTCTCCGCGTACCACTTTGAGAGAATTTTTCTCAGCGTGGAGAGGGTCAAATTAAGTGGGACCTGTTGCATTGGCCTATTTAAAGCTCCCTATTACAGAATATGTGAAGATCCGCGCGACCTCAACTTTGGTGAGAGACTGCCTTTAAGCATTGTCCACATCTCCTTATAAAAACAGCTAAACGGTGAAGTATATATTTCCTGATAGCAGAGAACAAAACGGTTTACATACGTTTTCGCTGTCGTTGCTGTCCCAAAAGTTACAACTTTTTGAATTCAATTGTTAACTAAGTTTATAGACACATTGTATAATTCTATATTTCGCTTCTCTATCGAGTTTGTTTCTTTTATTTGAAATAAAAAAGCCATTAACAGGAAGGAGTACAAAATGGATCAAAAGTGAATGGTGCATAAATTGGGGCACACACCCTATGGCAAATGCTAAAAAAAATAAAGTGCCGCTGAAGGTCAATTAAGGCAAAAGAGGGCCATCCTCTCAGCTGGGTGGCATGGCGTTATGAAGCAAAGCTACGCCGCATTCGCCTGTGGTACAATACCGCTCATAATTCGTCAAAAAAGTCGCCGGAGTGCGCCGCACTCCGCCACACTCCGCCGCACTCCGGCGCACTGCGCCGCACTCCGCCACACTCCAACGCACACTAGCACACTCCGCCGCAGTCCGCCACTCTCCGACGCACTCCGGCGCACTGCGCCACACTCCGCCACACTCCGACGCACTCTAGCGCACTCCGCCGCAGTCCGGCGACTTTTTTGACGAATTATGAGCGGTATTGTATGTAGAGCAGCCTGTTATATCCCCCTTGTTCTTCCACACTGGTTTCGTTGCGCTCTTGTAACAATCGTTGGGCATCTTCTTGCATTCTACAATACCACTCACATAACTTGCAAAATTTCCGTGAATGTCGCGAAATTCCGAAAATTCCGCGAACTTTCCGGAATTTCGCGAAACTCCTGAAAGTTCGCGGAATTTTCGGAATTTCGCGACATTCACGGAAATTTTGCACATTCTGTGAGCGGTATTGTACTCGACGTGCTAACAACATTTCTTACATTGTTTTGCTGCTGGTGGCACATTGTAGGATAGAATATCTGCCAAATTACACGACTTTCGAATTTGAAAGAGAATTCATGAGAAGGCGATTTTGTAGCATCATAATCTGACGAACAATTCAAATAAAGCTCTGTGCTAAGCATGGCCCGATAGAGGTGTTCACAAAGTTTTCAACTCACAAAAATTTGCAGACAATTTCCGCAACAGTAGGGGAAAAGTGCAGGCGAAGTTGCGATTTTGATTGGTTCAGCTACTTCTATCTCACTTTAGCTTTACTGTAAGACTCTCTAGTGCAAAATAAATAGGATTTTCGTAAAGACCGGAACCAAGAACCACTATGAGTGAAGTTTGCGGCCAATCCGAAAACCTCAATATTTTGACCAAATTTTGCGCCGAGGCCAAGAGTGAGGAGCGATCGCGCTATATCAATGAGTATTGCTTCTAAGAAGCCGGAAAAAATATGTAATGTATAAGTATGAGACAGGTGTCTAACGTGATTTTTGGGGGAATTACGGAGCAACTTTGGGGGAGCCAATTTTACGGCCTGAGCTTGCATGTTGGGGGGCTAATAACTCTGCGAATATTACAGCACGGGGCTGGGGTTTGTTTTATTCGACAGATCTCTAAAAATATGATTTTTAGAGAGAAGGTCGTAGAATAACAAATTTCCATTAAAAGTGCCTAATTGACAGCCGAACTTGGGAAATCTGTCAATAAGGGCGATTTCGGCGCCTTATATATGTAAGAGTGGCAGGGCTGGGGTAATCTCAGGTGGCCATTGACATGTAGTTTTGGTAGCACTAATTTTCTAGGGGCAGCTTGTGCCTAGAGATTCCCTGTAGGAGGCGCTATATAAAAGCGATAGTGCATATTTTGAATTTTTTCTCCGCGGAGAGTAGGGATGACGGGCTGGGATAGCCATTCTTCAGTTTGTATTCGAGGGAGACACCACATATAAATCGGAGAAAATGTAGGGGCTCCGCCTGTGGGAGCCTATCTATGAACCTTCCCGGACTTGAAAAAAAAACTTAGACACGCGATTTTTCCTCTTTCTCCCCCCTTTCTTTCTCCCCCCCTTAGACACGCGATTTTTCCTCTTTCTCCCCCCTTTCTTTCTCCCCCCTTATTTTTTCCCCTCTCTTTATTACCGCTTCGTGTACAGCTTCTCCCCGGCCATCTGGACCTGGTTAGGGGCTGAAACCGGCTAGGAAGGGGGTAAATAGGCTTAGAAAAACGCGATTTTCGCTTATTTTTCCTTATTTTCTTTAATTTTGATAGTGTTGTGGGAAATAAAGTGGGCGGAGCTTGTTTGGACGAGTTTTAGGTGTATAATAGCACTGGAAGTGAGGTTGCTCCGCACTTCTTCAAATTTTTCGCTGTTATTCGCTCATTTTGTAGAGTTGGGAGGAAAAGGGGGCGGGGCTTGCGGTTGAGTGGGCGGAGTCTAATGAAGTGAATGGAGCCTTGAGGTTTGAAGGTGGGTGTGTGAATCTTCAAAACTGGCAAAATCAAAGTTTTTGAGGTTGCGAAATCTCCAAATTCTCCAAATCTCTGATTTTATCGATTTTCGGAATTTTGCAACCTCCAGAATATCGATTTTCGCCAATTTTCGAAATTTCGCAACCTCCACAATGTCGATTTTATCGATTTTTGACAATTTTTGGGAATTTTGCAACCTCCAGAACACCGACTTTATCGATTTTTGACGTTTTTTGAGGTTTGATAGTTCTCTAACTTCAAAATATCGATTTTATCGCTGTTGAGCTGCGAACTGTAAGCCCCGCCCACTTCTGATGTTATTATACACCTAATATATGTATATTTCCTTCCACTCACTCCATATACAATACCGCTCATAATTCGTCAAAAAAGTCGCCGGAGTGCGGCGCACTCCGCCACACTCCGCCGCACTCCGGCGCACTGCGCCGCACTCCGCCACACTCCAACGCACACTAGCGCACTCCGCCGCAGTCCTCCACACTCCGACGCACTCCGGCGCACTGCGCCACACTCCGCCACACTCCGACGCACTCTAGCGCACTCCGCCGCAGTCCGGCGACTTTTTTGACGAATTATGAGCGGTATTGTATGCCTTAGGCCTAATACATAGTAACGTCAGAGGGATGCCCTCTTGGGATTTCTCTATCTAGTGTTTGCAACATGATTACGAAGTCACCTCCCTTATTGCTAATGAAAACACGAACAGAGCGGTCTGTCAGAAATTAGGGGATTTCTTTACCAGTGTGATCGTCCGACTATGCCGGACTCTCATACTTTGTTGCAAAACCTACTAATACATTGATCTCTACGAACTTTCATTAGCAGTGGGAAAGGGTTTTTGTTAATAAAAATGCTTTATAATTAAAACTATTTTTGTTTCGAAATGTGCTGATGATGAGCAAAAAGTATCTTTTTTATATCAATCTATTATCTATATCTTTTTTTTTCGATACCGCAATCCAAATTCTGTACATGTACTCCACTCAGCGCCTCCTACGTGGCTCCACAACGTATTCTTCTCACAATGCCACTTATGTTGTTCTCTTTCTTAGCAATAGCACTGTTACCTAGACTTGATGCATTAGAACGATAGCCCCACACAAATCAAAATAGGAGGCCACCTAGAAATGAAGAGCCTTTCCCCGAAGAAAAAAAAAATAAAATTTGTTCTTCCCTTTTAGTTAGTCAACGCAGTTGAGGGGACAACTATCTCCTTTCCCACAAACTACGGGTGAATACATTTCAACAACTAATTCCATTCTTTTCGGAGAAAGTTCTACAAATAACTTTGACGAATATTTTTGGGAGAAGGTTGCAAAACTCGCGCTTCTTCCTCAATGACAGCATCGGGAATGACATACACATAACATTCCGCTCAGTAGCCAGCACTGCTGCCTACCGCCTCTACAATGACTGTAATTTTCTTCCAACCCTTCAAAAACGGACTGACTTACAAATAGTCTCCACACATAAATATGGAAAAAGCCTTGGAAACTTGCGCTTTTCAACTTGCGATTTTGCTTTTGCCGCCTTTGAATTTTACGGTTTCCCACTTAGTCGTTTTAGCCGCGTGAGTCATTTGATTGAAGTGCGCTTTGCTCCATGAGGACACCGCCCTCGTTACTATTTTGTCTTTAACGACGAGAGGAAAAGATTTGAACCCAAAATCCTATATGATAAACTTTGAGTGCAGAACAGATTAATGTAGAACTTTGAGTAGCTTATGAGAGCAACCTTTCGCCACCCTCACATTGGCATTAGGTGCGCATATGGTGCCAATAGGTTAAAAAAAAGTTGTGCACAATTTTTTTTTGAATGAATATTTTACGATTTCTCGTATTTTCAACTTCTTATTGCGAACATAACATCAGACTCGGAGCCAAATTGCTTTTTGTGTATTGCAAACGAGTCATTTTGTTGAATCTTCAGTCTTATATCAAGTCTTTAGTCACAAATATCTCACGATACTTTTCACTATGCCCTTCCTAATGTGCCCGTTCATACACTAAATTCAGAGTCATATCTTTACATGCGCGCTGCAAAAGGGGCGGTTAATTACTACTAAGCTAGAGAAATTTTTTAAGGGTGAAGCGCGAGCAAGACAGTTTTCTGCATGTCAGCCGTGTAGCAAAATGATAAGTATTACGTAGTATGGATGTAATTAGATATCTCCTTTGTTTTATTACCAACTAGCTTACATAACTGGCTACGCCTCGCATTACTTCTTCAGATTCAGCAAATTTTTCAATTTCAAAGCGCTTTACCTGCTATGATATCTATGCCCATAACAAAATGCTTTACTTGTTAACTACAGCAGTCTAAATTTGGAGTTCATTTGACATGATTTTTGAAATCGTAATTCAAGATAGATAAAATCACTCTGTAAAAGCTAGTATGAATGGAATAAGGGACAGATCATATTGCAATAGTATAACACTTTCATCTACACTTGCTACTTCGAAATTTCTGTTTGGTCTTAAAATGGCGTGCTTATTTTACAACTTAACAGGTTCGCTCGCTCCCACAAACGTTCTCGTAAGCATAGTGGGATAGGAGTGACTAGCATATCACTATCCACAATCAGAACTTCCATTGTGCCTTCCTCTAATCGTTTGCTTTCTATCGTGTAGAGAACATCAGGACGCAAAGGAGTTCCAAGGCGAAGATTTGCAACACACCATGCACCTTCAACGTCACTATTTCACGTGGGTGAAAACTATTAGCGACCTAATGTCCTCTACCCCTCACTATCTATCCACTAATTGGACTGTGACAGAAGTGGATGTGGCCTAGATTATGTTTTCTTATATCGTTATATAGTCCAAAGTTCCTTCCATATTTCCACGTTTTACAACAAAAAAACGTAGCTTTCTCTAATTAAGTCATCAAATAAATTTAATAGATGACAATGCTCTGGTTCTTTATGCCAATATTAGTACGAACTCGCAACAGTATATCCAGTGCCTTTGACATACATGCTGACATGGAATTTACACTTATGAGAATTGCCCATAATGTTGCTTTACGGTCCTACATACCGCAGCATCGTATACTTCATTTTTGAGCGTATAAAAAGATCTACTTGAGAAGCGCTTCTTGTCACTGCGCTTTGCTTGCAAAAACTCACAATGGGATGTACCGCTACCGTTCACCCTCTTTCAGACGAATGTCTAATAGACTTTTCTTTTCCCAGATGTACATAAACAAATCAATAATGATAAAAGGATCGAGCAAAAAGTAGTCTATCTTTTGCGCCGCGTCTCATTTATAGGGGAACAAAATCCATCCTCTTCGCTTCACATACAGTCTAAAAGAAACAAACATCCTAAGTAACAATATACAGTTTGCCCCAGCCCCAACCAGGCCAAAAGTGGCATGGCGGGAGCCCGCGTAGCGAGGGTATTACAGCGCGCGTATGCAGCGCAAACCCTCAGCGCTGCGAGTGTCCAAATTTAGCCGACGGTTCGGCCGGATCCCGATTGGGGCGGACCGTGCGATTTTCATTTTGACATTTGCCACCTTATTGCCTGGCCCTGTGTTTGTTTAAAGCAATTTTATTGTGACTGTATCATAACAAGCTTTTTTGCCCTGCACACTGATACGCTCTGTAGTTGCACCATCTCATTCAAGCTTTGCGTTTTCTTTTTTTTCCTCCACGAGCGCTCTCAAAATTGGTTCGTACAAGACGCTTTTGGGCAACCGATAACAAAGCCTCAGTCCGCCTCGTTTCAGACTGCATATTACAAAAGATGCGCATTGCTTGAGCAGATTCAAAATTTGCCGGAAGTTTATGACCAGCAACAATAGTTTATTTAAACGAATCAAACTTTGAGAAATTACTACCGATTCCTGATTATTGCACGTCAATAGTTGCAGGAATAAAAGTGCGCATTATATAAGAAAGGAATTGCAAACCGATGCGATAAATTTCCATAATTGCTAGACGCAGTCGGTGTAAATTTTAAAGAAATTCTTGTTTATAGTTCGATGGCTCAAAAACGGCAAGACATTCAAGGGATACGTGGCTGGGCGATTGCTTTGGTTGTCACATTTCACTTCTTTCCTGCTTATTGCCCGAATGGATATGTTGGAGTAGATATGTAAGCAACTTCTCTTTCTTAAGGCAGCGCCCAAAAATTGCATAATTTTTTTCGCTTTGGGCTTGTCTTCTTTCCGCTGAATACGAAAATACAAGTTGGAGAGCACGAAAATACCAAAAACAGAGTATTTCAAAAATCTTTGATTTAATTTGAGCGCCTGCCGCCAAGGAGACGCGAAGTCGTTTTGGGACCCGAAACGTTCCAGCCAAAACTTCTGAAACGGTTTCTCGCTTCAGAAGCACATTGGTGCAATGCCACGCGCAAGAGCTTTATTAAGATCGGAGTTACTGTACTCGGTTTTCATATTTGCCTGGACGCTGCCTTTAAAAAATAACATATGTTACTATATCTGTAAGCTTTTCCTTTGATCTGCAATTCAGGTTCTTTGTCGTATCTGGCTTTCTTATGGCTATGATCATAACAAGAACGGAGATCACAGCTTCGTTTTGTCAGAACTTCTACTACAGAAGGTCATCTTTCATCTTAAAAGTTATTTTACTACTATACAGATAAGAGGCAAAGTTTAAGAATCAAGCGAATATTACCGCTGTATTATATGACGTCCGCGGCGTTATTATTGCTTGTAGTATCAAGACTGCCTTCATTCCGACTCATAAATTTCCCTAGTTCACGCAGAGCTATATTTCTCATTACAAACATCAGGCTGTATGAAAACGATCCTGCCATGGATTACGAAAAAATGGTGATGTCTTCGAATTTCCTACTTTCACACCTATGCATGAACAGCTTCAGCTGTCAAATGCGGACGATCTCTTTACTCATACTTGGTCATTATGTGTCGAGATGCAATGGTATTTGTTGGCTCCACTTCTCTTCTTCGTGCAAACTTTGTTACCTTTACGGAGGGTGCTTTTCTTTTTGGGTTAGTCGTGTTGAGCTGAAATATGTCTGAGTGCAAATTGGTATTCAAGGGATCACATGTATTTCTCTCGGTTTCTATCTCACTACTGGCAGCAACACTGCTTTCTACAACACATTTGCTAGGATGTGGCAATTTTGTGTTGGCATTATCGCCTTTTTGAGTGGTGAAAATGTGAGCTTTTTTACAATATGCAGCTGTTATCATCAGACTTGTATTGTATCGCTCACAGCGTCCTTAGCGTTTTCTTTTTTGCCCTAACATAAGGTGGAAGGTAGAAAAGTTCGTACCCGATCGCGTTTACGGTCGGAACGTTTATACTCTTGAATCGATTATAAATTCCTGGTTTTACTGCAAAATTACCCTCATGGTTTCGCATCCTGTGGTGCCTAGAGGATTGGTGTCTATCATGCAGGATCGACTTTCGAGGTCATATTCAAGATCGATTGCGAGGATTGCGAGAATTATTTTTTTTCTTTCGAGGTCATATTCAAGATCGATTGCGAGGATTGCGAGAATTATTTTTTTTTCTTTCGAGGTCATATTCAAGATCCTAACAAGTAAGATTGAACACCTGACTTCAAGGTCTTTGAAACTACTGTAACCATTTAAAATGGTTCTGATTCAGAGCCCAGCACGGGTTGGCAATTGGGCATCGCTAAAACAGCTTTGCCATTATCGATTTTTACGATATCCTACTTGATCCCGCCAGCTGCGTAGGTTGCTCGATTGGAGCTCGCTTTCTTCTTCGAAGGGACTGGCATCGTAGATATTCCGGATCCTTGCAAGGAGGAGGGGAGGAGCCTTGGAACCGTTACTATATATAGGTGTAGAACACATTCATGTGAAAATTTCAAGAAACTTATTTGAAACGGGAATTTTGCCTACTTCAGGTGGGCATTGGGTGGACAATGGCCCACCTAATTTGCAAAAAAAATTTTTGTTAACGATAAATTTGCAGAAAAAACCTTGTCACAATCTTCAGTCACATACTATCTTAATGAAACTTTACGGTTCATCCTGCAGGCCTGTGTTCATGTGCTTGCCAAGTTTCATACCATATCGTCATTTGCGCCCCGCCATTTGAATTTTCATTTTCATTCACAGTGATGCAAGATTTTTGTAGAAAATGTTTATTACAGCTTCCATTCAAATGAAGTTTTCCATATTTCATACAATTTGTTTTCACTAGCCTCTTTTCGTATGCGTACATTGAAAACTAGACATGTCTTTTGTTACAAATAGCATCGTTTAGGCGACGTCGCGCGTGCGACAATTAGCGACAGCGCCGTTCAACGCTCGCGAACTCCACTGCTCGCCTGTGGAGGCATATAACATGTTAAAATAAGCAGAGAGCATGAGCTATCGATTTTTCCGAGGCTTTAACCCGAACTTCGCAAAAACGATATCCCTTTTGCTTTTTCACCCAACGATTTTCAGCCTGTCATTTCACCTCATGCCGGGCCCTGATCTGACTGCGTACACAAAACCCGCTTAATAGAGAGCACCAACCTAAAATCTAAGTAGCTATATCAATTAACATGATTTTAGTCACTTTTAGAGGGTTGCTTAGAACTGAGGTAAGCGGCTATCTTGCATAATCAAGTTTTTCTTAGAGGTGGTTTTGTTTTGGACTACAGCAGGGATAATCTTAAATTTTGTATTGGCTAACGTTAATAAGTATGCACTTTCCCAGTAATATCTCGTCTTACTGATTCTTCGCGACCATTAAGATAGTTATAGACGGGCTGGCTATAGCGTAGATATGCGGTGTAAAATCTACCAATAGATTCCAAAGAACCTCATAATTAAAATAAATTTTCAAACATTTTAAAAATCCAATTTAGCGTCAAAAAAATTTTTTTCGGGCGTTTTCGGGGTTAGGGCCCGCAAAAATTTTGGAAAGCATACAAAAAATTTTTTCGGAGTGCGTGGCTAACACCACGCACCTTTATTAGAAAAAAATTTCTATCGCCTCACACCCTCGAACGGAAATCTGGGTACGCCACTGCTTTAGCCCTAATCATTCTGAAAACATGGTTAACTTTTTAGGGTTTTCTCAAAGGCGAATTTGATTTTAGATGATTCAAAACCCACTCAAAACTTCCTGTTATGATCTGACGACGGGGATTTGAGCAAGGCGAACATGTGTCTCAAAGCTTTCGGAACTACCGTTTACTTACCGTCAGGTATAACATAAGTCCTTACTAATTACAATGTCTAATATATTCATAACGTAATCCAAACCGACTTTTAGCGAATTTTGAGGTTCCCAAATATTGGGCCACTTAAGTGAAATGGTCATACTCAAAAAAAATTTACTTCGTTCTGAAAGTGACGCGCGGCCAACAATTCTATTCACATCTCTCTTCCCATCCAATACAATACATTACTCAGCCTTTGCTCATGTGAGACTTGCTTCGAATAACCGCCAGACTGTGTGGTTGAGAATTGTACAAGATCTCGATCTCTCATTTTTGCTTGCCATGATTTGCTTTCAGCAACAGTAACTCATATGTAAAAAGGCGATTCTAAATAAAGTTATTGCTGTGAAAACTATGGAGTTAGGATATCCTATGCTGTTTATGTAGTTCGAATTTTTCTCAAAAAAAAGTTAGGCGGTGTGCCACAACTCAGAAAACGTGGCCGCCACGCCTTTATAAAGGCAGCGTTCAGGCAGACGTCCGAGCCCCAAAGGCAATGTCTCGCCGAAATTGAGGTAGCGCGGGTTTTCACATGTTATGTAAAAGGACATCCTGTTCAGGCGATTACCCCTGGTTCGACTCGATTCTACGCCATGAAATTTGCCCTCAAACTAGCTCGCAAAGCGCGGTTTCCCCGGTATTCTCCTTACGCTTTTGAACATGTCGTTCCGCATGGTGTTGATGCCGTTGTGCCGAAGGCTGAGTTAAAAAGGCAATCTGTCCGTGTTGCTTTGACGGGCTTTCAAAAACGGGTTTTTTTGTGCATTCTAGACAGGGACGAAAAGGCTTGCAATACGCAAGGATCTTGACAACCAAATTCTGGTGAAACACTGCCTTCAAAAACCACGCCCACTTCCTCGCACGGCCAACACCTTGAACAAAATCTCCTCAACCCTTGACGAGTTTTCACGTGGCAAACACAGTCGAACACATAGCGTTTACCTGTTAATGCTTGCTTTTGACAAAAAATGGCGTCAGAGCATTTGTCCGGGTCTTCCGAAAATAGCCCTAAAAAGGTGGCTTTTTGAAAAGGAATCCACGCTTTTTGAGTGCCATGTTTGGAATCAATGTCCTGAAAAGGTCTAAAAGGATAACATAAAAATATGGGAGTCAAGAATCTGTCCCGACGCTGCCTTTAGGGGTTGTGCCCCACTCCATCAACTTACCTTCAAAACATTCACACATCTAGATTTTCTAAAACTTTGAGACCATTAAACCTTCTTCTCTTCACAGTAGCAGTAGACCATCTCATCCGCAATCGCTGCTTTTACATGGCAAATATTGGTTTACGATACAGTGCTAAATCTGTTCTACTACGTATACTGCGAGGGAAAGTGGCAAAAATATGTATATATTCGATAGTTCAGACCTCTTAGTTTTCTGTAGTTTGTGTCTAACTTGTCTTCTTTAGTCTGAGTAACAGTTGCTGCAAACAGAACCATTGAGAAGGAAAATGAGACAAACGAACGCTGGTGGGCTCCTGCTGTTATGATTCAGCGTTGTTATTTGAAAGGTGATTTCTCGTGTGGGCAAAGAAGGAGTAGTGCTTTGTACACAGCCCATAAACAGGTAGCTAACTCACTTAAAAAACAAAGCTAATCGTGTTCAAATGGCCATTTCACTCGGATGGAACTTAGAATCCTCAATCGCTAAGACTTGATCCAAAAGGGTTATTTGACATGTCAATTACAAATTCTCAAGATTGGTGCAGTTTTTTGTAATGCTTACTGTATGTGCAGGATAGTTCACATGAAGTGTGACAAGATTTCAAAAATTTATTTTTTATTATGTCTCATTTCATCTCATTTTTGCTTCGCGGTGCCTCAAATTTTTTCTCTATAATTTTCTTTCCTAACAGTTTCACTTCGGAAAAAGGTCGGTATTGTTGAAGAGCTTTTTGGAAAAAATACAGATTTCTTCTTTTATCGCACAGTATCCAGAAAATTTTTTTTGAAGGCTGCCCAGGAAGTGCAAAAGTAAAGTACAAACTCAGACAATCATTGCAAGCACCCGCAGCACCTAACGGTCCCTGTCGGCGGTGCGGGGCGTTAATTCATGGACTGACCATCCGCGGTCTTAGATTTATTTTCTTGACCACCGCGGCTCAATGTTATCGCTAGAAACAGCTGCGGGCTTCCAAAGTTTTTTCCGGACACCTGCGGCCCAAGAAAAAACACCCGGGCGAGCCCCGGAGGCGCACTGCAGATTTAGTTCTCGGACAAGCTGCGGCCCTTTAGACGAGGGCGCGACAATATCAATCCGGCGAGCCCCGAGCCTTGCTGTAAGGAGAGAACGCTACTCGCGCGAGATACCCGCGTGATAGGGCTGCAGGGCTGCCCTCAACATTTGCGTCGTTTAGCAAAAGTCAAGTAGCGTTAAGTTCCTGGTCATCAATGGTGTCTCGGTTGAGCTCTATCGGACTACTTGATCCTGGGACCAGGTAGTTGTCGGGCGAAAGAATATGAACAGGTGTCCGAAAAGGTTTCAAAATTTGGAAATAATATTTACGAGCTTCATTGCTTTATCGGGATGTATTGGACACCCGCGGATGCATGCGCTTCCCAAGCCACCCGCTGCGTTGTTCGAGCGCTTATCGGGCCATCCGCGGGCAATGTCGGGTGCTTACGGGGCGCTTATCGGCGCGCCTATGGGCGTGGCGTCGCCCGTGGGTGACCGGCGGGTACTCGCCATAATTGTCTGAGAAAGTACATGGTCTGCTTTTTTATAAATAAATTTTAATTTTTTAATTTAGAATAAATCGTTTGAGCGCGCATTTTAGAAAATCCACAGAAGTGATCAAACGAATGTGTTATATCTAACTGAAGCGGATATTTTCAAACAAGGTCAAGGGGGCTTATGCAAAGCCTTCATAAATATCAGATAAAGTTAATCTTTTAAAATTTTAGTTGTTTAATGCGAATGGGCGTTTTTTGCTTCGTATTTCACGTGATCATCCTATATATTGGGTTGCCAAGAAAATAATGTCGTTTTTTTCGGGTTTTTTCGTGTAAAATTGATATTACTCGAGAACTAGAGCATATCCAAGGCCGAAATTTTATGGTTAAAGTTGCGAAGGTTTGTAGTGTACAAAGGCATATGTGGGAGGGGGCCAGTACTACTGGGGGCGGAGTCTGCCATTTTCAATTTTTTGATTTTTTCTTGGTTTCTAAGCATGGAAAAAATATAGCAAGCGTACCGATGGATAAGTGCATGTGTCCTTTATAAGCAGGATCAAGTGAGATATTCGCAGGATTTTCTAGAGCGAAAATCCAATTTTTGGCACCACGAGTTGCTCATATGTTTTGGCTCTGAACTTTGCGTAAGCAACAAGTTCTGCCAATGTTCGAATGCCATCTTTTAGAGCTTTCTTTGCTCTATCGATTGGTACCCCTCACATAGTTTTTTGGATTTGTCTCATGGCTTTGCTATGAAAAACGACATGATTTTCTTGACAACCTAATATCTTGGTAGATCAATACCTCAGTGTGCTTCTAACTTGCTTATGGGCTTATTCGACCTTGTTAACACATGTCATATGATCGCGAACATCAATATCACGTCAATTACGACTCTTCTCTCTCGGGTGTATGTCAAGAGGCGCGATTCCTATTGCCAGATGGGCTTGGAATAAAGAGCATATCATCAGATGCGCTTTAATGTGCTCATTTCGAACCTGTCTTCTATACTCAGTCAGTCGCCGGGGCAGGCGGTCTGCAAACTCGCTCATTCTTGCAAGCGGTCAGTAGAATTTTGGGGGCTGGTCAAACCTCCAACAAGCGGTACCTGCTGTACTGTCGCATGTTCTGCAGGCAAGCGGCAATACAGCATTTTCTGCGAGCGGTCGCCAAATAATTTCTATTAGCGAGCGCTGTGACTGTACGCAGTTTCGGGCGTACGTCGAGCAAAGTAACGTTGTACATGTCCGAGGTGTCAAGGTGGTTCAATTACCCAGGTTTTGGTGTACTTCCTCTTAGCGGAAGGTACCTACGGGCTATGCGGTCCTTCACAAAGGACCGTGCGGTTCTCAATAATTTTGTGCATAATCTCGCGGAAAGTCCGCGAGAATGCAGCTACTTAGCCGCAACTAATCTATAAAAGTGCCCACTTGTTCTTCGAGCATACGTCTAAAATTTAGCCAACATTCTTCCAAATATCTGCAAGCGGGCCGCAAGAAATCAGCAAACTATTTTTCCGGTGCCCGCTTGCTCAAAATTCGCATGGCTGCCTGCCTCCTGGCGATTATCTGAGTATCTGCTGAGCGATTACTGCAAAGATTATGAGCGGTAGCATAGAATTATCAGAGTCTTGATGCATTATGCGTTGATTGGCGTGGTGGTGAATGCGCTGATTACAAGGAATGCATATATGAAAAGTAAACAGCAGTGGAGGTAGATTTGCACATTTTTATAACCCATGTACGTAAATTTCAAAAATTTCCCCCTACTCGAGGGAAGCCCCCCAGACCGCCACGGTAAACAGGTGTTTTGAGACAATCAAATTCTGTAGCTAAAGATATCGTCGACTCTAAAAATCGTGACGACGGTCTGCAATGCGGTCAGTGCGCACCGCACGGCATTGCCACCTAGTGATTCGCCCAAATTACGTGGAGAAGGTGAGTTCTTGTGGTTTTTCTTTTTCTTTTTGTATCTCTTTTGCTTGCAGGAACTTTCATGGCTACCGCAGGGAGCCTACACTGCAGAGAAGCAAGATTGCCCTACGATAAAGCGGCAGTGCCGTGCGGCGCGCACTGGCCGCACTGCAGACCGTCGTCACGATTTTTAGAGTCGACGATACTTAATGTCTACCACTTAGACATCAGACGCCAGTAACTTTTTCTAGAGCCGCTTAGCAAGTACCCCAAACCAGCGTCTCGGAAAGATGATGGGTGTCGGGATTCTACAGTGTTACCGTAACAGACCCTCAAACTAATCTATGACTATAGTCTAAGGTGAAAAAGCGTCTCTGGAAAGCCCAAAATCCGCTAAGATCGTCTTCCAGACCCCACCCGCATAAACGTTCTTGCAGCGAATGCAGATATGAAAAGCTCGCAAAGGCTCATTTTTGCCATTTTTAGACGCTGCGAACCCCAGGTGTGTTTCAACATGGTGAGAAGGCTCCGATAAGGTGAAAAATCGAAGAGCGAAATCTTGCCGGAACACTGTCTTGAAAGGAAGTGTCTCGGTAAAATTTTATTTTTGCAGAATTTTACCTTTTCGGAGCTTTCTCAACATAGGGTACCCATATCTAAGCTTCAGCGCATGAAAATGGCGAAAATGAGCTTTTTCCAAGCTTTTCAGGTCCACATTCAGCGGAGAATACATGCATGTGGGCGGGGCCGGAACGAAGGAGGCGGGGCGCAAAAGACGGAAGCCCCGTCCCTTCTCCCTCACGAGACGGTTCTTTATTGAATGCGGACGCTAAGTTCGCTAAGGAAGTCTTCCGGATTTTGCCAACGACCCCGCCCACATAAACGTATTTTGCATCGAATGCAGACACCGAGACATTTTGTAAAGGCTCATTTTGCCATTTTCATGCTCTGGAAAGCCCAGATATGGGTTCCTCATGGCGAGAAGGCTCCGAAAAGAAAACACGGAAACTGGAAAACGAAAATTCTGCCGAGACACTGCCTTTAATTGTAAGTCAGTTTTGGAATCCTTCAACAAGGCGCATCCAATGATGTGCACTCGAGTTAAGTTGTAATGATCTTTTATATTGTTTTGGAGAACAGTTACAGTGTAATCCATTCCTCCTGTTTGCAGAAAATATAGACGAGAGACTTAAATGAAGTGCGTTTCATATTACGAATACTTCGTATAGTAAGAGTTTCAGGACATCTTGTGAAATACCTAAAAACCGTTGGTGCTATAAAAGCATAGCCGAAAACGGCATAAGCACTACGAGATTGAAGTCTCGTCTACCTAGGAGTAAATGTCTAGAATACAAACTTTGAGCGGTTTGTGTAGTACGAACACCTCAAGTAAAGCTCCCTTTTTGCTCAAAGCTGTAGCCTTTGACGTTCAAAATTTTTCGTATTACGGTAATAAAGCTGGAAAAATGTTGTAAACTCTGAACCAGTGCACTTTACACAGAGCTTTACTTTTTCTGCGATTAGAACAAAATGCTTCCAAATACATTGAGTTCAAAGCATCTGCTTCATGTGGCTTAAGGGCTTAAAACAGCTTGTAACGGGACTGATACAATGACTTTTCCGGATGTGCTACTTAAAGGCACCGTCTACCCAAATTCTCAGCTTCCATGTTTTGTCGCTTCCGGGCCTTTTTAAGGCCCTGATTTCGAATATGAGGTGGAGAATCCCCGAAAAGCACAAAGAATCCTATTTTGGAGAACAAGCGAGAGATGTGGAAGTGCAGATTGCAGAGGTGCGGCGCTGTTATCGCACGGCATATATTAGCGCCGCAGCCCGCCAAACCTGCAAAATGGGCGGAGTGACCAACTTTGGATCACGTACTTTCCGAAGCGGATTTCTCGCTCCGGAAGCAATCTTTTGCGGGGAAACTTGGGGGTTGGCCTAATGTAGGGGCCTACATTTGTATGCCATCGAATCTCGTGAACGCCCACTTTGGGCGGACGGTGCCTTTAACGCTCGAAAAAAAAACAAACAAACTCTTTGTGCTTGTTGCGTTTTAGCTCCATTTAACTTTACCCTACCGTTAACATTAAACTTCAAATCTCGGCTTTTGCCCCTGCAAAGTGTGCTTTGCTTGCATAATGATGTATCTGTGCTGTGATTTTGTGATTTTTCGCAGAACTGATTTGGACACTTTTGAGCTAGAAAGCAAAAGCTATGAATGCGTTGGTGTGCACACTCGTTTTTGCGGGTGACGCCTGCGTGCTTGAAAAGATGCTCTGGATCGCAGAAATTTCCTAGCTCGCGCAATCGTACTTGTACCCGCTATGCGCTCACTTCATTGTAAAATCTGCGGACTGCAATAATTGAGACTTGATGCTCAATTTGTGCTAACTCTAGGCTAAAATGAAACTCGGACCAAAATTTCGACAGGAACAGAGCGTTTCTTCCGGTGTCAAGCAGCATATCTGTCCAGAAAGTATATTGCGACTTGAAAAACTGATTAGAGTCCCCATACCACAGAATCTCGTTTTTGGTGCGCCCTGAGTCCAAAACATTTTGAGCTGTCAGAAAAATTAAGCCCCTCTTTCCGAAGGCAGGACGCGCAGGAGGAATCAAGGGCCTAGCAGCATGGTCGTGGTGGATGTATATAGTGTAAGATGTAGTTATGGGCGCAAGCACTGCGGAAAATTGACCAGGCTTTAAGAACCTTGTCAGGGAACTCAAAGAGAAACCTGTTGTCAGATCGTCGCTCAGCTTAAGAATTGTAGTAGGAAATCTATCAAGGATTATAATATCACCAGTGCGCCACCTCTGCTTCGCAGAGGCTCGCACTGGCTTACTATCTATGTGCCTTACTCATTCACGTAAAATCGTGGCACTGGAACTCACCGTGCTATGCCGACTACCACGAGTAAAATGTAAACATATTCTCATTTAGAAAGCTTTTTCACGTGAGATCGGTGATTTCGTGTGGAGGAAACTTTTCGCAGAAAGACAAACGCAAATTTGAATAGGTTTCTAAATTTTTCATGGCTTTGTAGTTTGCCATAAACGCAATAGTGACCGTGCTCTACATCTCCGTACGAAAATTTTCTCAAATGCTTGAGTAGAACCTCAGCAAATTTACCATTTATGCAGCCAATTCTTTTTGGCGCCGCTTTCGTTATGTAGTAGACTTTTGACCACTTTTCGGGCTAAACTCCATCGCTTGCACATTTGCCTACCAAACGCACCCACCACTTTGCAAAAAGTTGTGATACGGGAGCAATTTTGCGAGAATGAAGCCAGGTGGATCCGTTTTGCGCGCAGTTTTTGAGGAACCCACTCAACGAATCTATTCCTGCTTTTGCATATTGGGCTTTCATGAAGATAGCATGCGCTATGCAAAATTTGAGCTCAGGACGTTGGCTGGAAACTGCTGTACGAATTTCGTAACAGGCACACTCACACACAGACACACACACAAATTTATGTGCCTTACTCATTCTCGTAAAATCGTGGCACTGGAACTCACCGTGCTATGCCGACTACCACGAGTAAAATGTAAACATATTCTCATTTAGAAAGCTTTTTCACGTGAGATCGGTGATTTCGTGTGGAGGAAACTTTTCGCAGAAAGACAAACGCAAATTTGAATAGGTTTCTAAATTTTTCATGGCTTTGTAGTTTGCCATAAACGCAATAGTGACCGTGCTCTACATCTCCGTACGAAAATTTTCTCAAATGCTTGAGTAGAACCTCAGCAAATTTACCATTTATGCAGCCAATTCTTTTTGGCGCCGCTTTCGTTATGTAGTAGACTTTTGACCACTTTTCGGGCTAAACTCCATCGCTTGCACATTTGCCTACCAAACGCACCCACCACTTTGCAAAAAGTTGTGATACGGGAGCAATTTTGCGAGAATGAAGCCAGGTGGATCCGTTTTGCGCGCAGTTTTTGAGGAACCCACTCAACGAATCTATTCCTGCTTTTGCATATTGGGCTTTCATGAAGATAGCATGCGCTATGCAAAATTTGAGCTCAGGACGTTGGCTGGAAACTGCTGTACGAATTTCGTAACAGGCACACTCACACACAGACACACACACAAATTTATGTGCCTTACTCATTCTCGTAAAATCGTGGCACTGGAACTCACCGTGCTATGCCGACTACCACGAGTAAAATGTAAACATATTCTCATTTAGAAAGCTTTTTCACGTGAGATCGGTGATTTCGTGTGGAGGAAACTTTTCGCAGAAAGACAAACGCAAATTTGAATAGGTTTCTAAATTTTTCATGGCTTTGTAGTTTGCCATAAACGCAATAGTGACCGTGCTCTACATCTCCGTACGAAAATTTTCTCAAATGCTTGAGTAGAACCTCAGCAAATTTACCATTTATGCAGCCAATTCTTTTTGGCGCCATTCATACAGAAAGTAGGGCCAGTGCGAGCCTCTGCTTCGCAGAGGCTCGCACTGGCCCTACTTTCTGTATGCCTCACTCATTCCAGCATAATAGTGACAATGAAACTCACCGCGTTATGCAAGCTATCATGAATGATTTGTAAACAGCTACTCATTCCTAGAGCTTTTTTGCGTGAGATCGGTATTTTCACGTGGATGAAACTTTTCTCGGAAGAATAAATGCAAATTTGAGTAAGTTTGTGAACTTTTTATGGCTTGGTAGTCGCCATAACGGCAGTAATCATCGTGGGCTACATCTCTGTGCAAAAATCTTTTCAAATGATCAGGTAAAATCTTGGGAAATTGAGCATTTAGGCAACTAATTCTTTTTGGCGCCATCTTCATAAAGTAACCAACTTTAGTAGAATTTTTTGGGCTAAAGTCCATGGCTTGTGCATTAGCTTGTTAAACATATCCACGACTTTGCAAAAAGTTTATATACGGGCCCAATTTTGCTGGCTAGAAGTTAAGCGGACCCGTTTCATGCGCAGTTTCTAGGGGATCCACTTATCGGATCCGCTTGTGCTTTTGCACAATGGACTTTTTTGCTGCTAGGATGTACTATGCAAAATTTCAGCTCAAGAACTTTGCTGGAACTTGCGCTATGAATTTCGTGACAGACAGACATTCAGACACACACACACACAAAAAAACGTAAACACCCTTAGCGCGTTATTATAGTAGGATTTTGTATCCTCAAAGCGGTTTTAAATTTGAATGTTGACTTCGCTTCCAGAATGGCATGAGATAGTACATAAAAAATAACTAGAAGACGGGTCTTCAAGCCCTGTTTGTGATACATAATTCAAATGCTTTTGTTTGCGTTTTTCTTTTGTTCTATTCAAGCCTCGAGTATCTTGAAATCTCATCTCAACTTTTAATAATCCGGCATTTTCGACACAATTTCAAAAATCAGAATTGCTAAATTTTGCTAAGAACTAGCGACCCAACGAACATCAGGTGTGAAAAATGTCGTATTGGGTCACAAATCTGCGGATATATAACACTTTTTAGTTAAGAATTTACCGAATCTTCAGATTGAATTTCAGCATATCTAAATCTATCCAACTTTGAGTTCGAATTCTTCAAATGCTAGCAACAACTTTTATTGTTTAATAGGTACTATTATATTTCCAGTTCGTAACCAATTCACTTCAAGACCTGAGAGGAACTGATTCTGAACTTTTCTGTGTGAAATCGATTTCAATAGGTAAAATCTTAGAAATTTTTTTGGGAGTTGTTTTAGGCCATGGAAGGGAATTCTAGTTTGCCTCGCACGTTTCTTCCGCGGTTTCCCAACTAGAGTTATGCGAGTTTGTTTTCTTACAATTCGCTCTATGTTTCTTTTTCAAGTTGGATCCTTGCCGAATCAATCCCACAGTGCTCGTTCTTAAAATTATGTTTGCGGGTATGGCGACAAAGTCTTTTCCTCCTCCCCCTTCAAAGTGCACTAAATTCAGTGTGCAACACACTTCTTGAACTTTGCTATTAAGATTTTAAATGCGAGGGATTGGAGCTTCGAGTGAAAAAAAAGAAGCTTCGCATAAGATATTTGTTTATGCTACGCTCGTTCGTATCAAAGGCCGGGCATATAGACGCAACTTCATCGCATCGCGATTTTCCCAACAAGACAACCGTGACGAGTTCATTGCATGCAGATCATCTTGCACCTAGGTTGTGATGATTTTTTGCCATTAGTCGAGTCAGAGAACTACCACAACCTGCAAGATGACGGCATGCTATGGACTCATAAGAGTTGTCGTGTTAAATCTCGAACACGCCTCGCGCGAATTCTTCAGAATCGCGGCGATACGAGATCTGGCAATTTGGCAGATGCCCGCAAATCTACTGCGTGTAGGATTCAAGTGCTCAAGCGCATTACTTTCACAAGCTTATCTGCACATGCCAAAACTTGCTTACAGAATATGCGCCTACGGGAGCTCTAAACGATCGCAGCAATAAGAAAACCAAAAAATTAGAAGAAAAATTCGAAAAAAAAGAAAAAATTTTTTCTGAAATCAGATCTACTACCGATCCCTTAGGCCTAAGGCATACCTCCCGCGATTCCGTTAAATCGCTACATCCGAGCGAATTGGCAATTTGCCGGAAGTCTTCGGATTAACCGTGCTTGGGATTCAAAAGCATAGGCGCGTGGCTTTCGTAAGTTGCCGCAAACGCATTGTGTCTGGCCCAAGCAAAGCACACTTATGACCAGTTATAAAGAATCGTTGCAGTGTTGAATCGCGCAGCGACTGAAACCGCGTAAGGTATGCCTTAGGCCTTAGGACGACGCGAGACGATAAAATAGGCCCAAATTCATTCCCAAATTCATTCCTAAGAACACGGCTTTTCACTGTTGTACTGCGTACGCCGTTTTCGGCTACGCTTTGTTACACAGCACCAACTGTTTTTGAGGTTCCCCCAAAAAATCCTGAAACTCTCAAAATAAGGAGTATTCGCTTAACTTTGGTCCGTAAAATACCGCTCACATTTTTTGAAAAAAAAACGCAAATTGAAGTAGACTTAGGCGACCGTCACCTAAGTCATGCGACGGTTGTGTGAGTTATATGGTCGGGCTTTGGTCGAAATGCTGATGGTATTGGTTTGAAAGGAAAATTCGCTCATAGAGTTTTCCGAACACACTATTTACGACGTAACTGTCGAGTGCAAGGTCTTTTTGCAGACATATAGTGAGAGAGCTATAACTGAGTTACGAAAGTACTTCGCCCTTCAATCTGTAAAGTCGCCTAGTTACGAGCTTACAAAAATACGGCCTTATGGACAAGGTTTTTCCACAATTCAGCAGTCTATCTCCTTTGTAAAGAAGCCTGCTGCAACTTTGGCAGCTTTTTAGCGCTCCATAATCTACGAGTAAGTACTATTGGAATCCCTCGCTGAAATCTACGATGGGCCATGCGCGTTGTTTTACACTTTTGGGAACAGATGTGCGCAGAAAAAATCAAAAATACTGAAATCGGAATATTGAGGACATGCAGTAAATAGAGAGATTCGTATTGATGAGCAGAGCACAAT
The DNA here is from genome assembly GCA_958299035.1 of Cylicocyclus nassatus. Taxonomy (NCBI): domain Eukaryota; kingdom Metazoa; phylum Nematoda; class Chromadorea; order Rhabditida; family Strongylidae; genus Cylicocyclus; species Cylicocyclus nassatus. Next base: position 26,095,866 of record CATQJL010000316.1, read on the forward strand.
GCTTTTTTTCGGATTCAAAATATTCTTATTTCGAAGGAAGTTATGGCGAGTTAGAAATTGGAAACTCGTGATTTTTTTAGAATTCGCCAACGCTTCTATCTCCTTTAAAAAGAAGTCTGAGGCCATCTTTTAGCGCATGGTAATCTACAAGAAAAGTATTGCCGAAGACTTCCAGGCTCTGAAGAAGGCGAAACCGCCTAAACGTCGGCCAGTAAAAACTCGTAACAATCTTGTTTTGCTGAATACTATATTATCGAAGAGTACGTAGTGGAATCTTCTACGTTCGATAGGCGCTGCTTCATATCTCCGCGAAAGGACCTCCGCAGAACAATTTGAGAAAACTTGAGAGTATCGAAGACATCGTACCCCCACTTCTAGTTTACCAGTAGATGATCCGCGCCGAGCTGGGTCGAGATGTAATGTCGAATGTGGCTTTGGATTCAAAATCCGTTTACTTTGAAGCGAGATACGGCTACGCGACCTAATGTCGCATGAATTAGGCGACCCTCACGTAACCCACACGACCGTCGCATGACTTACGCAATGGTCGCCTAAGTCTACTTCAATTTGCGTCCTTTTTTTTTTCAAAAAATGTGAGCGGTATTATATTAGGTTGTCCTGAAAATAATGTCGCATCGTATTTTATCCTGCATTGTCACAAAGCGTGAGCACATAAGTAAGTAAGTGGGGTAACAACCGGAAGATCAAAGCAATCTCTACAAAATGAAGCTCGATCTTTCGCGCCAGGTCTGATTTGCGTGAAGTTTGGAGCTAAATTTCCTAGGGCATTAAAGACCTAAAAAACGAAAAAAATCGTATCTTTATTCAGAAAAGCCCTGGGAACCCCTAACTTGCACACACAGAGACTCACCATACGAGACACTCGTACGCACAACTTCGCTGTTTTTCCACGGCTGAAAGCTGAGAAAACGAAATTCGGCATATTTTTACCAAAGCGACTCTGGGCTTCGCTCACATGGGTGGTTCTCTAGTATGAACCTCAAGGAGTATAACTGTGAATTCTCAACTTTAGACAACCGCCAATTTGAGAAATTTTCAATTGTTTGCAAAAACCCCGAAAAGGCGACATAATCGCATTTTTGACCTATTTTTGTTGATCGTACTGTAGCCATGGAAAATCCCACAAACTATATAGGTTAATGTCTCTTGTGGAGAGCACGTGCCTGTGCAATTTGGAGATCCCTAAGACGTCTATAAACGAAGATACGATTTTTTGGGTATCTGAGATATTTTATATTATTTTTATTATTTTGGATTCAATTTTTAGGTGAAGCAAGATTTCCGCGGAAATTTATAAACTACCTTGTAAAGCTTGCTTTGCTCTATGAAATGATACCCCGTTCGCTGTTATTTGTGGTCATCATCCTGTCGCGGTAGGATGCCATGCGACATTTCCGATCAACCTAATATTTTATTTTGGGGAGCCTTGCGTTTACACTCTGCAACAGTAGGAAGATTGAGTATGACATTTATGTGTTTTCTAGACGACATGAAACAAAGATTTCAGCCAACAATCTCATGCAGAATTTACGTAAGAACAATTTCAAAAGTTGTTTTCTTACAGCTCGAAAGAGAAGCGAGTCTAGTGATCAAGGATGACTACAATTCAAAAATGGAAGGTTGGGATTTTTTGACATGTTGGATAAACTTTATGGTGGCTTTCAGAGCATCGTACGAACTGTAACATTGTACTGGTTTTCATATCTTGGCTTCTATTTATCCTCACTATATTACTACCATTCTTCTGGCATCCATTACCAAAGAGGTTTCTTCGTATAGAGACAACTATCTCAACAGGGATTCTAATCCTATTAGGGAAGGAACGTAAGGTTGTTAAGAATATTTATGCGGAGAACGGGAAATTTTACGGGCAATTTTTTTGCGTAGGTATCCGCACTCACTGTGCAAGAGGTGGTCTTTGTCGGAGAGATATCGTATGCTCTTTATCTCATTCATTGGCCCGTACTCGTTATAATGGAATACTATTACCCCAAAGACCCACTGAGTTAGCCTCCTTTCTTTCATATGAATTCAGGTTGGCTGAAAACTGCTTCCGGGTGACATCACTGTTCATGTAAGCCGTTCGCGCGAAGCGCGTAGCTGTGAACTTTTACTCTCACTCCTTTTTCTTCTTGCAATATTGCTGCTTTTTCTCTGCGCCTTTCCAGCCATGAACTATTTGCAATGGACGCAACAGCATTGCTCTCTGAGCACAGCCGCGGACGGCCTATAACAGACATGTTGTAGTAATAAGTTTAAAAAATGAATCTGACGTAAAAAGGGGATCAAATCACGATGCTTATGTGATACAAATGTCGTCTGTAAATTCCTAATACAAGATTTCCGGAGCACAAGGAGAGGCAAAATCAAAAACAAGTTTTTTATATCAAACGCTGCAGTACTCTACACAAAGAACACTTGCAGCAGTGTTCTTTCGAAGGCTGATTGAAGTTCTTAAGTCGCTAAAATGCAATGAAGGTCACGTCCAAGCGCAAATGCTTGGTGGCAGAAGCGCAAAATTTTTAAAAGGGTATCAAACAAAAATGAAGAAAGGCGTTAAAGCGTCATCAGGGATCATAAAAGCTAGAAAATGCGGTTCGTACAACTTCTCGCTCCTCTTCAACATGTTCATAGTGAAGGGTAGTAGGAATACTTACGGATAGGTACACACGTGAAATCCAGGTATCTGGAATTTCGAAATATAAAGCTTTCTTTTGAGCTGCGATTCCCTCCCCGCGAGGATGTTAGTGCATGCGGCCCTTAAAGAGCTCCTTCCCCTACTGCATCACATATTTAAAACGGATATGGTGAACCACCGTAGTTAAAGAAGAACTTTTGTTTGATGCAACATCAGAGCCTTAGTCTACCCCATGACGTTAGTAGTTACCCAAACACAGCACCCATTCAGATTAAAATCAAAAGTGATAAGTCACTAAAAAAATGCAAAATTCAGAGAAGCAAAACGTTGCCCGATCTCAGATTGCAAACGTCGTAAACATTTTTCGTTAGGAAACATTTGAAACATTTTTTGGAAAGCGGGAAGAGGCGAAGTGTGCTAGTGTGACTCACAGCCGCCAAAGATTTATAAATAGTGGTCGTTCCTTGTAGAGGTAACTTAGGGCCTCATGCACTAACATCCCCGCGAAGAGGGGATCGCAGCCTAAAAGAAAGCTTTATATTTCGAAACTCCAAATACCTGGATTTCGCATTGTGTACCTATCCGTAAGTATTCCTACTACCCTTCACTATGAACATGTTGAAGAGGAGCGAGAAGCTGTACGAACCGTATTTTCCAGCTTTTGTATGATCCCTGATGATTCCTGGCGCTTTTCTTTAAAGTCATTTTTCTTTCTCCGAAGTTAACGAATAACCTCCAAAGTTGTGCAGATTATCTAACCCGACAGTGCTAAGCATGTTGCTGATAAGAACAAATGATGTTTTAAAGTTATGAATATATTCGATGATCCACAGGTCGAGATTTGAGGTTTGCCGAAAAGTTCGACTTTTCAAAAACTCATTTGTTCTCATCAGCAACATGCTTAGCACTGTTGTGTTAGATGTTCAGTACAACTTTGGAAGGTTTTCGTTAACTTCGCAGAAAGAAAAACGACTTTAAAAGCGCCGGGGATCATTAGGGATCATACAAAAGCTGGAAAATGCGGTTCGTAAAGCTTCTCCCTCCCCTTCAACATGTTCATAGTGAAGGGTAGTAGGAATACTTACGGATAGGTACACAACGTGAAATCCAGATATCTGGAGTTTCGAAATATAAAGCTTTCTTTTAAGCTGCGATCTCCTCCCCGCGGGGATGTTAGTGCATGCGGCCCTTAGACTCAAACTGGATACCCGTTTACTCTTCAAAACGTTAGATTTTTGGAACATCAGATAACATGTAGGTTTGTGTGAGAGTTTATTTCAACTCGTAGCTGGCATTGTTTGACAGCAAATAATCGCTAGAGGCAGGCGGCCATGCAGTTTATCTGCAAGCGGGGACCGGAAAAATAATTTGCTGATGCGGCCCACTTGCAGATTCCGCGAGAATATGCAGAATTGCTGAAGGCCGCACGGTTCTTTGTGGAGGACCACACAGCCCATAGGTACCTTCCGCTGAGAGAAAGTACCCTAAACTCGGGTAATCAAACCAATGATGACACCTCCTTTTGGAGTGTTACCTTTGCTCGGCATAAGCCCGAAACAGTGTAAGAAAAGCCAGGGCGCTAAAAGAACTCATCTGACGAGCGCCTGCAGAAACTGCTGTACTGCTGCCCGCCTGCAGAACATGCAACAGTAAAGGAAGTACCGCTTGTTGAAGGTTAGGCCACTCTTCAAAATTTTGTTAACCGCTTGTAAAAAAGCGCGAGTTTGCGGACGGCCTCCCGCCGGCGCCTATCTGAGTTGCGAAAAAAGCGGAGTCCATCAAGCACATAAAAAGTATTACGTCGTTTGAAAAATTCGTTCGCATCATTTTCAAAAATTTATAAATTCTGATTTCTCCATCTATACAACTGCTTTTATCTTTATGTGAAGGAGTAAATCCTGTTCTTTATCATGATGAATCACCCGCTTACTAATGGCCATTTGCTGCATAGGTAGGAGGACAGAAAGAAATTACTCAAGTTTTGAATTTTATGTGTGTCTGCAAAAAAAATCGGAGGAATCGGCGTAAAAAATTCCACTCTCTACCTGCTCCTTCTAACTGTACAACTTGTGCTGATTGAATATTTCTATAAAAAGTTATGATTATAGTGCATGCAATAAAAAATGCAATTTTGATTTATTTTGACATTCTCGAATAACATGACTTTTGTTAGAAACGCTCAATCAGCGCAGGCTTTGCACTGTCAGAGTGAGCAGGTAATAGAACTTATAGCACCGACTACTCTGATTTGTGTTGCAAGTTCCAGATTTTTTATGACCCTACACAGAAAATTTGAGATTTAAGTAATTCTCTTTTATAGCTCCTATCTATGCAACCGATGGCCATGAGTAAGTCGTTAAGGTCATCATGAAGGCCATGATTTACTCTTTCACATAAAAATGAAAACAGTTATATCGGTTGGAAAAATCAGAAGTTATAGATTTTTGAAAATGATGCGAACGAACTTTGAGAATGACGTGATAAAATAAAATTTTCTCATCCCGTGTTTGCTCTAGAATGCCTCAACAACATTCAACTAAATCTGTTGTACAAGAAGTTTCTTGGCCAACCTTTTTGTGACGACTTACTTATCTAGCATTACGCAATGATTCAGATCCCTATGTCGGAGTGACAGTTTCCTTTCTTCTCGCTATGCTGGTGTATCGGTTTTACGAAAAAAAATATTTGCAATGGTCACCGCCTATTATATGCTTTTTAATATGCGTTCTATTCGTCGGCTGTGCTTACCTATGTTCATTATCTACTAAGAATATTATCATAAATCGGAATATTGATTACAACAAAATCAAAATCGAAGATGCCGCTTGGAATCTAAGTTGTTAAATCTAATCAGAAAGCCTTGGTACACAAAAGCTTTCAGCTTTGATGCGTCAACTCAATGCTGCGGAAGCTGAAGATGCACAACATATGTGGCATAAGGAATGCAAATACAGCAGGAGGTTTGCAAACATAACACCTCCATTTGGATTTTGTGAAATGAAGGTGCTTTCAAGTTTTACTTTGCTTGAGGGAAAGATATTGTATTTGAAGGTAAGCTGGTTGTATCGCATGTAGAAGCAATTGTACTGCTATTAAACTTGACACCATCTTGAATAGTAATAAATGATAACGTTTCCGACCTTGAAATTGCACTTCTTCCTTTCCCTTCCTCTCCGCAGTTCCGTACGTTTAAGCACCAACATTCTTGATCAAATCAAATTATTCTCGTAAAGACCAAAGTGCGATAGACTCACAAGGATGTGTTTTTAGTCAAGTGGCGTACAAATCAACAACATTTTAGAGATCATTAAACGCTGATTCCATTTCTTTTTCTGCCAGCTCCTCTAGCAAGGGAAGTTCGATTGGTCGAAGTGGCCCTTTTTATATAGAACTGATACAAAAATATATAGAACTGATTGCAAAAAGCATCGAACGCTGATTTTAGATCTGTCTTCGTTATCTGCCGAACGTCCTTGAACATCGAGTTGGAGCTTTTTTGAGTTAAAGTTGAATGCATAAGTAGAACAAAATTTGTCAGAATCGCTCAAATAGCCTTTACTGATCAGAGCAAAGTCATTTGAAGAAAACCTTCTGTCCAAAACGCTCATACTTAACACTGCTTTATTTGAAACCGCTGAAAAGGCGCCGTAACAGTTTATTTAACCTTAAAATATTCACAATTTGGCATGCAGACGCGCTTGGCAGATAAGATCAAAATTGGAATCACCGCTTAATAATCTTCAAAGTGGTGTAAGACTCGATCGCAAAGCCACTTTGATCAATTGGACCTCCCTAGTAAGTGCCGAATCATAAGCAGGCCGTGGAGCCAGGCCTCCCAAAAGTGAAGGTAGTCTCAGCTGTCACTGGCCGGCCAAATGTGAGGATGCTAATGCCGGACACTTACCTCTCAAGAACGTCGAAGAGGGGGGAGGGGGAGTGGCCATTATCGACATGGGCGCTTTACGCGTCAGCGCTCTCTACGATCTTGAAGAGCAAGGCTCCATGATGACTTCGGATAATTGGAGAGCTCTAATCCAACGGTCCTCTTTTGAGCCAACAGCTGTGGCGCAACGGCCCTCTTTAGAGCAACAAATACGATGAGTACAGCGGCATAAGTATTTGAAATAAACGTGTTAATCAAATTACGTATTTTATTAAGTAGATTTTGTCATAACGTACTGCGAATAAAGTAGGTCGATCCAGGCACTAACCACCGAGAACCAGAATTTCGAATAATAAAATAGCGAAAACCAAGCAAAATCTCCACTGTTATAAATCTGGTGATTAAAGATGTCAGCAATACGACTTCATAGGTTTTGAAGGGTAAGTGTTGCTGTATCATATAGTGGAAAAATTAGGTCGATATGAGCAGTGGCCGCCAAGAACGAGATTTTAAAAAATTAAGCGATTTTAGGTTACTTAGTGACAGCTGACGTTTAGACTCCTATACTCTGGAATGTGAAGATATGCAATGTTGCGACTTCATAGGTTTTGCAGAGTAAGAATCGCTCCATTGAAATATGTCTTAGCCGTACCGATCCATCAAGATACCGCCGAGAATCACGCTTTTGGAAACAGGTAAAAAACCGCTTTTTGAAATTCAACAGCTAATAACTTCTTCAGAATTGCATGAATCATATTGCGACTTCATAGATTAGATCCTCCCTATCAAGAGCTTTCAGAAGATGTATAATATGTGGAAAGTTCAATGATTTTTGCGGCTCTAATCCGGAGTGGAAGCTTTTTATTCCAAAGTCTCCACCTCGCCCATGTTAATGTATTGGCTAAGGCCGCCAGTGGCGACTTGTGATGAAAAGTCTCCACCCCGGGCATATGCCGTGAGATGCGCGAAGTCCCCTTACATACTATATATCATCCGAAAGCTCATGAAGAGGGGAATCCAACCTATGAAGTCGCGCATGATTCATGCAATTCTCAAGAAGTTATGAGCTGCTGAATCTCAAAAAACGGTTTTTTACCTGTTTTTTTTTTGAGAGCGTGAATCTCGGCGGTGTCTCAATGGATATCGGTACGGCTGAAAATAGTCTGATAGAGCAATCCCTACTCTACAATATCTATGAAGTAGTAACAATGCACACCTTCACATTCCGAATTTATATAGGCGATAACGTCAGCTGTCACTAAAGAATCCAAAATCGTTTAACTTTTTACAATCCTCGTTCTCGGCGGCCACTGTTCAAATCAACCTAATTTTTCCACTATATGATACATTCGAAATTCTGGTTCTCGGTAGTTACTGCCTGGATCGACCTAATTTATCCGCAGTACGTTATAACAAAATTTACTTAATGAAGTAAATAGCTGAGTTTTATTGACAAATATACACCATTTGATTAACACGTTTATCTCAAATATTTATGCCGCTGTACTCATCGTATTTATGGTTCTAAAGAGGGCCGTTGGGTCACAGTTGTTGGCCCTAAGGAGGACCGTTGGGTTAGAGCTCTTCAATTATCCGAATTCATCATGAAACTTTGCTCTCCAAAACCGTAGTGAGGCGAGGCGTAGAGCGTCCATGTCAGTGATGGCCTTTAGGTGCTCCCAGTAGCCGACGGCGAGTTCTTAAAAGTGAACTGCGTAAGGATATGCTCTCAACACCATCTTTTACGTTCGTTTTGCTTATTTTCCTTTTTTAACTTCAGCAAAAAAACCCCAAAACCCAAAAGTGAAGGTGGTCGTCCTGTACCAGCTCAAAAGTGAAGGTAGGCGGACACTTGGCTCCGACTATCGCACCTCTGATCATCACTCGCTCTTCATTACGGTAGGATAACTGTAGGAAATTCGAGAAAGATTTTGGAGAATAGAAAGCGATTTTTGCCTCGAAGGAAAAATCAAACAAGACAGAAACTCTTGTACCGGACTAATCAAAGACGCTGATTCTAAATATGAAAGTTGCAATTTACTGTAATATTTCTTTTATAAGTTATTTCAGGTTTAGGGTAGCGACTATTCTTCCAATGTTCGTCTTTACACCATTGAAAAATCTCGAAAAACTGGTAAAAAGCTATGTGGTAAAATCAGCAGGCCTGAGGACCTTGCTACACAGATTTCTGGATTTTTTGGGATTTTTTCCTGAAAAAAGCCCATTCCACAGTGGCGCTATATGCTGAAAGGTTATGCCGTAATCCTACAGTAAAGAAAAAAGATTGGAGAATCCTTATATGCTGTAAGTCTAAGTTGAACCTTGCTCTGCAGAACGGTGCCTCAAGCTCTCTGGAAGATCTTTTTTTACATTTTTTGGGATACCCTGTTATGGTATGCAAACTAATGTAAGGACTGGTTTGCAATAAGCCAAATCGTATCTGTGACTGAAGGCTCCTGTTTTTGAAAGGAGAGTCCATCTGTGTACAGCGCACATTGATTATTTTTTTTCTTTAGAATGGAAATGGCAGAATAGACATGCTGGTCGCTGGAAATAGCTTTGCCTGCAACCAAGGCGACGTCATTTACAAGGCATTCAAACGGTATGCAAGGCAGTTCAACATATTTTGTTTGCCAAGTATGTTTGTTTTCATAGAGCTTCACTAACGTGTCGATATAGCGATAACAAGTTCAGGATATGAAATGTTTTATCCCAATTGTCCAATTCCTTTCAACTTTACCCATATAGTGAAGGAACTGAAACCTGAAGTCGTATTCATGATAGATAGGTTGCAACTTTCTAATAGTGTTGAGTTTGCGAAGCTATAGTGATTTTTCAGAGCTGTCATCACGAAAGCTCCGCTCAATGTGTCAAAACCAATCGATGAAGACAGAGCCTTCGGTCTTTTTATGAAAACACTGATACTCCTCGAAAAAACAACTAGAAAGGTCACATCAACATGTCATATGCAAGGTGTACCAAAGCATGCGTCGTGGCGTTTCGTTAACGGCTTTCTTCTGAATAGTTTTCGTGTGAGCAGCATGTTGTAGGGAACAGCTTGAAAGTGAAAGAATGGAGCGAAGACGAATCTTTCATTGCTCTTTATCAGTGGATTATAGCAGACACTTCCGGCACAATGTCGTCATTACATTTCTGACCCTAGCAGATAACCTTGTTTATGTTTGTAGAGCAGTTCAAAGGTACAAAGGTACAGCCCTATTCAAAAGTCGGGGCGGAAAACTCTGAAACGTTGTGTAATGATATCAGCATGCATGAAAACACTGCTACACAACTTTTCAGTATTCTTAAAGTTTTTTCAATCGACCTATTTAACAATGACGCTATACATAATACCGGAAGCTGGAATTTTCCTATCATAATCCTACAGTGGCTAGCAGTGGCTAAGTGACACACTGCAACCCTGCTAAGACCAAGTCCAATACCACGTCGTCTCGCATCGGCTCAGTCACATATTAATTTAGATGCAAGTTTCGCAAAAACCAAAAAATTTTTTCCTGGGAGTTTTGCACATCTCACAATGACGCTATAATGCCGGAAGCTGGAAATTTCTACCATTATCCTACAGTGATAATGAAAAATCGGTGAATCGCTCTATACTGCAAAATCAAGTTGAAACCAGTTTACGATGAGCTATCATTGAGTCATTTGTAACTTAATTGTAAAAGTGCACACCCTGCGCGGCAAGCGACGGCACCCTTACTGGAAACTACTGTAGAACTTTTTCTAGCCTAACAAACTTTGAATTCGTATTCCAACAGCTGACATATATCCAGCAAAAACAAAAACAAAAGAACAAATAAAGACAAGTCATTGAAAATGAGCAGGTTCTAGTCTTGGAGTTCGTCAGATAGCGCACATGGTGTGCACTACGCATACTAAGTTACGAATGACTCGACGATACCTGAATCTCAAAGGCTTTGGAAATAGAGATAGATGTCAGCAATTAAAAAGTGCTTACATGCTTTTGGGACACCCTAGATATGACACTTTTTTACCAAGCTTTTAATTTCAGGTCTACATCTTACAAGCATTACCAAGCTGTAAACTTGGCTGCGCTCATAGAGCTGTGAATTACTTACAAAAAGGAAGACCTCTGAACACAATGAAAGCAAGTTTACTAAAATGCACTATGATGTATAAGGTGAACATAAAAAACGGGGCAAGTTTACCGTCAGTTATACCGTTTCACTGCTAAGCCGTGTGCTATCGCAGACATGCGCAGAGAACAGCAGAAAAAAGTCGCCACAGGCTTTTTCTCTCCTAAATGCGACATACGAGTCTGCGGAGGTGAGATCAAGAAATGAGGGTCGTTTCAGTACGTTTGCAAAGCGGGTAATCGTTTTTGAAGGGTATGTGCCTGACCTCTTGCTACCCTGCTTACAAGCATTTTGATGACTTCCCTTTAATCAGCCCAGGGGCGGTAAAAATCAATCCCCCTTTGGGACAGTGTTCCTGATTGCGTACATTTTATTCCCCAAAAGGAGACATCTCATCATCAGCGAAGGCGAAGGCACCTACATTGTACGGTGTGACATTACATTTCCGATGCCATCCTCTAAGTATTTTTATGTTGTTGTTTTTATGTGGTTTGTTCTAGAGGGGCTAGCTGAGTTAGAGATAACCCCGCTTTACTTCCATGTTTCGAAGGTATTAAGCGCTTCAAAGCTCTTTCTGCGTGCGGAGCGAGTCATTGAGTCGCTTCCACTTTGAAAAGTGGGTGATTTGATGACGCTCTCCGACTAGATGATAGTCCATGATCCTCATATTGTTGAGTCAGAGGGTGGTTTATGTCAAACTGAAAGTCGTTCTAGGTGAAAAACGCACAGAGGGAGGGGAGTTGTGAACACAGGTCCATACATAAGCACGTGAAGGCTACGCATGACGAAAGCGCAATACCCTTGGGCGCAAACGCAAAGTTTATTAGCCACAGAGCACGCGGATCGCAGGGTTTACAATCGGTGAAGATATGTGCGCATGTACTTTGATACCGCTCATCCAATAGTGCTTCTGCGCCTTCGTCCTGCAGGTAGCCTTTACCTACGCATTCTCCTAATAAGTTGCTACACTATCGGCGTGCACAAAAAAACAACTTTGTTTATTTTCCAAAATCCAAGTTTTTTCGCACAAAATAATAAGCATTCGCTTCGTTCACAGCCACGCACAATGAGATAACACCAAATCTAGTATATGAACAGAGAAGAGCTAAAAGGGGCTTAATGCAAAGAACTGTGGATCTGAAAACTTTCCACCAATGAAAAGTGTAAAAATGACTCGCTTGCACTGCACAGATATTTAGTGTGTATATGCGTACTTGAAGTACGAAATTATACGAAAAACTTATGTGAATGAAGAGCTTGCCCAATATTTCGTCGAACTAAGGTGGCATTTGCCCCTAATGCCCCAGAGTGGCAGAACTTTCAGTGCACATAATTTTTTTTAGTTTCTAAACTAATCTGCTCTGCACCCTAAGTTTGTCAAGTGGCAACATTTTTTATCTCAAAACTCTTCCTCTCATCTTCGTTAGAATCCGAAATAGCAACGACGCTGATCTTCGTAAGGAAGAAAGCGCGCTTTAACTAAACATCTCGCTCACGACGTATTAAAAGCACACAGTCATCAACTCCGACTCAGTCACTTTCGTTCATGCCTTTACGGCTTTTACAGAGTACAAGAGGCTCCACGAACTTTTAAGGACCGTTTGTATCTCACAAGGGAAGGATACTAACTTAGATTCGCCTTTTGAGATGTGACACATATATTCGGAATCAGCTTTGAACGCTGAGCTAGCTGCTCAGCGTTATTCCGGAGCGAGTTATGGGCTTGCAGTTGTGGGCTCGAAAAAAGTGCTAGGATGTTGAACGAGCATCGGATTAATTCTTTCGATATCAAAAGGGAGCATGATACAGTTGCAAAACCACCTAGACGTCGGCACCGTAGCATGAGTAGGTCGAGGAGCACGCAAACTTTGCATAGACAAGAGATCATAACTCGCTCGTCGGCACCGTAGCATGAGTAGGTCGAGGAGCACGCAAACTTTGCATAGACAAGAGATCATAACTCGCTTCAGAATAAGCTAAGCAGCTGGAAATAGCATATTTGGGATCAGCGTTCCAAGCTCTTTCCAAATATATGTGTTTCATCTCAAAAGGGCGAATCTTACTTGGTATCCTTCCCTTGTCAGCTGTGATCAGCTCTTCTCCAATCTGCACTTACTTGTTTCTCCCTCCCAGGGTTGTAACTGCTAATCTTTGTACCATTTTGAGTTTTTATCCTTGCATCTGTCCCTACACGGGTGCTGCTCTTGTCAGTCTCTTCCATTCTTCTCGATCTACAACTTGTCGTTCATCTAATCCAAGTTCTTTCAAGTCGCTTTCACTTGATTGGTTAATATTAGCTCGGGTCTCCCTCGTGGTCTTTTCCCGGCCACACCTCCACCATCACATTGCTGTGATGTGTTCTTCTTCTTGTCTTCTTACGGCCCGTACCATCGAAATCGTTTTCTTGCAGCTTCTTGACTATGGGAGCAACTTTCATAATGGTTCGTATCGTATCATTCGTGACGTGATCGAGCAGCGTCCATCGTCCATTGCAGCATACCTGTTTCCAGCACCCCAAGCTTTCGCTCATCGTTACCTGTGCTTGGCCAACACTCGCCTCCATACAACGCGGCTGGACAGTTTACAGTGCGACACATTTGTGACTTCAGCTTCAGTGGCATCCGTTTGTCGCGCAGAATTCCTGTGAGGCTCCTTCATTTCAAACCAAGCCGCGTTTATTCGGCCATTTATCTCGTCGTGAAGTGAGCCATCTGCTGTTATGCAACTTCCCAAGTATTTAAATGACGTGGTGTTCTTGATTGCTGTGTCTGCAATCTTGATCGTTCCTTCCGTTCGAGGTCCCAGCTCCATGTATTCTGTCTTTGCGGTACTGATCTTCATACCATGCAGCTCAAGTTGTGTTTTAAATGCTTGCACATCAGTCTCCAATTCTTTCCTGCTTCTCGATCACATCGTCTGCGTACATGACGGACCATGGGAGCGGGCGTATGAAATCTCTTACTATTGTGTCTACGAGTGTGATGAAAAGTAGCGGCGACAGTACGGAACCTTGATGCACGCCGGGCTTATCTGGAAGTCGTCCAAGCGTTCCGCCACCGTTCGTACGTGGCTGGTGGCTCCTTTGCATATCATTTTGATCCAGCGGAATTATTCTTCTGGTACCTCGTGATTTCGTAATGACCATATCCGGTAATGTGGTACTCTATCGAACGCTTCCTCCAAATCGAGGAATGCCGCATGGAGCTCACACTGCTTTCCCTGCTTTTTTCCATCATTATTCCGACTGTGTAAACGGCATCGGTTGTACTGCACCCCTCTACGAAGCCGCATTAGTGGGGGGGGGGGGGAGAGAGAAATTGTATGATGCTTCGAGGCCACATCTCCAGTGTTCTTTAGAAGAACTTCAACGTATGGCACATGAGTCGAATTGGTCTGTTTGTGGAGCAACTGGCTATGTCGTCGGTTGTACTGCACCCCTCTACGAAGCCGCATTGGTGGGGGGGGGAGAGAGAAATTGTATGATGCTTCGAGGCCACATCTCCAGTGTTCTTTAGAAGAACTTCAACGTATGGCACATGAGTCGAATTGGTCTGTTTGTGGAGCAACTGGCTATGTCGTCGGTTGTACTGCACCCCTCTACGAAGCCGCATTGGTGGGGGGGGGGGGGAGAGAGAAATTGTATGATGCTTCGAGGCCACATCTCCAGTGTTCTTTTAGAAGAACTTCAACGTATGGCACATGAGTCGAATTGTCTGTTTGTGGAGCAATTGGCTATGTCGCCTTTGCTCTTCCATATTGGTACAGTCGTGCTTGTGTACCACTCGTCTGGCATATTCCTGAATTCTATTATCTGGTTCAGAAATGTTGTAAGTCACAAGATTCCAGCTGTCCACACTTGTTCCAGAAGTCGCTGGGGATGTTGTCTGGATGCTGCTTTACCGTTCTTCATTTTCATTATGGCGGTACGGACTTTAACTTCTGTGATCGCTGGTACTGGTCCATTTACAGGATTGGCTGTTGTGGTGGACTCGTATTCTGAGTTAGCGGACGCCATCTCTCGAAGTGAGCTCTGCAACTTTCGTTTATCTGCTGTGGCTTCCTCAACATTCTTCCGTGTACATCCTTGATCTTGTAGAAGTGTTCGATGTCTTTTGTAGCGTTTGATCTTCTACTGGCAATCCGACAAACTTCTTGTTCGCCTTGCGAATGTGCAGCTTCCTGTACAGCTCGGCTACGTATGCTTGTTTTGCTTCTTTGACACTTCTCTTGGCTTCTCGTTTCGCTTCCAGGTAGCTCTGGTGAGCATCTTCCGATCTTGTCTTCAGTCATGTACTGTGTGCCGACTTCTTGTTCTTTACCACAATCTGCAGTTTGTCATTCTGCCACGATGTTTCTTCCTTGAGGTTCCGTCTTCCGGGCTTCGTGCGGCCTAGCAGCTCGCCAGCTATTTGATGGATGTTGTCCTTCAGAAGCATCTAAGAGTAGTTTGGATCACTTTGCAATAACGGCAGGGCCGATTCCATTGACGTTCTGTTCGGGCGTTGTCTTCAAGCTTCCATCAATTGATGCGTACTTCTTGTTCGGTCATCGCCCTTCTTCTCCTGTCGACTGGGATAATCAGATCCAGCATCAGTGGCCGATGTTGTGGCAGGCAATCCTTTACCGATAACTTTACTATCTTTTACATGCTTGAGGCTCGTTGTACTGTACGCTCCGGAAACCTATCTGCGATTTGTGGTCTCCGCTTGCATACGTGACGAGGTAGTTGGTCTTTTGATGAAGCACGTATTCGCTAAGGCTAAGTCTTGGGCTGTAGCGAACTCTAGAATAGTTCTGTTTCGTAGTTACGTGTTCCGTAACCGTGATTTCCACGACACTTCTGTAAACCACTTCTTTGTTCTCCGACATGCCCATTGCCCATCCGCACCGATCAGTAACATCTCTTCTTCTGTCATTGAACTACGTAGTCATCAAGCAGTTGCCACAAATCTTCCTTCTCCTCTTCTTCACATCCCACTTGCGGTGCTTACTACTCGAAGCACTTTTTTTCCCTTCATCCAGTCTTATACCCATGAGACGGGTCACTCATTCTATTTACACTGGTAATCTTATTTTTTAGAGCTTTAGAGACGACTATGCCGACAAGGTTCCTGTTTTTCGTCGTCGTCGAGCTCGGATGTGCGTCACCTACGTTTACTCGAAATATCCTATGAGACATAAAAGAGCATTTGATGCGACGAAGTTTCTTCTTCAGCCGGCTTGTCGCTTGCTTCCCCTTGGTTGAGCAGCCTCATGCTGGATTCGTGGGGCAAGAGCTTTGCCAAAGAAATAGGCCCGTCGCGAACCGAACCTTCGACTTTTGCCTAGGTCCCACTCAATCAGATTATGTAGCGCTGAATTTTAAGTTTTATGCGCGAACGAATCTCTCTGATTGAGCTTCCACAAACTGACAATGACAGTGTTTACTCTAGGTAATCTGCGAGTTTACTATGCCTTTTCCAAGAAATCTGCTTGACTTTTCTCAGAAATGTACAAGAAATGTGCTGGAATGAATCCGGTAAAGAAAATGCAAAGGAAACCTTTGTTGAAGATCCTATTATCTGCTACGCTCACAAACAATGATCGATCAATTTTTGTGAGCAGTTTAGTACACCACTATGTTAGTTTACGTAAATCAGCTCACTCATGTCCACATTGTTCCTAAGTTTCATTCTTGCTATGTCATTTGCTAAGTCGGGTATGTTTTGTGAGAGCCAGTGCTTACTTGCAGGCAGAGCAGTCCGAATAACTCGGTTTCCTAAAAAGTAATTTTTCTGTCGTTTTACTTGTCTAATCAAAAGATGACATATCAAAGGAAGATTTGCTTGACTCAGAGAGACTATCTGAGATCGCTTTGCACCTGCCTTCGGCTAGTGCATAGGTGATATGATAGTACATGTGACAGGCAATGAGCATACTAATGAGCATATGTCGAAACTCTGAGTGTTTACAGCTGAATATAATACCCATTTTTGATGATTATAGCTAAATAAAACCCAGTCTCATTCTTGTCCCACTTTGAATGTTATATTTTCATCAACACATCCTCCAGCACAGCATGCAACCTTGAATTCACTTCTGCGGCAGCGGAACTTTTCTTATTGCTTCCTGCAAAGAATAGTACACTTTTGAGGGAATATTACGTCTCCTTTAACGTTAATGGGCCTGAAGAAATAAAAAGTAGGCTGCTTTCTGCATATGTTCTAACGGATTTAAGTATTCTGAAGCACAATTCCAGTATCAATTAAGTATAATAGATAACTTAAATCACTGTCATGCAATGCAGTTCTATTAAATGAATGTGATGGGCGGAAATCTCTGAAAACTGTGTGCAAGCTTACTTTACCTGCTCAAGCTATCCGATGGTAGTGAGGGAAGGAGAAGGAAGTAAGGATACACTGGAGAGATGAAGTAGTCAAAGGCTGAATTACAAAAGGCTACGAGTTAGGAGTACACCGCGGGCGGAGAAGGCTCGCATGCATATTTTCTGCCTCACAAAAACTCTCCGGTGCTAAAGTGACGCCGCTAGCGTAGGGAGGTGGGGGTGGCGGCAGATACATGATTCGAGGCTATAAGTAACATTGCGCCAGGAGTGTTGGCGAAAGTTGACTCTTGTATTGCTTGGCGTCGCATCGTGACATCGCTTCGCGACAAATTGTGACTTCTGACCCGTACCCAATATAAAAGCTACATGTTCAGGGAACTTGCCGCAGTCCACGGCAGAAGGCTGACCGAGAGCGGCGTGAGCCGAAGTATCGCGCATCCCCAAAAATTGTTCCCGTAGGTACTATCAAAGTGGCTGCCTTTAGATCGTTTAAGCATGTTAAGTTCGAGAAAGTTCTCTTGGATTTGCTGGAGGTAATGTGTTAAAACGAATGAAACGCAGTCACGTGATGGTAGTTATAGACAATTTTAGGATGTGACCATAGATAGTTGTGTGCGTCGAATACGTCTCCCATTCACATCATGTAAGAAATCGCAACAATCAAACGTGGCAGAGTCGAATATGTTGTACAGGAGTCCAATTGTTACTCTCCAGTCGGGCAGCGTGCTGAAAGTAGGAGGAGGTGCTAACGGGCTCAGCATGTCAATTTTTCAGAAACGAAGTCCCAGTAAACTTAAGCACAAAATTCACCTATGATGCGATCGTGAATGGGTCAAACACGAATAACAAAAAGTAATGAGACAAAACAGAAACTAACATTAAAAAGACAAAAAAAATAAAAATGTTCTATTCGAGTTCTCCGAATTGGGGTCATGCTGTCTGGCGCGCACATTGCGCGCTTAAAGCAGGTTTGTCGTCGCCATGCAATATATTTGGAGGGCTGTGAGTAAGTGGGGAGGAGAGTTGGAAGATTCGAAAAACTCATTCGTAGAGATTTTGATGTAGAACAAAGCTATGTAAAACATGTGAGAAAATTATATGAAGAAAGGGAAATTTACGACTTTCTTTTTCGCAGACACCTCAGGTGCTGTCCAGGTGGCTGAAAATCCACCTAAACACAAAAAGAGTTCGCCGCGCTTCCAGTTCACATAACTTGTTTACAATTTTTCATTCGTAGTTTTAACTCTTTATCGCCCATCTGCACACCAATTTTCGTATCATACCGTTTTCACTTCGCTGTAAACAAGCCTTTTATTTATCTCGGGACATTCTGAATTCCCAAGCTTTGCGACGAGCAGATTGTAGCGGTAAATTGCTGGTTTCGCAGAGATTTGAATCGGTATTGCAGTGCTGAGAATCTGGGACGCAGAAAATGAAGAGGCGGCATAAAAGAGGGGGAGGGGGGGGGGGGTTGATGAAAGTGTAAGAGCCCTTGGATAAGTTTTATTTTTTTTTGAACGAGAGGGGGTTGGAGGGGAGGGAAGAGGAGGGCTGCAAGAATTGCTGAGTTAGTGGTTGAATACTGGCCAACTCTCCGAAGTTTCTTACTCGTTTAGTTTTCTATAAAAACCCAGTAAAGTTGGTTTGAAGGTTTTCTTAAAATATTTTTTCCAATTCACACACCCCCGATCGTGCAAGGAGGAATCGGCGTTTTTTTTTTCATATACAACACTAAGTTCATGCATACGTTTTTTCGGGGTTTCGCAGCGAACCCGCAAAACCAGTATTCTCTTTGCTTTTCACTTCAACGATACCCAGCTTGCTCCGTGAGCCACTTGTGCCAAGCCCTGGGTGCTAAACGCGTGCCACTATCTAGGTACCTAGAATCATGGCCATACACAAGTGCAATTTGCAAGCCGAGAAGATGAGCAAAACTTGTGGCATTGGGAATCAGTGACAATTTTCTGGGTATTTTGCTCTCTAATCAACATACACGTATTTTCATCAAAGCAGCTTATTAGAGTGGGAGACAACATCTTGGCACTATGTAAGTTATCTTGCCGTCCTGTCCACTCGAAACATTCAAAGCAAGACGCACTAACGAAAGTAGTGCTCGATAAAGCAGCTTAGATTGAAAGAAAAGCTACCACTTGACACATGTTCTGTGTGGAAGTAAAAAAACAAATCCTGTTGGAAGCACTGTTTATAATGACCGCGTTCGACAAATTACTGTGATTTCGCAAAGCTCTACTTCAGAAACTGCAGTAAACTATTTCAGTGTAATCTTTTAAACTCTGAACTTCCAGGATGGCCTCATAGAGAAGGATGAGTTTTTCTTTTTCGCTCGTCATCGGATATGGGAAATTGGAAAAAGGTTTGACAGTGTTTAACATAATGTTCATCTTTTTACTAATGCTTCAATGATAATTTTATTATGCACACATACTGTGAATAATAATGCTGTAAAAAGGTTGTTTCAGATGCAAAAACTGTGAGATAGTGGACTACATGCCAGAGCTTGTTGATAAGAAAGGTCACTACCTTGGTTACAACCCTGAAACAAACCTCATGTATCTCAATTGTAACAATCATTTCAATACATTTGGAAAACAACGCATTCAGATTGTTTTTGACGAGTTAGCAAAAAAGTTTACGATGTTCACAGACGGATAAAGATTTGTATGTGTTGTGACATATTAGTAAGGGTTAGTCTCGGAGGCGGCCTATATGAAGCGCTTACCGACTTCGGGTTTGCAACTCATACGCTCCAATGATAAAAGTGGGCGACCTTTGCGCGTCTGTTTCTCAATAATAATGTCCGCCTTTATGGGACTTGCCGTTTTTTCATTTCATTTATTGTAAAGCTGCATAGATAGTAAAATCAATGTTTGTTTGTGTGTGTCTTTACTGCGGTACAATCACTGGCAAGTTTTGGCCGTTCTCAACCTAAAACCCTCCGTATCGAGTTACTCATATACCTTCGAGTAATGACCTTTCTTTGCAAACATATGTTTTTGGTTGGGTCTTGCATACTTATCGAATGTGTCCCGTTACGTACTTTGAATAGAGCGCCCAGCATTAGAGAATAAGCCACGAGATTTTAGACATAGATGCGTGACGACGTTTGCCTCCGATGCGTATTCACACCATTACGAATGCGCAGTTGGGATTGTTTCGAAATGGAGGAGATACTGGAAGCTTGCGGATTTTACCTCGTAAGGACGCTTGCAAACCTCGGTACCTTGCATATCTCGCGCGAATTGTCGCCACCGCTTCACATTATTGGTACTTCCTTTATCAAACGCTCAGTTTTTTTAAAGAAGATGTCCGAAAGCAATTGTTTTCGCTCTCACACTTGTCATCCATCTAGTAAATGGGCACCGAGTACGGCTGGCTATTCATCTGTTTTAGCATTACAAACAAGTATATCAAACAAGAAAGGGGCAAGGATTAAACCAGGTCATGGTAGATATTGCTATGAAAAATTAGAGCGGGTGATTGTGGTGAGGCAGAAGCACACAGAGGAAAAAAAATCATTTATTCTGTGGTCAAGATCTCGAACGCGCTTCGCACACAATGTTTATACAAGCCTGAGCTTGTTCTCGCTGATTCCAGATATAAGCCGTTTAACGTACGCAAAGACAGGACGCCACTATAGAAGCTGTCGGCGTCTTGCTGATCAAGCGCTCTTTGATCCCTCTTGCCATTTACTATTTCCCCATGCGCATATTTATCTAAGTCGGACGCAACGCTTCCAGTAGTTGTGTGCAATGAATAGCATGTAGTTGAAATGCTAGTAGACTGCAGTCCCAAACTTTTGACTACACGTCCAAGCTTGTTTAGGCAATATGTGCGTAGCGGTCTTGAAGCTCTCAGTTTAATGAATGGTAATGCAGGCAAAAGTACGGTGCAGGCGGCGTACCAAGTAGAGAGAATTGCGGCGGTAGGAATCCGGTTTGAGAAAGTGTTTTCGTTCAGGCCGTAACTCTGATCAGGCGCTGTCGTTTCCCCGATAAGCTTCGAACGCTGATTCCAGATATGCTGCTTAGCTAAAAACCTCTACTTCAAAACGTGTTATGCTTTCTGAGGCTCAGTGAGGGCAGTAGAGCCCGAATTGAAGAGATCCGGCTTTGAATTTTTGCAGATCTTGGGATCAAATCGAATCAAATCATCTTGTAATAAGACAATTTAATCCAGCTTTTTGATAATTGAATGAACTTTCTGAATTACCAACATTTTCCAGCACTTAAGCAACGATGCGTTATTTCACATAACTCGATAATCAAGGAGTAGGTCTGCATTTGTTCCTGACTTGGCCGATTTCGCCAAACCTCTTTTTGCGCGGTCAGGCGCTCACGTTCGAACACCGCTGAGTAAGGCGCCCATATCTAACCGGGGTTACGGCTTGAACGGGACACGTGGAGGGAGGCGTGCAAGTGTTAGTCCGGCAACTGCCTGGTGCCGCAGTCAGCCGTTAGAGCTGGAATTAACGAGTTATCGCAAGCGCGTCCATAACTCTGCCGTGAGATCTCCGCAGCAGCCTCGCACTTCATCACGCTGATGTCGAGAATCCTCAGAGGTCGCACGACTGCCACAATCGTATTCTATCAGAACAGCAAAAAATTTGTAATTTCTTTGAATTGCTATAGAAAAAATATAAAGACAAAAAATAAAAAACGGAAACATCTAAGTGATCATTATACTGTGCTTAAATACACTAAGCCGTGATCCGAGATTGTTAACGTTTTATTAGCTGACGTTTCGGCAAGTCGCCTTTTTAGAGCCTGGAATGGACATGACGACTTGCAAACTATCTGAGCAAACCAAACGTTTCTGCAGCTATACAAACAAAGCTTTAAGGCTTGGGTAGGCTAACAGTTAACTGCCTGACCAAACACTCACCTTTTGAAAGGTGCGATAAAGAAGCCGGGCCGTCTCCAGGTAAAGAGGGTCTCAGCTACTCCCATTCGGGAAAAGAGGGTCTCAGCTACTCCCATTGAAGGAGGTAAGCGAGCCCTGAAAGCAAAATCGTTTAACAATCTATATACCATTCGAAAGCTGAGGTCATGACGAATTGAATAAAACTGTCAGTTTTTTCTACGTATTCTGT
The DNA here is from genome assembly GCA_958299035.1 of Cylicocyclus nassatus. Taxonomy (NCBI): domain Eukaryota; kingdom Metazoa; phylum Nematoda; class Chromadorea; order Rhabditida; family Strongylidae; genus Cylicocyclus; species Cylicocyclus nassatus. Next base: position 26,117,961 of record CATQJL010000316.1, read on the forward strand.
TCCGCAAAATATGATTATCTGGCTAGCAATTCAACTGGTTTGGTGTGTTCACTTTCTGCTCTCTTATCGCAATCAAGATGGAAGCTACGAGAAATCGACGGTCTATGTTTATTGATGAAGACTTCCTCTGTGATAAAAATTATTCAGCGGTAGCGACGTTTTTGTTGGACAGAAATCTGCTCTCAAAAATGGACACAATTTTAGTTAAAATGCGGCGTATCTCTCATTAGATTGGGCTAAAAAGAAGTCGACGTTTTATGTCGAATCCATGTTTTCTAAGCATTCGAATAGTATATAGATTATTGGGCGAAAAAAACATAGCAGATTCCAATGGGGTGGAGATATATACAGTTAGCTCGCTCCACCGCGCTCCTCCAATGTATTGACTTTTATGGATCACCGGAGCAACCATTTTTTCAAGCCAGGAAACTTAATGCCCTAAAAAGCTACACATCATTCGAAAGCTGAGACTATGGAGAATCGAAGTAGATCGACTTTTTTGTATCTCTTCCCAGCAATTAGATATGATAAATTTATTCAACCGATATATCTACTAATTCGCTTAGCTGATAAAAAAGCATTTGATTCTCTTTCATTTCATGAAAAAGTAATCTGACTAATATAATCATTTACTATTCAAAGTAATCACTTCATATCACATTGAGCTGTTTTTGCAGTCTTTAGCAAAACTTTTTTGGCTTCTACGAGCATCGAAAACCTTGATATGGACTTACCATAGCTATCGGCTATACAATTGTCCCAAAAAATGTGAAGACTATTTGATCGTAAATAGCTCTCTTGTCATGAAGTATTTCGGGAAGCTTGTAGCACTGTTCTGTGGAGGGAGGTCAATTTAGACTTACAATATGAAGCGATTCATCAACCGCTATTCTTTACTGTAGGATTACAGTGGAAACTTTTTGGAAATCGAAAGCGATTTTTGTCTCAGAAAGAAAACCAAACAAGCCAAAATCTCTTGTATTGGACTAGTCCTACTCACTGAAAAAAGTCTGTTTATACAGTGGCATTATGCTGAGAGTTTGTACCGTAATTTTACAGTAATAAAGAGTGATTGATTAGTAGCTTCATACTGTGAGTCTAAATTGAACGCTCTACAGAATGGTACCTCAAACTTCTCGAAGAACTTCATGACAAAAGATTATCAACTATCAAACAGTGTTCACATTTTTTGGAAAATCCTGTACTTATTAGGTGGTTTTTTTTTTGTTTATTAGGTTGTCCCATAAGTCTTTTCATTTTTGAGCTTTCGCTAAAATAAGTCACACACTTCTTATTCTAAATAGAAACAGGATACCATTCGACAGAACAAAGCAAGCTTTACAAGACGGCGTTTATGCTTTTGCACCAGCTTGGGTGTAACTCATGTCTCAAACCAAAATCTAAAAAGTTTCCTGTGCCCAAAAAATTGAAAGTTTTGTATCCTCATTCAGAAAAGTCCTACAGATCTTTCCTCACGCAGATACATTCCACATCAGACATTTGAATGTGCTACTGCTGTATTTTTTCATCAGCTAAAAATCAAGAGACCAAAAACTGCTATCTTTTATCAAAGTAATGCCATGCTGTTCTTACACTGACAGTTGTATACTAAAAGCCCTTAAAAGTACTACTGCAGATTTTTGGCTTTCTATAAATTCTAGTTCGCGAGAATTATCGAATTTACTTTCCTCACTTGGGTTTTAATTCAGCATTTCATCTAAAAAATACAACAACAGCACATTGAATGCCTGATGTGGTATGCATATGCGTGAGCGAGTGGATCTGTAGGTCTTTTTTGAACAAAGATACAAAAATTTTTTAGTTTTTTGGCTTCCGAAACTTTTTAGATTTTGGTTTGAAACTTGAGCTGGACCTAAGCTGGTGCAAAAGCATAAGCGCCTTAAAGAGCTTGCTTTGCTCTGTCGAATGGTGTCTTGCGTCTATATAGAGTAAGAAGTGTGTGACTTATTATAGCAAAAACTCAAACATGAAAATACTTATGGGACAACCTAATATTACAAGGTGTCCTAAAAGTCTTTGAGCCTAACTTTCCGACTTAGTAATTTTGTTAATATTCCTCGCTCTTCAGTTAAATATTGCGTATGAATACTTTGTCTAGTTTTTAGTATACCTCAAGAAAATCATACCGTTCGCGCTGTACATTCTCAAAATATTGTTTTTGGAACAAACAACACTTCAATTTTGAGGCAGGTTAACGTACCCTTTACTCAAATGTCTATAGCTCTTTTGCTCTTGCGGAATCTCGAATTGCATATTGTAGAGCTAGCTTCGCTTTACGTCTATAGTGCAAAACTAATCAGTGCTGTCTATTCATTAATGCAGGATTAGCATACAATCACTCAAAGTAGTGCCATGTCAATAAGAAGAAAAAGTTCTCGGAAACAAAAATCCGAGAAAGCTGAAACTTCAATACTAAATCAATTTGAATCACTGAATTTAGCTGTAAGCTGTGCCGTTCTTACCGAACTATCATTTTAAAGTCGTTCCATACACACCAAAATTGCTATTTTCCTGGTTTTTAGAAACTTGATTGCTACATTTTGAAACTTTTGTTAAATCTCACAAAAGTGCTTCTCAGATGAACGTGCTTTTAATCGCCGGTTCAAAACTCTTAAACTTTATTTGACCAGTCATGGAAAGCAAGACTTGCTCTGTTTCACATTGTTTTGGACAGTCTAGAATGCTTGCTTCAGAAGGGGTGAGATATTCTCGACGTCAACTATCTGTCTGCCACGGTGCATGCGTTCCGCAAGAGTTGAGGGATTGCGTGAAGGTTAAATAAAGGTTCTCAAACTGAGTGTACATTTTCATTTTGTAGGTTCTTTGCAAGATTCCTGCTGAATTTCATATAACAGCGTTGCTTCGTGCAGTTGCAGCTGAGAAAATACTAGGCTTGAAAACTTTTGAGACACTCTGCAGTTGGTTTTGCTTGCTTTTTTACAAGCAAAAGCGTCTATCTGTTTATCTATCTCAAAATTGTGACAGGATTCATAGAACCTTTAGGCTTGAAAATTTTTTTTCGAAAAAACCTGGAAGAAAAAGGCAGCAAGTAAGCATACCATTGAGGCTCTTATTAAAAAATTCAAATGTTTTTTTGATTCCTATATTCGTTCTAGAAGTGTTTAGATTTTCGAGTTGTTTTTAGTTCCCAAATTTAGTTGATCTGTTATGCTACAAAACTATTGTAGACGCTTTAAAACAGCATGAGGAAAAGCAACCATTGCAATAACTCTCGTTGTATAACTGATATAAATGTTTCTTCTAAGGAATATGTGGTTGTCGTTGTTGTGCAGCCGCACAAGAAACCAATGCTTGAGAAGAATGAACGAATATGTTGATCTGTTGTTTATGGTATGTGATATATTTGTGTGCACTATATATAGGCATTCCTTAGTAAGTATAGATTATTCTTAGTTCCTTGTCGTCAAGTAAAGAACTCCGTCTCCAATCGTCTTCCTACACACGCCATGGCAAACACTACAACTGGCGATCGGACCCCGAACCCGAGCCCGAACCCGACTCCCAACGTGGACCCAACCCACATTCTGATGCTGCAAATCATGGAGCTGCGGAAAGAAGTAAAGATGAAACAAGGATCCAGCGAGGATTACGTGATGAATGCACTCGCTACTCGTCTACCAGAATTCGATCAGGGCCCAAACTCAAGCTCGGACACGGACACGATCCACCTTTTAATGAAGCAAATCATGGAAGTGTGGAAGTCTTGTCGAGAACCCATGGCTGAACTGCCGAAGCAAGAACCCAACGAAGAGTACAAAGACTACTTGGAACTGCAGAATCATATACAGATGATCGACAAAGCCAAGGTAGTCAGCGTGAATCAGATGAACGACAACCCGCAAGTCAATGCGATGCAGCGAGACGAGAAGCGGAAGCCATTCATCGGTCACAAGCCCAGAACACATCTTTGTATGAACTGCGGAGCGAAGACCCATAGGACCAGGAAGTGCGAGAAGCCGATCACTGAATGCAACTACTGCAAGAAGCGTGGACATTTAGAGAGGTACTGTCTACGTAAACTATTTATCGATGAAGCCAAGGACGTCCATCCTGTCGTCATCTCACCGCCTAAAGAAACGAAGTCGTACTGCAATGTGAAAACCAACAACACAAGTATCGAGTTACGACTTGACTGTGGAGCTGAAGATCGCGACACATGGATCAAGACTGGCCGACACAAACTAAAGAACCCGAAACATAATTCGACTGCTGCTAGGGGGACCAGCATTACATGCCATGGACACGGCACATGTGAGCATGCGCTAAGTGGCATCGCCTTGAATGGTACCACAAATGTACTTGATGCACCAGCTCTACTTGAAGTGCATTGGAACCAGAGCGACTGTGCCTTTCACAGTGATATCGGCTGTCACAATTTGAATGCAGTGACCGCTACGAACGATACACTCGACAAAAAGCAAACTCACTTGACAACACAGTTCGCAGAAGTGTTTTTCAACCTAAAACAGAAGACGGCACGAAAGCAACGGCTGCCTTTGTGCTCGAAAAAGAGGATGAGAGCAAGATATTCGGCAAAACCCGTTCAAAATCCAGTCAAATTGGAAGTGCCGAGGTACCTGTTTCTTATGATATTACTCAATTCAGGACAGCCGAAATCCGCGATTCTAGAAAAGCCAAACAAGTTCGACTTACTCGCCATCAGCAGTTTAATGAACAGGCCGAAAGAATCGTCGACAACTTCCAGTGCCTAGTATCCAAGCCGAAAAGGGAGGAGACGTTAGCCGAGGCAGTGCAAAAGTTTCCCATGCACTGTCGCGATATATCAAGCCCAACTTTGGATGACTGCTCCTTTGGTGAGATGTTCACTGAATACGAAGTTTATATCGCTCCAGGTCCACTGTACTCGGCTGACGAGAAACCTAAAGTGCAACCTAAGAAGATGAAGTGTCAACTCTCTCAGCGCGGAAAGGACCCACCGCTTCACTTAGAAGGGGAGGTGTTGTGCAGCCGCACAAGAAACCAATGCTTGAGAAGAATGAACGAATATGTTGATCTGTTGTTTATGGTATGTGATATATTTGTGTGCACTATATATATGCATTCCTTAGTAAGTATAGATTATTCTTAGTTCCTTGTCGTCAAGTAAAGAACTCCGTCTCCAATCGTCTTCCTGCACACGCCATGGCAAACACAACAGTCGTGTTTCACGAATGAGGTAAATCTCCAATAGCTTTTTGATCATGATTCACTCTCAAATTACCTCACGGCCTCACGTCAAGCTCTCCCTATCGCAACTATGATTCTGGTGCCAGAGCGAGAGCTGCTTGGTTAAACACAAATGGCATGCCTATTTATATCGTTTCTGCTGTATCAGAAGAATTGATCCAGGTACAGAACGAGTTCACGAATGTTGGATAGGCATTCTTCTTTACGATTTATTTTAGGGGGTTTGGGATGTGTCCAAAATGCCTTTAAATATTTGCAAACCGATGTTTGTGATTCACGCGCCAGGATTTTCACTGAAACATCAAAATATGTCTTCGCATGTTTCAGCGCCCTCTGAACGTTCAGTGGGGTGGAAGTTCATAACATACTCTTCCGCCTAAGGCTCTCTAATGCGAACACATAGCGGTCGCGCTGCCTCACCTATGTACTTGTTGCCGCATACCCGCGGGTGAGAGCTCCGCCACCATGTAGTCTCCGCACCCCTCAGGGTATATGATGCAAGTGGGCGTAGTGCAGCTGCGATCCTAGATACGATTGCTGACAAAATGCTTTTAAGGTTATTCGGGGACGGGGGGAGGGTTCCACTTGTGCAACTGTATCTTTCCCAAAGTTTCCTCAGACAATGTCGAAAGGCAATGCTCACTTCATCGGATAGGGGATGCAGAAAAGGATCTTATCAGTTGTGTTCGTTCTGTCCAGCTCACAATCAGTACGGCGTTTCATCCCGCCTTGCTGTTCTAACAGATTTTTGTACCCAATGGAGGCCGCAATTCTTCGCGCAAGCGCCACTGATTCTACTCTTTCTAACTGACCACTAGAAACACGAAGAGGTGTCCGGAACATATTCTTGATAATGGCTTTCGTCGTTTGGCGCGGATGAGGTGATCGGAAGTGGACAAGAATCTTCTTATTAACTCGCAATATCTTTTGTTATACACACACCCGAGGCAGTGACGGTCCCAGGATTCGGGACCGGAGGTAGGAAAGGCTTCTCAAAATTTTTGCGGGTCCATAACTCTTAAAATCTTGAAGAAGTGGGCGGCGTGGCGTTAGCCACCCCCAGATTTTTACAAGGCTGATTTGAATTTTTGAAAATTTTAAAAATTATTTTGATTATATACAAGAATAAATAGAGTCACTTTCACATTTTTATAACCCATGTAAGTAAATTTCGAAAATTTCGCAACCCATTCTCGGCATACCTTCGATAGTCTAGAGACAGTGCGTAAAATTGAAGGGTGTTTGAACATATGACCTCATAAAAAGTGAAGGTGTTTGAAGAAAATTAGAGAAGGTAAAATGACGTAAAACAGATATTAAAAGCAAAAGAAACTGCTGAAAAGCGGATAAAAACACTGCAGTGAGGTTTGCAAACTTTCATTTGGCGGCCTAGTGCAAGTTTCCGCTCCAGGACCAGCAATTCGCAACACGGGGGAAAGCGAAGAAAAGCTAGTTTCTCTTTTTTTGCAACTGTTTCAAAAAACATGTTTCGAAAGGAGTGGTCATCAAGAAGAAAATAAAGAAGAAAGAAATTAATTATGGAAACGCAAAGATTCCTTTTTACAAAATCGAAAAGAACGTCGAAGCCAAATTCAATTTTTGATGCGTCTTTCAAAATTTTTACCCCCGCATTGACGCTCCCGTTTCCTGGGACATTGTCTGGATTGTTGCGCTTATATTAGGTCGGTGCAAAAGTTTTGTCAGTTATTTTCAATCCATCTTCAAACATGTTAGAATGAAGATAAGCTAACATTTCAAAATGTATCCGATGCAGAATTTCTTCCTCTTTCCAGCTGCCAAACTATCATTGTATTTCGTTGCGAGAGTGACGAGATACTTGCTGGAAATTGCAACCACTCGTTTTTACCATCCCCAACTTTCGCTAATTTTCAGAATTTTTGTATGAGACTTTGTGAGAAGCCGCAATAACCTGCAGATAAGGCAAACCCTTTGCCAACAAAAGCAATTTTTTCAGCTGCTTTTTCAGACTTTTGTTAAATAATTTTCTAAAAGTTTTGTGTTATGGAAAAAACGCATAACCTGTTTTTGCACCAAACACTGCAAAACCTACAGAATACTGAGGTTCAACACTCGATTATTACTACCGCTACCATTACAAAGTACATGAGCGATTTTCGCTTCAAATTGAGAAGATTTCAAAACATAGGCTACGGCAGTGCGCATTCCTGAAATTGAGAAATACTGCGATTTTCCCCACAAATTTCGCCTGTCTCGGCAAAAAAGACAAGTTTTAGAAGGAGGAGAAAAAGCTACATCGAATGGTAACTGAAGTGTTTAACAATTTACGTTTTACGAAGTTAAAATAGGCTGAATGTAAAATTGAGTTACTTCAAAAAATAAATCGTAGAAATTCTGAAAGACAAGCCGTAGGGCTACAAAAATTGCCTTTGTTGGCAAAAGGTTTGCCCTATCTGTTGGTTATTAGGGCTCCTCCGAAAGTCTCATATAAAAATTTTGAAAATTAGCGAAAGTTGGACATGGTAAAAATAAGTGGTTGTAATTTCCAGCAAGTATCTCGTCAGTCTCGCAACGAAACACAACGAGAGTTTAGCACTGGAAAGACGACGAAATTCTGCATCGGATACATTTTGAAGTGTTTGTTTATCTTCATTCTAACGTGTTTGCCGACGGATCGAAAAAACTGACAAAACTTTTGCACCGACTTGATATTTCTGAGCAACAATCGCCCAAACTGAAAAAAAATCGCTGCAAAAGCACTGTAATAGAATCAGTTTGAAAAAACACAATTTTTACGATTTTTCGCAAAAAAAATTCACCATAATCGAAGAGATAAGGGCTGGGTGGTTGTCAGCATTATGAACAGAAGCAAGATCTATAGACACGAAAAAACCGCATGAAAAGAGTTAAACTAGGAGAAAAATAAGAGATTTTTGAAAACAAGGTTTTTACCGGATTTCTCGATCAAATCAAAAAATGTGGTGGGACGTTGTCAGCGTGAAAATAGAGATCAAGAGCTTCAAAACACATATAGCTTGCTATAATTGAGTTCGAAACAAAAAAACCAGAGCCAAATGCCTGCGGTCCGCTTTTGGGGTAGCGAGGTAGCGCGCAGCGCGCGGAGACGTAGACGAGCAGCGGAGACAGACCAGAGCCTACGAGGCATTTGGCTCTAGTCGTAGATCTCCACGGAGTCTCAATGACATTCTGTAACATTATATATCATCCTGGTCGTCATGACGCGACGAAGAGCACCGACAACGTCCCAAGCGTTGAAAATCACTCTCAAACGAGATAGACCAGCATTTTCGATTTCTGCGATTTCTACGCAAGATTCAAGCGCATACTCTCGTTTTTGTTCAACTGCAACAGCTTTCCTAAACTTCTGAAACCCAATTTTGGTCAAATGAGAAATTAATCAAAAATGTTGTCTAACTCAGGCGAAAATTTCACAGAAACCTTCTTTTTAACTCAGAAAAGGCTATGAAAACGCAAATTTTCGTCGCTGAGATAGCCTAAAGATGATATTCCCTGTATGTGCTTCATTAACACATTGACAACTATGCAGATTTTCAGTTGTCTGCCGTCACGGACCGAGGCCTTTTACGAACCAGCGCACAGTTCTCAACTATAATTACGCATAATGCCGTCTACAGTACACCTACAGTAGATCAGATAACTGACAAAGAAAAGTAGAGGTCATCCCTAGATTCAGTGCAAAAGAGAGCTCATGGAATGAGTTTATCTCAAGATAGTGTGTGTCAAGCTGTCGTCAATGTGTTAACATTCGTTCCGATATAGTCAGGATAATCAATCCAGGGCGAAGCCCCGGATGACTTCTGTTTTGTACAGGTGAAGGTTGTGTCCCCTCATAGCTCTCGAAGTGAAAGTGACCAGAGTACGTGGCTCTATGTATCGAGGGTATGGTTCTCGAGAAGGCCCCCCCCCTTCCCTCGCTCCGCCACTGACCCAAGAATATATTAACCGGCACACTAAAAAACGGCAACCATGCACTGCTATACTTTCCCTCGTGAGAATGTATGCAGATTGCTCGTTATGTTCTAAACAATTGTCATTCTCTGGTTGTGTTGCACACAAAGGCTACTGCAAGTGTGGGCGCTAAATTTCATCCCATCGCCAACTTTCTTACTTGCTTATAATAGCTTTCATGCCACTTGATATTGCATTCCAAACACGCTTTGAGAGGTATCATAAGCTGTGAGATTGAGAGCCTGTAAAGGTTACGACAATTTCGTTAACCGTGAGAAGCTCAGAGATGATTGCAGTAGCACTCATCACTAACGTTGACAGAGGGCGCTAATATCCAAAGTTTCTATGATATGCTGCTATCAATACGTGTTTTGGCGCAGGCGCCCTAAATATTTGTGGGGCTTTTAAGGGCTAAATCTGTGGAGGCCAAATGGTGTTAGATTGGAGCTTGCGCGTTTGCATCAAAAGATATAGCAGGGGGCAGGCGGGCAGCTCGATTTTAAAGCGCGCTACGGTATCTTGCGACAAATTCGCAGCTTTGGCTATTTTAACCCACTTTCTACTAAGTTTGCGACACTGCTTCTGGAATTCGGCATTAGACGAAGATCGAGATGTCTTGGAGATGCCTTTCCGCTATCGCAAGGTTTAGCTCACGAGGATTACAACACGCCCCTTTTATCGTTAACGCAAAATCTTATCTGCGCCGTGTAACTGGCTGTTGGATTTGTCTTATGCCCTGCCTTTGCGCCATGGTTAGATTCAAAGGCGTTCTGTGTTGGGACAACATAGTTATAGTTCAAACACTTCTCCTGCAAAGAAACGGAATATGATATTAACGCTACGGTTCTAGAAATGGTATGTAGAGATATGTGTTGATTGGTCTTTGATTCTCACCCACACTCTCTAGGTTCTTTTTTGCGGAGCCTGTCTCGCAGTTCATGTAGAACACAGCTGATTTTGCGCAGAATCAATGTAGAGATGGGCAGTGTTGGCGAAAAGCTAAGACCCTACACGACCGGCCTCACATTTTCTGGAAGCGAAAACCCTCCAATCATTGTGACTCGTGATGTCTAGTTATATGATCCGTTACCATAGCGGACTTGTGCTCGGACTTATCACTTATCATCACTTATCAAAAAGAGTCATTGCGCTCGGTGAACTGGCAGCGCTCCTAGGTGAAGCACAAGGTTATCGAACTTTCTCTGCAGTGTCGCTTTGACGTTAGACCTAATGTAATCGTAAAACATGACTGACCCACCCATTCTCCTCCAGAGACGATCTTCCAGAATGAGCAACATTGCTCTTTTGTACACACTTATTCAAGTATATTATTACCAGTGCGTCACCTCTGCTTCGCAGAGGTTCGCACTGGCTCTACTATCTATGTGCCTTACTCATTCTCGTAAAATCGTGGCACTGGAACTCACCGCGTTATGCCAACTACCACGAATAAAATGTAAACAACCACTCATTTAGAAAGTCTTTTCACGTGAGATCGGTGATTTCGAGTGGATGAAACTTTTTGCAGGAAGACAAACGCAAATTTGAATAGGTTTTTGGATTTGTCATGGCTTGGTAGTCGCCATAAAGGTAATAGTAACCGTGAGCTACATCTCTGCGCGAAAATCTTCTCAAACGCTTGGCTAGAACCTTGGCAAGTTGACCATTTACACAACCAATTCATTTTGGCGCCGTTTTCGTTATGTAGTAAACTTTCGACCACTTTTCTGGCTAAACTCCATCGCTTGCACATTTGCTTACCAAACTCATCCACGACTCTGCAAAAAGTGGTGATACGGACCGAATTTTGCGGTACAGAAGCCAGGTGGACCCGTTTGGCGCGCAATTTTTAACGGATCCACTCAACGGATTTGCTCGCGCTTTTGTGTATTGGACTTTCATGCTGCTAGCATGCGCCGTGCAAAATTTGGGCTCAGGAGGTTGGCTGGAACATGTTCTACGAATTTCGTAACGGACAGACACACAGACACACAAAAAGACGTAAACAACCCTTAACCCGTTATTATAAGTCATGATATTATTATATTTTTTCAAGTATATTATTATCTAATCATTCCTGTTACGCAAGACAATGTGCAGCAGATGTAGTTCATTCCTCTGATCGTTTTCTGGCAGGCCGCATAGATCGTGGATCCCTTTGCGTGTAACGAAGTTCGGGATCAAATATTTTCGTGACAGCGGTTGAGAAAGAAAATGGTCTGTCTTCTCAGATAATTGCCGGGGGCAGGCGGCCATGCGATTTATGGGCAGGCGGGCACCGAAAAAATAGTTCGCTGATTTCTTGCGGTCCGCTTGCAGATATTTGGAAGAGTTTTAGCGAAATTCTGAACAGATGCTTGGAGAACAATCGCGGTTTCCTTATAAATAGCTGCGGCGCAGTGGCCACATTCTCGCGGACTTTCAGCAAGAATATGCAAAATTTTTGGAAGCCGCACGGTCCTTTGTGGAGGACCGCGCAGCCCCCAGGTACTTTCCGCTGAGAGAAAGTACTTCAAACTTGAATAATCAAACCAACGGTGACACCGCCACACAGAGTCTTACCTGTGCTTGGCGTATGCCCGAAACTGCTCAAAAAGAGTCCGAGCGCTCACTGAAAGTTTGGCCAGCGCTCACTGAAAGAAATTATTTGCGAGCGCAGAAAATGCTGTATTGCTACCCGCTGTATTGCTACCCGCTGGCAAAATATGCGACAGTAAAGGAAGAACCGCCCGCTGAAGGTTTGGCCGCGCCCCAAAATTCTGTTGACCGCTTGCAGAGAAGCGCGAGTTTGCGGACCGCCTGCCCTCGGCGATTATCTGAGTTGCTGATACGAGTTTTTGTCTCAGCGGGAAGCATGGGAGGAACAGATAAGCTTTTTTTTCGTGCCATAAGTGATACCGATAATTTTTTTGCACCTTAGAAGGATCTATGACGGACTGCGAGATCGATTTAGCATTGATGAAAAATAGAAAGAATTCTGCTTTGTCACTGAGAAACAAAAACAGAGAGCAAGCTTTGCCATAAATCAAGCAGGTAGAGAAGATATGCCCATCATTGAATTGGAGTGGTTTGAACACTATAATCAACATTCCGCATCTACAGAGACAAACCACAAAAGAAATTCGCGGAAACAACCATTTCAAACGTTGAAGAATATCGCATTGACTGTGTAGCATTGGAATCAAGCAAACCAAAGATATCGCGCTGAAGGAACAGATTCCAACAAAAGAAGGCAGAACTCTGCGCATTTACAAAGATGATCAACACCACTTTGACAAGGCCTTTTTTGCATGTGCTAAGGCTTTGCAGGTAAACGATGCCAGCGGCACTTGGAGGTCGCAAACAGCTAGATCTAGCAATGGTGATAGCATATCTATCAGAAGAAAGGCAAAGAACAAAAAGGTTATGTCGACAACTACTAGTCAGAAAAAGAACAGCCGAAAAAGTGAGGTCGACCAGATTACAGCACCTTAATAACTTTAGTAATGATAACGAGCAGTTGCAGGTAATCATTCTTAGCCACTGAAAATAGAAGGAAAGATATACACGAAAAGCACTGCCGACGTCTACTGTATCACTACACTGAGCTGTTAGAATGCGATGGAATTTGAACAGTTGAAACAACTCGTATAATCTGCTCTATTTTTCTAGAAAGTCTCTCTTAGCGATATTTTCACCTCAGCCTCTCATGTGCTCGACATCTACAAGTCATGGCAGCTGCATCACTTCAAATAGCCTAGATAATTGCAACGCAGATTTCACACGTTCTACTCATCAGCCACCACTGCTGTATATCCGGAAAAAGAAGAATACTGTTGCTTTCAAACGATCATCTCCGTTGTTATCATCTTCCTTGCTGTTCATTTGCTCTCGGCTGGCGGCACAGAAATATTGGGCTGAAATACGTTGACGTAGCCGTAGGTAGTTGTGATTGTTGAGAATCCGCAGTGTGGACAATACACTAACATGGCAGATTTATTGAGTCAGACGTCTTGTCTGCATTGGGACAGTGTTTGGAAGCCAACAATAACAAGCGGATAAAGGTAGCCTAAGTACATCTGGGCAATAAACATACCCATTACAGCAGGTTATGTTTATGGCATGACCTTTATGGTTTTGACAAGGAATGGCACTGCTGTGAGGAAGTGCCGACAATGTCAGCACACTGCGGCCAGCGGAAGAAATGAGAATGACAATATGAAACAAGAGTATAACATGTACATATATTACAACTAATCTCTTTATCGGGATATCGCAGTGGACGTTGTCGAGTTGACAGGCAGGTGAAAATATGGCCCATGTTGGAGGTGGTACAGTGGCGGGCACGATCTTGTGGAGAACTTGATGTGGAATCTGGATGCTGATACTCCAGCTTTGTTCCCTTCATATCGGTGCAGCTGAGATCGCGTTGTTGTAAATGTTTTTTGCCGACAATACCAACAGTTGCCTAAAGCTTAGGCGTCGCGACATGTGTCTGGGCTAAGTTGGAAATACCTTTACATGCTGCTATGTTGCTATACTTGGGATCTCCACAGGCCGAGAATTTGCTGTTGGAAATTTTGTCTTTGCCTGTTCACAATCGTTGCCGTATTGAATGAGATGAAATCGCCTAATCAAGCAGAAAATTTGTTGCCCGACTGATTACTGGGCAACATTTGCTCAGCTACTTTCACATCTAATTACGGCAAAATATTTCCTTCGTTTTTTTCTTCAATTCTATCTTCGCATCATTTACGTTCTTCTAGTGTGTAAATAAAACTAGCATCAGTAGCAATTTAAAAGTGAGTTATCTCCTGGTGAATGGATCCAAATCTTCTGCCATCAGCTGTTTCGTAAATATGCACTTCTCGCTTTTTGTACGGCTTCCTTAGCACGTCGCTTTTCGATCGTAGCAAGTGTAAGCCCAGGATGACGTCGAAGATGCAAGTCGGGTGTAGTTGCGGCTTGTCGAGGTATACTTTCTGTCGCTCTTGTTCATGGTTTGGAAGCATAATTCACTCAACATGGCTCGCGTGATTTCGTAGTACTCAGATAATCGCCGGGGGTAGGCGGTCCGCAAACTCGCGCTTTTCTGCAGGCGGTCAGCAGAATTTTGGGGCGTGGCCAAACCTTCAGCGGGCGGTACTTCCGCGTTCTGCCAGCGGGCAGCCTCAGACAGTCGGTGCCGTAGTCGCGCCGGGCAGTCCGAATCTGCCAGAGTCGCGCCGGACCCAGTTGACCAATGAGAGCGGGGCAAATGGGCGGTCGGAGCGGTCCGTCAGTCGCGTGACATCACTGGCAGGCAAATGGGACGCTTATCCGGCCCTGCTGCAAAGGTACGCCATTTCTCCGGCGCGACTCTGCCAGATTTGGCAGACTCGCGCCGGAGAAATTTGGCCGGCGCGAGTCCGCCAAATCTGGCAGAGTCGCGCCGGAGAAAATCGGAGGGGTCCGGAGCAGAAATGGGAGGCCTCCGGAGCAGAAAATGGGAGGTATCCGGAGCAGAAAATGGGAGGTATCCGGAGCAGAAAATGGGAGGTATCCGGAGCAGAAATGGGAGGGCCCCGGAGCAGGCTGCGTATCGATTTGGCGCGTAGCCACGCTGTGATTTGAGATGTTCTTAAAGGCACCGTCCACCCAAATATTCGATTTCGAGTATTTGTCCTTCTCCGTACCTTTTGAGGACGCTGAGTCCGAATCTGAGCATAAAATCGAAAGAAACTTCCAAAATTTTGAGTTTTGGACGTCATTTACAATTCGTCGTACGGCCAGCCGCGGGGTAGAGACGCAGAGGAGTGCTGCGTCACTACTTCAGCGCACTCGTGTATCGATCGAGTTTCTTTTTCGTTTCCGTGCTATTTTATGTTCCGTGCTCTTTATTTTGTGATACTCCTTCATAACTCATGTTTGCATGCGTAAAGCCTCAGTATATTCTTTACGGCTTCGGATTGGTTATGATATAAACCGCTCCAGCTCAGTTCTTAGCTTGATTTTTTTCAGATACGATTTTGCTACCGTGTGGACAATGTATATATACATTCTTGTGGGACAGCTGGAATAACTAATACCTCGCTGATGTCCGAAAGTGAATAGGAGCGACTCTAGTCGATGGTAAGTGAACTTTTTTAGTTTGCAGTTTCGTTCTTAATTGCTTTTTGTGCATTGGAGGCGTTTTGTTTTTGCTGGCACCCATACTGAGTCTCGCTTCTTTTTACGGCGGCGTGTCATCATCCTCCCAAGGCTTGCTGCCTTTCGAGAATGCACGTAGGCGACCACCCAGCGAGTAGTTGCGCAGATTACGGTTTACAAGTATGGACATGTGCTAGTATGTGACTTGAATTTTTACGTGAAATCGAGGGAAAATGAGACGAATCTCATATTGATCCATTGCGCGAAGTTGCAGTTACTCACTGCAAGCATGTTTGAATGCCACTTTCCAGGATATAACTGCTATATAGCTCAAATTTCACTTATGTATTGTGCGTACACATAGATCTCAAAGAAACGATTATTTGGTGACTGCGGCCATTTGAGATACACACACCTTATCTTCAAACGCTCACTTCAAATCTATGTTTATTACCTGAGGAACGCCTCTTCAAATGATATCATAAATAGAGTAATTTTTCCCTGTGAAGCAGTGTATCTCTACGTAGTGGATTCATGATCAAAAGCTTTGCCTGATTTGCGTTATCAAAATCTGTAAGGCAAGATACTAAAGCACTATGACTATTTTTTTGAATTTGGTAGACCAGTAAGAGAAAATTTGCCTATTGATAGCTCCACCACGTAGCAATAGCACAAGTCACACACCTGGAAAAATTCTGCACGTTTATTCAAAGAACGGTTTCGCAGATAAGAAAAACAGAATGAGAATGAGCATTTGAAACCGCGTTTACTGATATATGATCCTTGGTACCAAGTCCTTCCCTTGTCAATTTTACCTACGAGTTCACTTGTTGCCTTTATACAAATTTAGATCTAACAACTCAAATGAGTGAGCTGTGGTCAATCACAGGCATAATCCTCTTTCAACTACCACTATAAGTACAATTAATAACATACTAGATAGTACCGCTTTGTAATTTTATCACTGAGAACTTTTTGGTGATAGGTTTTATCCAGGAAAGAGTGCCACCATTTATCCTGGATGGTCAAACTTATCACCTATGTTTTCATTCTAATATTCAAAGCTTCCATGTATGCGTATGCCTAGATATATGAACATTACTCGCGTCATACTTGACTGAACAAGTTTACACAAGTCACTTCACCCCCCGGATCACCTACGTGCAGATTGTAAAGGCGGCATCTCTTTAAAGTGCGAGGGTCGGGAGGATCATGCACGCCCTCCGAGTGGCACTAAGCATATGCTGCATGTGAGCGGTGCAGCGACGAGGTTTTGAGAAAATCTTTGTGCTGCTGCCTTTTTGCATAGTAAGTCTAGTGATGGATGGATAGTGATGGAGGAAATGCACAAACTTTTTGCATCCAAGTTTTCTCCTAACTAAGTAATGTGTATTTGAGTTATTCTGCCGCAACAATAACAAAAAAATCTTCATCCCATCCGTCTAATTCTCTTGCAAGCTGCTTGCGATAGAGGAGTAGACTTAGGAGGTAGGTTCTGTTCTTGCGATTCTGTAAACAAGCTTCCAATCGTGTGCTTTCAGCGGTAAAGGCAGAAGCAATTACGGGAGCAAACAAGGAACAATTTTGAAGGTTCTATGAGAGTTGGTGGGAGTATACGTGGTAAGTTGCATAATTAATGCCATTTCACAAGGATTCTGCGTTGTCCATCTTGTAGAAGCATTAATGACCAAATTAAAATCATTTTCTTAAGTCTCAGAGTTTACGTTATTCTTTTGTTTTATAGGGAGCAGATGAGGAGCGCAATTTACGACGACCATCTTTAGCACTGGCTCATCAAAATAACAAATTCAATCTTGGCGCTGTTCCCGATGACATCAGTGGAGAACAATTCGTTCTTCACATATGCAAGCAAAAGATAATATGGGCCAACTGCGACTGCAATTCAAACTGTTCCACAAACCGTTGTTTGGTTGGAAAGGTTCATTCTTTTACACCAGTGGGTGTGAAGTGATTAACGATATAAGATGATTTTTCGAAGAAGTTTGAAAAATTTGAAATAAGTGTCTTATCTCTTCGTTCTTTCTTCTATCTTCTATCCACAAACGCTAGGGGTGAGAGGGAGGGGGTAGGGTACGGGGTGAGGGTCGCGCTGAACTCCTACCCGGGGGGGGGGTCCTATTCGGCTAATTTGGGTGGGGTTTAGAGACAGAATTGGGGTTTGGAGCTCAAAGGTAGCGTCCAGGCAAGTCTGGACCTATGGGGATTTTACATGGAAAGTACTTTTGGGGCCATAACTAACCCACTACCCAACCGGCAGCTCAGGTAGTGCTCTAACGGCTGGGATATTCCCCTCGGAACTGGACCCCGCGATCGTATTCCGCATGGATTCATGGCGCAAAGCGTGGATCCTGGCGCGAAACTGCCATTAATCCACGCGAATACGTTCGCGGGGGTCTGTTTCGAGGGGAATATCTCCGCCATTAGAGCACTACCTGAGCTGCTGTTTCGGCAGTGCCTTAGTTAGGGCCCCAAAAGTACTTTCCATGTAAAAGCCCCATACCAGATCTGCCTGGAAGCTGCCTTTAAGCAAAGCTAATTACAGTATGCCGCGGCAGACTTGCGGAGCACAAAATCGGAAGCTCCGGCGCACAAAATCGGGGGGCTCTAAAGCAGAAAATGGGAGGTCTCCGGAGCAGAAATGGGAGGTCTCCGGAGCAGAAAATGGGAGGTATCCGGAGCAGAAATGGGAGGGCTCCGCCGGACGAATGGGAGACCCACCGCTGGGGAAACGCCGCGACCCTGCCATTTCTCCGGCGGAGGGGTCCTATCCATTGTCTGAGGCAATACAGAATTTTCTGCGAGCGCTCGTCAAATAATATTTTCCAGCGAGCGCTGGCCAAACTTTCAGCACGCGCTCGGACTCTTTTTAGGTATTTTCGGGCGTACATCGAGCACAGGTAAGACTCTGTGTGGTAGAGGTGTCACCGTTGGTTTAATTACTCAAGTTTGAGGTACTCTCTCTCAGCGGAAAGTACCTGGAGGTTGCGCGGTCCTCCACAAAGGACCGTGCGGCCCTCAAAAATTTTGCATATTCTCGCGGAAAGTCCGCGAGAATGCGGCCACTGCGCCGCAGCTAATCCATAAAGAAACCGCGATTGTTCTTCAAGCATTCGTCTTTAATTTTGCCAACTTTCTTCCAAATTTCTGCAAGCGGGCCGCAAAAAATCAACGAACTATTTTTCCGATGCGCGCTTGCTCAAAATTCGCATGGCCGCCTGCCCCCGGCGGTTATCTGAGTAGTTCCGTTGATCTCTTGGCGTACGTCTTCACATCTTATAGTATATAAAGCTGAATGTGTTTTTGTATGTTTGTCTGTCTGTCCGTGTGTACGTATGTTCCGAATGCAGAATTCCATTTCTCAACCGATCCAGACCAAACTTGGCACACATACAAACGGGGCGGGTGTCGTCGGGTGTCGTAAGCCATTTTTCGTCATCGATCGATACCTATTTTATCGATTTTTATTGATTTTTGCCAAGTTAGAGCTACAAGGCTGGGAGTTGGCACAGAGGTTATGCGACCACGCTGATTACCAATACAGCGGGTATAGGGAATTGGCATGCAGAAGTGATCACAGGGAAAGGTTGTACAGGGAGAGGGGTGGACCTTTATCATAGTCTTTTGACAGGATCGAGCGGAGCCGAGTAAGCCAGCTAGTCTTCCATATGGAAGTGCAGTGTCGTTATTGCTTTATGGTAGGCTTCTGCCTTGTCCTTTGAAGCAGAGCATGGTATCGGTCTGGTCTTAGCCGATGCAGCAGATATATTAGACTGGCGTACAAACGAACCGACGAGATGACGTAGCCGTAGTTGCTGATTTGTGAGGAGTATCTGCAGGTGTTAACAATACACTAGCCTGGCAGATTCATTGAGTCAGACGATTTGTTCGCACCATAGATGCGATAGGTGGAGAAATTTCTCTGACCCCCTTCACTTTAGAGCCGGTATCTGGCTGACCCCTTTCACCTGAGGTTGAGACTAGAATCAAGGCATAACGGCCGAATCAAAAAGCTGTTACAACGGCACTTTTTGTCAACGTTTTGTTGAAAAAACGTATGCTTGAAACCTTCTGCGCACTCAAAGTGGCCTTGATAACGAAACATTATCAAAAATTTAAAGAATGTTCAATTCTTTGAATAATTAACATTGTATCAATGAATGCACACTGTCGCAAGAAAGAGTTGAGCAAGAGTAGAAAATCTGGACTAGCTAGTGATGGATGCATGTTTACTGACAAGAATCGTACCATATCTCCTTTCACTAGAGAAAATAATAACAAATAAAAGGGCAGTTAGATTACCCGTTTCTCAATCATTCGAATCATATATAATTTCAAAAAGACCTTCTTGGTTTGAAAAAATAATTATCCAGATTTAACTGATATTGTAGCTAGATAAAACTGCTCGTATCTTGCTTCACTGAAAAGCTATGAAGAAAGAGACGGTCTACGTCGATTCCTTGTGTTCTTAGCTATCGAATGGTATATAAAGTGTTGTTGTAGAAAGCTTTCCCAGCCCAAAAAAGTCTTGCTCCGGCGACCCATAGAAAGCCGGAGCGGGGTGGAGGAAATTAGTAATGAATATCTCCACCTCGTTTTTGAAAAGCGACAAGTTCTTTCACCCAACAACCTATGAACCATTAGAGAGCCCACAAAAAAAGGATTCGACGTAGACCGTCTCTTTTTCTCTAGCTCCCCTTCATCTAGAGATACATGGCATTTTAGCTAAAAACATGTGTGTTTTTGTCAAGAAATTTCTGCGTGAAGAATGAATGAAGGTGCCTGATTTTCTAACAGTATCACAGAGCAAGGCCTTGCCAGTAAACGTAGACCGTCTCTTTTTTTCTAGCTTTCCTCTTTCTTTCAGAAATGGAGCTTAAATTGATTGCATAAAATCAGCTGATGCTAGAACTAGATATGATTTTTTTATATCTGAATTCACAGGTAAGCTGGGAAAAAAGAGACGGTCTACTTCGATTCTGTATGTTCCAAGCTTTCGAATGGTGTGTTGAGTGATGAAACATAAAGCTTTCCTGAGTCAAAAAAAGTCTCTGTATGACCTTCCAAAGCCTGAACATTGAGGAAAATCTCCAAATTGCATCCCTATACCACTTATTTTCCTTCTTTTTACTCCCGCTCCCGTTAGACATGTAAGCTTGCGTCAGCATTCATCTCAGGTTCAGTTACCCCCTTCACTTTTCTGAGTCAGAAATAGCCAAAACCCCCTTCACCTGGAGGGGACCCTGCTCCCCCTATCGCACCTATGGTTCGCACTGGGATAATGGTAGAATGCCAACGATAACAGCCGAAACAAAGTAATTTGAGTGCATCTAAGCAATAAAAACATTCATATCGCAGCAGGTCATGCTTATGGCATGACCACGGATTTAGCAAGGAATGGAACCCGTGAGGAATTGCCGACAATGTCGACACAGGAGGATGATCAAACTATTGTAGCATAGCATTTAAAATGATGACAAATACAGCACAAGAAAAGTCCTACATAAGCTTAAGAAAGTTCAAGTGAACAAACTTTTGTTAAATGAATATAGCAATAAAACAATCTCAAAGGAGAAGTTTAGGACAGGGTTCGGCACTCTGGGGTCAAACTGGACTTCCTTTTTGGGTTAGAAGCAACGAGGATATCGTTTCTGTAGGGCCTTGGGTGGAGTGCCGAAAAAACGACAAACATGTCAGGTTTTACACGATGAACGTGTTCTTTCGCATTTTGAACGCAATACTTAACACGCTGAGACAGTGCCGCGCAATAGTGCGCTGCGGCCCCAATTTCAGTATTATTTGTCCAATCCTCTTAGTTTTTGTTCATGGTAGTGAACCAGGGGCCCTCGTGTGTTGCATGCCAAGGAGTGCAGAGATTTGCGCTCTCTCTTGATGCACTTAGGCGGTGGACGATTAACAAAAAGTGCAAGTATATCCATTCCTCGAATGTTTTATGGTCAAAATCAGTTTCTCTTACTAGAGCCCAAAGTTTTCCTTGCAAGCATTTGGGCTCCCTGGCCAAGATACCATCTGCAGTGTCGGGAGCGCCAGCAACTCCGCTCCCGCAAGGCCACTTCACCTAGACTCGAACCCCTTTCGCGAATCTGCCCTCTAATCAACTTCTCACCGCGGGCGTGGGAAAAAGCGGAGCCTCAATTGATTGGATATGATTATAGGGGTATGTTCGAGAAAGAGTGCAGAGTCCCGCGCGGGAGTGGAGATGCTGGTGCGGACACTGTAATTGATAAGCCCTGTAGATTCCCCTCCGAATTTTTCAAATGGGAACGCTAAACTTCACGATGCGAATTCCTCCTCCCGGCTCAAAGGTGCTGCCTGAAGGAGCACCAAAATTCACTCACCAAATCTTTTCAAGGGCAGGATGCCCAAAGTTCCCCCCCCCCTCTCCCTCCCCCCCCAGAATTCCGTCTTAAGAATGCACTATCCTACGACTCCCTCTCTTTTTCTTTTTTCCTGGCCTTAGGGAGAAAAAGAGAAGGAACCGTAAGATAGGGATAGGAATGCCCTGCCACATGGCCTCTCCTATTATGTGATTCCCAAAAAAATTCTATGCTGGAGCCCGGACTCTTCTTTGTGGGTTCCCTGGGTTTTTTTGAATAGGAGCGCCGAGTTCACAGTGTCCACCCCTTCTCCATGCCCGAAGCTGATGCATCCCATGCATGTGAGAGCACCAAAATCCATTTCCCAAATTCTTTCACGGCCAGAATCTCCAAAGTTCCTTCCTCCTGAATTTCTAAGAGTACCCTATCTGTCACCCCTGTCGCTCTCTTCTCCTCTCCCTCCCTTATTTTCTTCGTCAAAATTCAGAGCCCGGAGTCTTCTTCTTGGGCTTCGTTGCCCTTTTTTCAAATGGAAGCGCTATTTTCACGGTGAATCACAATTCTCCAAGTGCTGTAGCCGATGCACGCGAAAACATAAAATCCATTTTTCCATGTCTTTTCAAGGCCAGACTGCCCGAAAAAAATTTCAGAAATTTCTGCTAAGCTGACATGTTTGTGAAGGTTTACACGTTGGAGCATAGTTTATTCGGATTTCGCGGCCCTTTTTTAAATCGGAGCGCTGAGTTCCACGGTACCCGTTCCTTTCCTGCCCCAAAGCTAATGCAGTCAATGCATGCGAAAATACCAAGATCCACCCCGGTTTTCTCACGGTCAGGTTGTTGCTCAACGTTCCTTCTTCTAGAATTCTATCTTATGGTTGCACTCTCTCACCGCCCTTCTCTTTCTCAATCCTCCTCCATTGGTTTTTCGCTAAAGTTTCCTATTGGAACCCAGACTTTTCTTTGTGGGTTGCGGCAAAAGTGCCTGAATTCATGAACTTTGTTGTGAGCCACGCACGTTTGTCAACTTATTCGGTCCAGCGTTACGGCAATAATGCTCTCCTCAGAGGAAAGAAAGTCTCACACTAGTTTTTGCCCTATAAGATCAAATCTCTCCTTTTGACTAGCTTAGTTCGACGTCTTAGGAAACAAGCGGAGACATTACACGACAAGTAGCATACCAAGATCTCCACCGACAGCGCAACGACGACCTTCAAACCTGATGGTAAAAGATTTTAGCTAACCGATATGGACAACTTAAGTAGTAGTGGAGATGATATATATAAGTGACATTATGACAGAAATGGCATCAAGTCACTAGTGATGAAGAGCTGTCCATTCTTTCCGTTCAATTCCGGTTCGTGCGAAAGATTGTATGCCGCTTCAAACGCTTTGCGAAAACAGCAATTCTTGACTCGTAACTCAGGATGATGAACCTGACTAGTGGACTAGCCATGCTTTCTCATCTCTTACTCTGTTAAAGTTGGCTAGTCCGCTAGAGACACACATAAGATATACCATCACAGCAACAACTTCGAGATCAAGTGCATCATCCTAAGCTACGAGTCAACAATTGCTGCTCGCAAAGCGCTTGACGGCATACATTCTCTCGCGCCAACCAAAACTGAACAGGAAGAATGTACAGCTCTCCATCATCAGCGGCTTGATGCCAATCCTGTCATACTTCACTTATAGATATTATCACCACTACTCGTGGTTGCGCTGTCGGTGGAAATCTT